>JARWLC010000010.1:78500051-79015051 GCA_033318265.1 Phyllotis vaccarum
GTAACCTATGGAAGCAGTATTTGAAGAAATCACATGGACAGGCATCTTTCAGGAAACTTAGTATTATATTCATTTTTCAGACCAGTCGACATTGCTTGATCTCATGAATGTGAGCACCTGTATTTCCCTTTAATCTGCTAATATTAACTGTATTTCAGTATAAAATATATTTACACAGTGGAGGAGGCCACCCAAGGAAATGCTGAGATGACATTAACTGGAAGTATTGAGAAAAGGTTATACACTTTGATGAGGTTATACACATTCCAGCCGAGGGAGAGATGGTAACTTTTATGTGAAGGACATAATTGAATGAGACTAAGTTAGTGCTGGAAAACAATTACTTTCCAGACCAGACCGCAGAACAATGGATAAGTTAGTAACTACATTAAAGTCTGGACACAAATACTTGAACAGGAACTTTTCCAAATGTGACAGGATCACAGGCCAAGAAATATCCAATCTTTAACATGTGTCGCAGCTGTAAGAATCTACATGTCATTTGTCAACTTGAGAATTAGAATGAGGAGGCAGGTCCTTTTAGTTAACATAGGCTATATTGTTTAAGTGACCCAGAGCACAAATTGCTCAAATATGGAGAGATTTCTTTCTCTCTCCAAACCTTCAGATGCTCATTAATCTGGCTGATAGCTAGCTGAACACCACACAAAAGCTCCACTACTAGATTACTGAATCCTTCCACCAGCAAAGACAAGAGACAAGAAGTGTTCCAATTATTCACTATGCTCAAGATCAAATTCAGGCCTCAGGCATGCACAATGTGCATGATACCAGTAAGCCTCTTACAACTACAGACTAGAGTTGATATTTCTCCAACATCCGACATAGAACCAGTTGACCACATTAATTTCTTCAGGAGATATTTAAAACATACCCTTTCACATTATAAAATTTCATTATTCCTCAACATCTTTAAAAAGCTAAGGTTCAAAAATAATAACTTACGGATGTTTTCCATGTGCTCTTATTTCAATAAGCTCCACAGGTCATGTGAGACTCTTTCAATCGTTAAATCCAGGTTTTGCATATGGAAATACTTTGTTTATATATGAATGATGTGAAATCCAAAAGTATTTTATATTCATGACTACTCTTCCCTTGACATGGACCTCCAGTTATTAACAATTATCATTGGACTTTTGTTAGAATTGAAGAATCAATATGGATACTGTGGTGGTTTAAATGAAATGGTCTCCATAGGTTCATATGTTTCAATACTTGGTCCCTAGTTGGTCAAACTGTTGGGGAAAAATTAGGAGGTGTAGCCTTATTGTTGAAGGTGTGTCACTGAGGTGGCTTTAAGGCTTTAAAACTTGGGCCATTGTCAGTGTCTCTCTCAGCCTCCTGATTTCAAATCAAGATGTGAGGTCTCAGCTCTTGCTTCCACTACATCTTTGCTCTGCCATCATAGACTAAACCTGTGAAAAACTTATTGTATGTTTTTTTTTTAATTAAATGCTTTCTTTGTAAGTTATGTTGGCCATGGCGTTTTCTTATTATAGCAGTAATCAAATAACTAAGACAGGTTCCTAGCTAACTAGAGATCAGAGTTTACATAAGGGATCACTCTTATGGATTTCAGCAAATGTACCATGTTATGGGTTTATCACTGTGGTGTTGCACAGAATAGTTTCTCTTCTCTAGAGTTCTTTTGTGTTCTAATTCTTTAACCCCTACACACTGTAAGAGCTGACAGGTCCTGATCTCTTGGCTGCTTCTGTGGTTCTTTCTACTGTCCTATAGTTGGGATCACACAGTTTATAGTATTTTCAGACAGGCTTCTTTCTCAGGAGCGAATGTATTTTTAAGATTTTCCATGGCTCGGTAACTTTTCTTTCTCTGATGTATCATATTTTACAGTATAGAGGTGCCAACATGTTTATTCGTTTACCTACACAGATATATTTTGAAATTTGTACTTTTGGACAATTAATAACAATTAATAATATGAAATAACAAATAATAATATGAACATTTGTATATGGCTTTTGGTATGGAAAAAATCTCAACTTATTTGAAGAAACATATATGTGAAGGTGCTCTATTCTTCTGGAACTACTAAAATAATATCTTATGGGAGTACAGGAGGCTAAGTGTGAACTCATGTGGTTCATCTACATTTTTATGAGCATTATTTTCAATCAAGTCCAGCGATTTTGACAGGGAAGAATTAAGAGCGATCCTTTCTGTCTCTTGCTGAAAGAGAAAATATTGATCAAACAGTTCTCAAGAAAAAAGGGCCTGCTCTCTGGGAGAAAGCAGATTACCCACACCAATGGTATATGTGAGAATACATGTTAATTCTGTTATTTGAGGAGTCAAAATGAATTAGTGATATTTGAAAGAGCTAACCTTTGTAAGGCTCCTTGTGGTTCAGGCCTCTAATCCCAGCTATTACAGAAGCTGGATCATAGATACAAGGCCTGACTAGGCTACATAATGAATCCACGGCCAGTCTGCTGAAACCCTATCCCCAAATAAGAAGAGAATGCTGAAGGTATAGTTCAGTGGGAAAATGCTTGCCTAGCATGCATGCAGCCCTGGGGTCCAATCCCCAATGCTACTACAGCTTATTAATTTTCTCTACTGAACACTTATTCTCAGTTTCAGAGATTTCTACCAAGCGTTTAGTTTCTTAACTTCTGTATACTTAAAATTTAGCCTGCTTTTCCTTGCTTTGGAATTTTCTTCTTTCCTAATGTATCCACTTATTTAAAAGCACTATTTTTTTAACTGCACCCAGCACTTTTTATAGGTTTTGTTTCCACTTTTATTTAGTTCCAACTGTTTTATTTTTTTCTTGAAAATTCTTGTTTAGAAGATGTTCTGCTTCAGAAAATATTGTTTGCTTTATAAGTGTTTGGGAACTCCCAGGCTCCCCATTCTTCTGTTATTTTAATTGGACTTGAGAATATAATCCATGCACTTTCCATTCCTTTAGACTTGTGTTTAATGTAGTAGGGTGTGAATGCCAGGTCCAAAGCCATAAAGTTGAGTAGACCTAGGAAGGTAAACATGAAAAAAAAAAGAGGACCTACCACCCAGTGATGTGCTTGTTTTGCCATTTCAAATGATGGAAATCAAGGAACTTCAGACACCAAAGACAAAACCAAAGTACTCAGAGACAGAGTCTGTTTCACGGAAGGCATCTCAAACAGAGATGCAAGAGACAATAAACTGTGCTTACTTGTGGCCAAATGGCCTATAATCTGTAGAGTTCTTTAGCAATGCCCCTTATTTTTAAATCAGAACAATAAGCTTCACAAATATATTTTATGTTTTTTTTAAAAAAATATTCTCTAAATTTAGACTTATGTATAAGTTACTCTTTAGGTAATATAACTCATAAAGCCAGAGGGCCAATAGAGCATTCAAAAGTGAAGAAGACACAACTCTCCCCTGAAAAGCCCATGCCCACACTTGAGTGTGTCTTCCACTTCCTCTGACCTTCCTATTAACATTTGGGCTTAAATCTATGTTAAAGTGTCTTTTGACCAATTCCAATTATGCTTCCCCTAGACCATCCTGAAATTATCTCCCACTGTAGAGCCATTTATGTATGTAACACAACTCCTAGGGAGATGTGAACAAATGTCTACACACCCCATACAGGGAAACAATGACAGACCTAAGTCCAACATCTTTGAAATGATGAGTTTCATTTCTTGAATGTGAGTGAGGGATTACTTACAGGCACAGAAATGACTCAAAGAGAACTGTGTCACCAAAGTGTTCCCCAACATGGGTGTCAGCTTTTGAAAGCTGAAAACCTAAAGTAAACAACACGAATAAGGTAGTTCAAGGGGTAGAAAAGTCTCTTTCTCAGGTGGCTTATCTGGTCTGAACCTCTCCCAAATAGATTGGCGGCGTTCTGCTTCTTCTAGATGGCTTGTCTGATGTCTGTTGTTTCCAGGCTGCTCAGATGGTCTGGGAGTATCTTTCATAAGTCCTTAAAGCTTATACTTGGAGGGGCCTAGTGAGTTTACTCAGGTCCAGAGACTTTCTGAAGTTATTGAATTGACTTCCTGTGCTTGGAGATTTCCTTGCAGGATAGAACACGCCGCCTTTCCTTAGAACTCACTGTTGTTTCACTCCCAGTCTTAGGTTAACTATCCCAAATCTGTGATAATCTCCATAATCAAGGAGATTTATAAAAGAAAGCATTTAATTACAGGCTTGCTTAAGTGTCAGAGGGTGAGTCCATAATCATCATGGAAGCAGACAGACATGATGCTGGAGCAGTAGCTGAGAGCTTAAGTCTGATCTAAAAGCAAAGGAGAGAGAGAGAGACTGGATGCCCAGTGATATACTTTCTCAAACAAGGCCTTACCTCCTAATCCTTTCCAGACAGTTCTACTAATAAAGACCAAGCATTCAAACATATGAGCTTTTGGGGACTGTTATTCTTCAAACTCTCACACCTCTTTTCTAACATCCTGTGTTTTTATGAACTTCCTTCCAAGATGTAAGGTATTAAACTCAGAACAAATTGCTATATAATGACATGGATATTTATATGTGAATACATGTTTATGGGTACATGTAGAGTCCTGAAGGCTAGTCTGTGGAATCTGCTTTGATTGTTCTTCCATCTTGTGGAGTTTATTTAGTTAAAAAAAATATATATGTATATATAATGATCTATATATACAATTATATATATATACATATATATACATATATACATATATACATATATACATATATACATATATACATATATACATATACATATACATATACATATATATATATATATATATATATATATACATATATATATATATATATATATAATGAGGCATAGTCTTACAATCAAACCAAGATCTTGATTGCATTGAGTAACCAGCTTGCTCGGGAATTTTCAGAGCTCTTATCCTACCTTGCATATACATGGCTCAAGAGTGTGAAAGAGTTGTGGTTTCAAGCCTGCATAGCAATCTCCTTAATAACTGGACCATCTTCATACTTGTGACTTCAGTTCTGAACTCTCAAGTTAGTGTAACATGATCTTCCAGCCATTTGATAATTATGTTTAAAGTATTTGTGCCTTCTTTCTGAAGGAAGTTCTGACTCCCTGTAATTCTATGATAGATCTAAGAAGAGTTGCTGCCTCTAAGATTGTTCAGCTGTGTCTGTTGTGAGGACATTGGTAAAAACTTCCAAGCTTCATATATGTTAGGCCAAAATGAATTATTTATTTCTTACTTTCTCTTTACTTGCACATTATTCATGTCATACCAAGTAAAAAATATTAGTAAAGGGTGTCACTGAAGCTCATTTTTCACTCAGATTACTGGTTTCTAAATATTGAGAAAGCCTATAAGAAGTATGTATTCTTATGGCTAGAATTATCTACTGATTTTTTTTTCTATTTCTTTTGTTTTAAATACTGCAAAGAAAAATAACCACATGCCTGGGGATACATGGTCAAGTATAACTAATGCACACAGATACTTTAATTTCTTTGATGTTAATATTCTCCCTCTTTCATTATTGACTCCTTGCTGATAATGTTATCTCACCCATTCTCAAAATAGAGACTTGATGTATTTTTGTTTCCTTTAGGTTAAAAATTTACTTTTCAGTATAATAAGAATCAGATTTTTAGTTTGAAGCGCTTTAACTTTTCTTAGACATTGTGATGTCTTCATTTTTTAGCTTAGTCTAGTATTCATTTGTCCATATTAAATATAATTTTATTTTCTTAGATCATATGCTACCTGCTTTCACAGAGGTCTAGAGTAAGAAGCTGGATGCCTTTCAGCTTTGTTTTATCTAAAAGTTAACTATTAAGGCTTCTTACAGTTTAATGTAGTTAAAGGACAGAGTTAAGAATAAGTGTTCAACGTACCACTCACACATTTAAAATATATGTTTTCACTCATTACAAACTTTTATAAGTTTGAAATGAAAAAAGGCCTTTTAATTTACTTAATTTAAGCATGTTTAACATCTTTTATCACCATCTCTGTGTTACCACATCAGCCAGAGACAAGTGTTATCAGTCAATCACAGAATCCACTGAATAAAGGCACCTTCATCATGGACACCAAAAAAATCTGGGGGCAATCTTGTCAGAATCATCTAAGAAAGTTTTTGAATATGCAAATTATATAAAAAGCAGTTTCCAGTTAAATAAGATTAGCAGAAAAGTAACATTTTAGCATGCACAACATAAGTATCTGAAAAATAATAATTTATACATTGCACCATGGAAAACACAATGGATAGTTTAGTGCCTTTGATCGTCAGTGCCTTTAATTTTAACATCAAAGAAAGCAGACACTGTATATTACCCAGGGCTGCTGGCTGGCAAGAAATAAATAGCTTAAAAATGTAGAGAGGTGGTAAGATAATTAGCCATGTTTCAGAGAGACAAAAGAATTCAGACAGGGGTTAATGGGCTTGTGCAACAGGATGGAACTAAGGGAGGACATTTAAGATGCAGATTTAATGAGGACACAGATAAAAGATAAAGTCAGAGATGAGATTATAAAAATTCAAGAATCTGAAGATAGACCACTTTTTAAAAATGGTACTGGTGAAACTTAAAGTAATTTCCCAAAGGATTCCCCTCAAGTACTAAGGGTAATAATTCAGTGTTAAAGAAATTGTGTTATAATGTCATAATTTTTAATTTAACAGGGGACCAAAGTCATTCAAAATAGCAGAGAAACTTTTGGGTTATTTTTGCAGAGCCAGAAGATACTACTGTGATTTCCTGGCTCCTTTGAGTCCTCAGGGTTTGTGCCTCAATTTCAGATTTCTGATTGTCCAGTCCTCCTTGGTTTACATTCTGCCTTCCACAAACATCAACCCCTTTATTTTATAAACCAATGAACAAACTCCCTGTGATAGCTTTAAATGTCAGTTTGCCGGAACTTAGAACTGAGAAATTGTCTTGGTTGACATAATGGATGTGAGATTTTGTAGCACATTTTGGTAGCATCCCAGGTTAAAAAGAAATAAAAACAAAGTGTCCTGGCACATCTCTTAATTAGAGCACTTCAGAAGCATAAGTAGAAAGTCTCTGTGAGAGTAAGACCAGCCTTATCTACAATGTGAGCTTCAGACAAGTCAGGCTATATAGTAAGACACTATAAAACAAAGCACATAGAAATGAAAAAAGAAAGCTAACTCAATTTTGCCTTGCTTGACCTCCCTCTTTTCGCTGAGTTAAATTACTCTCATGCAGTTGCTGGAACCAGCATTCTAGGCTTCCACCATCAACTTTGGCCTGGCAGCTTTTGAGGATTCCTTCAGGTCTTTGGCTCCAGACAGGGTCTGTTGAATACCTAACTCAATGGATCGAACAACCACTACATTCTCAGTCTCTCAGATGTGAATCACTTGTTGTTACTATTTTAACATATGCTGATTATATATATAGTGTGTGTGTTTACGTTATTTGAGCTTAGTATATATTCATCTGTCCCGCGCCCACTTCTCGCCCGCAAGAAAAGGCACGACACACGTAGGATCCTTCTGCAGCAAAGCTTTAATGCTCCTTGAGGGAGGGCATTAGCTTACGAAAATGGAGAGACCACGAAGTAGGAAAGCCCAACTTTTATATAGACCAAAGGCCTCTGCCTTGGACGTGTCATCTTTCTATAGGCTGCAGCTCATTATCCCACATGACGCCACGGGA
This sequence comes from Phyllotis vaccarum, assembly GCA_033318265.1. NCBI lineage: Eukaryota > Metazoa > Chordata > Mammalia > Rodentia > Cricetidae > Phyllotis > Phyllotis vaccarum. The sequence continues at coordinate 78,507,724 of JARWLC010000010.1, forward strand.
GAGGCGGAGAGACCAGTCTCGCGAGAGTACCAACCGCATGCGCTCTTCACTGACTCAGGCGGGTTGGCCAGCACCGGATATTGGTGCCACCGTGAGGAGCTGGGGCCAGCGGCTCCCAACATTCATCTCCATTCTGCTTATAATACTGAGAACTTACATGTCTTCTTCATGTAAAATCTATTCTAAATCCACACTACAAAACTGAGCTAAATGATTTGTGTTTTCACTTAGCTACAATCTCCAGCAACACAAATGCTGAGTAATACCCATGACTGCCCTTTTATACAAGACTTCTCTGAGAACAGCAAGAATACTGAGAATGTAAAGAGCATTTTATTTACCTAGATCCCGGGTACATGTAGAAACTTAGTAAATACTTGCTCTCTAAGCTGCTTGAACAAATCCTCACATTCTCTTTGCATAACTTCATAGGTAGGGCTTCAAATTTTTCCTCTCTACCAAAATATTAGCCATAGCCACCACAAATCCATGACCTACCAATCAGACACCAACCATCCTTACTGAGTCACTAACACAGTCACCCTGGAGACTACACAGTGCTCTTCCCATTTTGCCAATGAAGATGGACGGCAACTGCTCTGATATTAAGTCCCTGGCATTTAACTACATACGTGTTTACTTTAGATTCTAAAGTCTAGATGCAAATTCTGTATATTTTCTACAAATACACTTAAAACCACAGTCACCCATCACCTCTTCCTGTCACCAGGGCTCTGACTCTTTCAGGGAGTGAGAAGTCCAAGATGTGAGTTGTACTCTTAGAGGAATACATAGCACATTAGTAACTGGGGCATGTATGTTCTGTCAACATTGTTTGAGTAATGTTGAAACCCACAGGACAGAAAGGTAGATGTGCTGTCTATTCCTTATTGAGACTCACTGTAGATATTTATTTATATTTTGCGTTGTAACCTCCCATTGAGTTACAGTTAACCCGTATTACAATGGTTTGGTTTAGCAAAAACACTTGTAAAACATGTGTGGAGTCATCTCAGGTTGCTTTGGCTTTGGATTTGTTGATGTATACTAATGTTAGGATTTATAGTGGTGCTTTTCACACAAATTTGGTTTGATTCTTCTCTCTAATCTCTTTCCCAGTGGCCTCTTTCCTTTCTCATTTCACTGTATCCCTCATCCGCCCTCTTCCTGAACACTTCTAGCCCTCTTCTCGTGGTCTCCTAATTTCACAGTTCATAACTGCTCTGGCACTCCTTTGTTTGCATGCATGCAAACATTAAAGCTTAGAATCCTCATAAAAAGGAAAACTGTGATTTGTGTCTGAGTCTAAGCCACCTCAATGAATAAAAGTCTTTCCCAATCCATCTGATATCCATAATCCCTTAATTTGTATTTGGCTTATGGATGCTTAAGCTATTTCCATGTTCTATCAATTATAAATAGAGCACCGAGATACCTGGATGAGCATGTCTTTCTGCCATAAGATAAAGTCCTTTGGGTATGTTACAAAGAGTAGTATAGCTATTTCAGTTCCATTTAAATATTCTTGGCTTTGTTTTTTTAAGAAACTGGTTTCCAGAGTGACGATACAAGTTTCTACCCCCACCAGCAGGGAATAACGTTCCTTTTCCCACACATTCTTGTCAGCATTTGTGATTTCTTGTCTTGATTTTAGCCATTCAGACTGCAATGAGGTAGAATCTCAGAGTGATTTTATTTGCATTATCCAGATGGTTAAGAATGTTAAACATTTAAAGAAAATATTTATTGGCCATTTACATTTCTTCTTTTAAAATCTGTTCATTTCATAGCTCATCTATTGACTGGCATTTTTCTTTCTACAGAGGAGAAGGGAGGAGTGCATTTATGTTTTGCAGATTTAAAAAAAAAATATTTTTATATCAAGCACTCATGTTAACTTTCTCTCCCTGTCTGCAGGCTGTTCATTCTGAAATAGTTTCGCTTGCTGTTCAGGAACTTAAATTTTATATGGTCCTATTTATTGATTCTCAGAGTTATTTTCTGTGCTAGTAGGAAAGTGTTGAAAAAGTTCTTAACCTTGCCTATAACCTGAATTGTGTTTCATGTATTTTCCTCTAGCATTGTAAGTATTAAAATTAATTTCTTTGACACATTTTGATTTTTATGCAGAGTTGAGCCTTGTGAATTTAATTTTATTTTTCTGGTGGTGAGCACCCACTTAGTGTGGTGGTGGTGTGGTGTGTGTACGTATATATGTATTATTTGAAGCAAAATAAGCCATACACAGTAAGACATCCAGTAGATGTAAGCTAGATAAAAATCTGAAAGGAGTATAAAGGAATGGAAAGGGAGAGGCAGGGGAGTGGTGAGAGGGGATGGCAAGGTAAGTTATGTGAGACAAATACGACCAAAGAAAATCACACACACACACACACACACACACACACACACACACACACACAATCAGAAAATTCTTTAATTTCTTACGAATATGAACAACTTAGGCAGATTATGGGAGGAGACAATGAAATCTCTTTGAGATGCGGAGGAACAGCCAAAGAGTTGAGAAACAAAGTAAATCCTAAATTGTGAGAGAATATTATAGAATATTGTTGGTGTATCTATGATATTTCATAATCCAATAACTGAACATAACGTAAATACTATATAGTCAAAATAGTGCAAGTACAAGTTAATGATAGCTGCATGGCGCTTAGGAGGCAGAAAAGATAAAAGCAAATGCTCCATAAAGTTAAGTCTTTATTTGTCACCTCCAGAAGCCAATGGATAATGATAAAATTGATGGATACAAATAGAAAAGCTTAACTCTTAAAACAGAGACTCTGGAAGACAACAAGGAAGTGAAGGTAGGAAAGAGACTCTCCACTTCATTGTAAACTATGTCTTCTTTTTCAGTGATGTATGTGATATGAATATAAAATTAAAATATATTGTATTTCAATATGTATAAAGGTTTAAGCAGACGACTTACTGTTATGTAGAGAAATCAAAGGAAGAGACAGAAAGATAGAAAAACAGGGACAGAGTGAGGGACAAAGAGAGAGACTTAGACATTAGCATAAGGAATGGAAGTCATAAAGATTTCAGTTTGTTGAAGAGTATAGCAGCAAGGTGGGAGGAGAGGTCAACTCAAACCTGGGCAGATCTCACGTCAAGAATAGAAAGCTGGAGGCTGTCTCATAGATTGTTAAGTGAACAACAACTCTAATTTCTTGATGGGTTTGTGGAAGTTTGTTCTCTCTTCTAGGTCTTTGTGGGGTTAACACATCAACATTTTCCAAAGGAGAAAAACGTGGTTCAGTGCTATGTTGATTTCCCAAGTTTATCAAGGCCAGGGTGCAGGGTGAGGGGCTATCAACATGCAATTTCCAAAGCTCGTATACTTGTATACTTAACTATCCAGTTTTCCTAGCATGTGTGTGCTATGGAGAAACCAAGGAGACAGAGAAAGTCTTCATGCTTTAGTGTCGATTGAGCTAGCTACTTTGACTTTAAGTGCAGAGCTGCTTGCTGTTCAGGGAGCAGAAATTCATTAAAACAGTCCTAACTGAGAATCTGAAATATTTAACCCTCAACCTTGAAAATAAGGCAATACAAACAAACAGATAAATCGTCCTGCATTCAGGGAGTCAAGACTGAAGCAGAACTCATTGTTCCTGACATCTGATGTTAACAGAAACTGCAACAGCTCTGCGCCCCCAAGTCTTATTATAGAACTCAGTTAATTCTCCAACTAAGAAATAGACTGGTTTATTTTCTGTTCTAGGCTTCATGTGCATAAAGATAGCTTGAGTGTGCATCATCCTTACTGAATTTCAATATTAAGTGCCCTTATTTTAAATCTAGGGTTCTGCAATCAAAGCAGGCCAACTTGGATGTTTTTGTAAACTTGTGTTTATGTGTGTATTGTGTCTTCCACACACAAACTTTTAAATTAGGAAAATGCACAAAGTGGAAAATAAAATTGGGGCTTCATTAAAACAATTCCTTCTATTTTTATAAATGAGGCCTTTGATTCTAGAACACTCTGTGCTATGTAGTTTCTGAGATTATTTCATGGCCCCACTCCTTTGTTAAACATTTTATATTCCGCCCCCCTCTCTTTTCAGAAAGCCCTGAGATGCAGAAAGGACTTAAGTTATCTCGGTGTGAAAATGCCAGGCATTTAAAAGCTGCAGAACAAACAAAAGACTGATGTACAAGCATACACCTTTGTAGGGCATTTCTATTGAGCCTGAGCCTTCAGGCAATTCACCTGCTTGCTCCATACTCTTTACTCCGTGCTCATTGATTGTAGGACTGTTTTGTGCAGGTACACACTGTATCTCCTCTCGGGGAAAGAGGAAGGTTATGGGCAGGTGTAATCACAATAGTTTAGCAACACAGCATGCCATATTTCATAAACAAAATACATTCTTCTTAGGGGGCTGAGTTTCACCATGCCAAGTGCCCTAATTTGCCCTAATGTTCTATCCTCTAAACAATCTCAGAGACCTGGAGATGAAGCAATGCAGGACTCCAGCAGAGCTGAATGGAAGCATGGTGAGTTCAAAGCACTTGAGCTTTAAAAGCCAGCCCCTCATTAAGACACTAGAATGTGATATTGACTATGAGCAAGGTTAGAACAATAAAACACAAATACAATCCAAGTAAAAATAGCACAGTTTTCTCCCAACACTTGGATTTAACCCATTACAAAGTCATTTCTTTCTCTTTTTCTAATTCAACCTTCCTTTCACAAACTCCTCCCATGCAAGTCAATGGAAGTAGCTGCAATTAACTAACTAGCAGGTTGCAGCACTTCTGACAGAAAGTGAAATGGGTCTTCCCAGGGTAGCTCTAGAAAGTTAGATGCCCACTGCCTCTCTTGAGACAATATTCTCTGCCACCCTGGAGACCTGATCATTCTATCACATTCAAACACTGTGTGAAATACTCTCATATTGATAAACCATAAAATAAGAGGCTTTCATAAGGCACATTAGCCCTACCTGCATGGAGGGAGACTTGAGCACACCAATATTCCCAGAATCTTTATTAACAGTAGTTTCAAGCTACTGCTGTGGAAGCAGAGCCTTCTGAGTCTAATGAGCTAGCTTGATGACAGAACTGCCACTTGACTGGAATCGTTCCCACTAGAGCATTCTCATTAGAGTTCTCTTAATGATGAATTACTCTAAGCATATATTTGCCCAGTCTCAAATGTATACATTAGCCTCAAATTTCAGGCTTACAGGACATTGCCTATTATTAATTGACACAATTTGACAAGTTTTAATAATCCATGGTTGGCAATTTGCAAATCAGGTGTCCAGATCTATATAAAACTCTGACTGAAGGGCCACAACTACGAAACAGATGGGTTATACTATTTATTTATTTTCCCAACACTTCACAATAGAACACAAAGTTATCAATCCTTTTGTCTTGTATTCAGCAATGACTTTCACTGTTGTTTTCTAGATCTTCAAACATTTCCTCCTGGAGACAGGAGAAAGACCTCTAAGATTTGGAGAGTGAATGAAGTTGACCAGCCTGAGGAAGAAAACAAAACTCTCCAAACCCAGGAAGCTCAGAAAACTTCACTGCTCCATAAGCTCTTTGTGGTTCTTAAACAGTAACCATAGCTGGTCTGAAAAAAAAAAAAAACAAAACTCTGCTGAGCAGAGCATGGGTCATACAGTTGGCCATTTCCCTGTAAGGTCAGGGGCAGGGGGAACAAAGACAACATGGAGCTCTCATGTAGAATGCAGTCTCCCTGGAACACACACCTGCGCTACTACACTTATGACTGAAGCTGGCACAGCCACACCCTTTTCCAACTTTGGTCTTCTCTTCTAGATTCTCCCATCCAATTCTTCTCTTCCTGAAGGTCTTCCAGCCAGTTTTATTCTCTATTCACTGCTATGGATGTAACTTGTCCTAACGTAGATGGGTTCTTGGATTTGTTTTCATGATATTTAATGAATTCATACCTTAAACTTCCAAAGCCAGTTGTAAGAAATCTTAACTCAGTGAGCATCATAGTAACACAGAGCCTCTGAGTAAGAAGGGTCATAGCACACTTCAGAATAATAGACTTAGGGATATGAAGGACCTAAGAAGACCCTGGGGCACAGAGAGCCAGAGGTGACCTGCCTGTGACAACTCACTGCCACAACAGTGGCTAATGCCGAGCTGAGCTGTCAGCGAGGAGCCAATCAGGAAGGAAGCAGAATCTCCAGCTGGAGCATAATCAGGATGCAGAAGCAGGCTGTCATCTGCAATGGAAGGTCAGACTACTTCCTGAATGATGCCTGCAACGGGAGATCCTGGCAGCAGCCTGGATGTGAAGGTGACAAGAGCTTTGCCCCAGTGACTGGAAACTGACAGAAACTCACTTTGACAGCTGTGTTCTAAGCAGCACAGTGAAGGGAAGTAGCCTCATCAGCTAACGGAATTGGGAAGTTCCTGTGAGCTCAGTGTTCTTCCCATCCTCTTCCAGGTGTAACAGCGACCCCTCCCAGAGGAGTCTCCTTTTGTTCCTTATTTGGATGCATATAGATTGAGCCAATCAAGACCCAAAATAGGTGAGCTCCGGTGGGGCGTCAGGGAGACATGTTCAGATTCATTGGCTCATCAGAGAAAGACTTTGGAGACCAGTTATCTTTAATCTGATGTTCAGGGTTCTCAGATGGGCCAAGAGCCCAGCTTCCAAATACTCTTGGAGAAGGAAGAGTGGCTTCAAGACTCATTAGAGGCTCCAGTGCCCCAAGGCTTCTTCCTCAAGTGAGGGATTTAGTCTCTCCCTGCACCCCCTCCTGAGACTCAACCTGTAAACTGAGGCTGAGAAACTCATCCCCGTCTTAAGGCTCCAGTTTTCCCCATTTCAGCTGCAGATGAAAATTTGTTCCTGAAGCTGGTTCTAACCTTTAAGATTAGGCAGAGATTGTTAAATCAGCCATGGTCATTGTTGACATACTGTCTACAGACTTTCTGTATAGTGTACTAAACAATCAGGTCAGTAATATCTCTCTCTCGATCACCACCCAGAGCCCTACCAAAGCTATTTGTGTTTTTTCTGTCTTGTTTGAATTGTCAATTCTTAGTGAAAAACAAAATGCTCCCCATATTTTCCTCTCCTTAAGGTCTACAAGCAAGTCTAAGGAAGAAGGGGAGCTAAGAGGCTCAGGTTACTTCTGAGTTACTGCAGTGAGCCATAATGGGGTGTAGTGGGATGAGATCCTTGTTGGAATGGGAGATTGGAAGATGGAAGATTGGAGATGGAAGCTGAACAAGTCTCCTACATGTCTGAAGGAAAATGAGCGTGTATGAATTTATGCAATAAAATTTATATTCAAGGGCTTCAAATAAATGCATTGGTATGTAGAAGCCATGTTAAAGGAGAGATTGTGGAGGCAGTAAGTACATTTAATGATTGCTTAACTGATAATTGTAATGACCATTTTCTTAACTGCTAATTGGCGTACGAGGGCCACACCTACTGTCTGTCAGGACTGTAAAAGAAAAGTAGCAACCCAGAGGAGGCAGGCCAGTAAGCAGCACCTCTGGCTGATCTCTGCGTAGCTGCTTCCTGCCTACAGGTCCCAGCCCTGACCTACCTCAGTATAAACTGTTACCTGGAGATGTAAGACAAAATAAGCCTTCCTCTCCCCACATTGCTTTTGGTCATGGTGTTTATTACGGCAATAAGAAGCAAACAGGAAAACCTTTCACACCAAACATCTTTCTCTTTATCTGTCTCTGCTCCTGTCTGACACACACACACTATCGCAATCATTTTCTATTTTCCTAACAGGTTATGCATTTATTATTCTTTTTTTTAAGTCTGACTGTGACTTAGCAGGAGTCTTTCTTGCCTGTGTTGAACACTTTTGCAATTCCACAGCATAACTCTGTGTGATGTGGAATAAGTATAAATAAACACTCATTGAATGAACAAACTAGTGATTTAAATTGAGCTTCTAAAACATTCATCCCTCCAGGTGGATGTTCTCAAAATGTGAAAAGTTTCAGCTTAATTTACCCAGCTTTTAATGTTTGTATGCACTACTTTGCCTTAGAACTCTGAAAAAAATCATTATTTGATTTGAATTTTGCTATTGACATTTGCACTATTGAATATTTTTAATGCAGAAGCAGATTTTGAGTTCAGAAGCAGACATTTTTAATGCAGTAACCAGGAAATAAAGCTATAAAAGGTGGGAGGACATTGGACAGTAAAAGGAAACGTGGGTCAGGATGAGCTGTTTGTTTTATCTGAACATTTGGTATGAGAACTTTTCATAACCCCGAACACTGACTAGACAAAATATGTTGGATGTTAGCATGCTGGGTTCACTTTTTAGTCTAGCAATAAAGCGTCAGTAATTTACATGTGGCTGTTTCATCTCTTCTGCTAGCATAGAATTTATAGGCATCTCTACTCAGAAACATGTGTCTATATCCTCTATGAAAACTGCTTACTTCCTGTGTATACTCTTCTGAAGTGGGAAGTGTCCCACATCAGACAAGAAAACATTGCTGTCCTCAAAATATGATGTATGTCTTTCTAGAGTAATGGATGTAGAGAGAATGCATCATTGTTCCTCATGCAGTAACCCTTGAAGGCGAACTTCCTAGATATCATTGTGCAGTCAGAGGCTTCTCCTCTCCTACTTTCCCAGGAAGAAAAAAAAAATTGATGGAAGGCTCCAAAGTGTAAACCAACAGCTAACTAGCTTTTTGTGTTGCTTCCTCTGACCTTTAAGGGTCCAGTGACAGTGCCTCTCTGGTGACCTGTTGCTGTCTAAATTTCAGCTACCATACACAGGCCTCATAGATGCTGTCTCTCTGTCCTACTTCAGATACTTCCTTTCCTCTCTTGTTCCTTTAATCTAATACAAACTAAAGCAAAACCCAAATCATAACACCAGTATCATCACTATATCAAAACTTCAGATTATGCTAGAATACTGGTTTCAAAGAATGTTCCATGATCAAACGGCTCTTGGAGATATTGATAGGATATGAATAAAGATAGGATCAAATATTAATAGAAGTTACACAGCGATAAGGTCAATATGTAGGAGTCACCACAATTAGACTGACTTACTTAGCATCAGACACCCTCAGGTGCAGTGAGTCTCACAGAGAACTGCAGGAAGCAGTTTGCAAACCTACTTAATCCCTGAAAATAACTGATTTCTAAAAATTCCCAAATGCTTTCTGGCAATTCTTATTGTCAAAAACAATAAGTTAGTTAAATTTTATACCAAAGGACAACACACACTTTATTTATTAGAAACTTAGACCTTTCATATAAATTAGCCTTAAAAGTTCTTTCATTTGAGAAGGATATTTAATCAACTAGGAAAAAGGACAGATTTAGGTAGTTTCCATGGTGAGTTGTTCTTTCTCATTAAGAATTATTAACCTTCTCCAGTCATCACCAGAAAGGCTTCCTGTGACACTAGATGGGTGAAGATGCAGAGACACACAGTCAGACATTATGCAGAGAGTCTAAATTGAAGGTCTCCATAGGATCCTTCATCTCACATGCTGGGGAACCCTGCAGAGGACAGAGAGGAAACAATATAGGAGTCTGGGGGGATGAAGGACACCAGGAGAACATGTTCCACTGAATCAACTTAGCAGGGTTCACATGGGTTCACAGAGACTGAGGCAGAAAGCTCTAGACCTGCATGGATCTGTACCAGGTCCTCTGCATATATGCATGGCTGATAGCTCGGTGTTTTGTTGGACTCCTAATAGTAGGAATGAGTGTATTTCTGACTTCTCTGCCTGTTCTTCTGACTCTTTCCCTCCTATAAGGTTTCTTTACCCAGCCTCGACACGAGGGGTTTTGCCTTGTCTGATTGTTTTGCCATGTTCGGTTGCTGTCTTGGAGGCCTGCTCTTTTCTGAAGGTAAATGGAGGAAGACTATATAGAAGAAGAGGGAAAGAAAAGGTGAAGATGTGAGGAGTAGGGGGAGAGGAAAGTGTGGTAGGGATTTATGGTATGAGAGAAAAATCTATTTTTAATAATAACTAATAATAAAAGGAGTTATCAGTCTTTGTAAGATCTTGAATCTCAAGGGGAGATCAGTTAATGATACTGCCTCATTAAAAATCAATATTTTCCCTGTGTCCTTGTTTATGAACTTGAAGAGCTGCTAAAAAACACTAACTCACTTTTCTGAGTGCTTAATAAATATGAAGATGATATAAAATGCACAGAGGCAGAAAATCAGCAAGGATTTTGCCTCTTCTATTCAAGGTAAGAAGTGTATTGACTCCTGATGCCTGGTAACTATATCTGTTCTCAAAAAGTTAGTGTGTTTGACGGAATTCCATTGGAAGCAACAATTAAAACCTCAAAGCATAAACAAATAAACAATCAAGGCTATAAGGATTAAATTAGGGAAAGTTTCTCAGAATCTGCTCAAATAAAAATAGGGGAGGAGAATTTCCCATCTGTGACACCTAGTTCTGCTTACAAATGTATTTTTGGTATCTTAGTGAGGGTTCTTTCTGTCAATAAACACCATGACCATAGCAACTCTTATAAAATAAAACATTTAAATGGAGGTGGCTTACGGTTTTAGATATTTAGTTGGATAAGTTTTATATCTAAGGACAACACACACCTGATTTAATTATCATCACATCCAGAGGCTTGACAGTATACAGGCAGACATAGCAGGGAAGAAGGAGCTAAAAGTTCTACATCTGGATTAGTAGACAGCAGAAAGTGAACTGGCTGGAGCTTCTGAGCCCTCAAAGCACTCCCCCTAGTAATACACTTCCTTTGACAAAGGTACACCTACTCCAACAAGGCCACACCTCCTAATATTGCTATTCCCTATTGGCCTATGGGAGCCATTTTTATTCAAACTACTACACTTAGTATGACGTTAATTTAGAGATTACATAAATGGTTAAGTTCAATACTTTCTACGTGAGGTGGATGGTGATTTATCATCACTGGGCAGGAAGTAAATCTGAAAGGGAACATGATAGCCCTCAACAACACAAAAAGAGAAATGTTAAAAGTCTTCTAATTATATATGACCTTAGATTTATGAAAAGTAACTTTGTTTATAGTAAATTTCTTAACCCAATGCCTTTTTAAATACTGTTTTAAGTTTCTTAACTTTGAGATTTTGATAGAAATATAGACTAGGACTTTTCTTCCTGTAATTGATGAGTGAATGCATAATTAGGAGAGGATAGTCATCCACAACTCATAAGTCCCGCATTGTTCTGAACTTTGTATAAGTTCAAATATTGGGGCATGAATTAATGAAAAATCCACTCTCCCATGGCTTTACAGCCACTGCCACAGGCCATAGCTGCAGCTGGGTGCTCCTTACAAATGTATTGCCTTACCTTGTACTAAGAGGTTTCTGGATGGGACTTTCAGGCCTAGCCTCAAGGTTTAAACCCACAGGCCCAGAGAGACACACAGGTGCTTACATTAATTTTAGGCCGATAAACCTAAGGCCCAGGCATATAACTTGCTAACTCTTTACCCTTAAACTAACCCATGATTCTTACCCTGTTCAGACATGCGGCTTGGTACCTTTTCTCAGAGCAGCATAGTTGTCCTCTGCATCTTCTGGCTTGTCTGACAACTCTGGAGTCTCTGTGGCATTTCTGCTTTGTGCTTCCTGTTCCCAGAGTTTTCTTAGTCTGGTAGCTCAAACCACACTTCCTGTCTGCCTTTGGTCAATCAGCACTTTTTATTAAACCAGTGGGTGGGATTGTTATTTACAATGGAACAACAAATCCCCTTACATTACCTGCTAAGTTTCCTTTCCACCCCCACACCCCCGCCCCAAGAATCTGAGAAAGCTTGGAATTTTTCTGTTTTAGCCTCTCTTCAGCAAATTCCATAGGCACTTGGATTCCAAATGCTATAGGAATTAGACACTTTTGTATATTTCCCTATGCAGATAGCTAGCTCTTTGGCTATTTCTCTTCTGATGGGTTGTAGGCTTTCCCTGGACCTCTTTCTTATCCTGCTGCCACACTAGGTAGCTGCTTTGATACCCACAGAGGCTTCTTCTGATCTGTGAAACTCATACTTCATCATACATCATCATCTCCAGATTTGGTGAGACAATTTGGAATTCTTCATATATATATTTATATATATGTATATATATGTATATTTACATATATGTATATATATATGTATATGTATATATATGTATATTTACATATATAATACATTTATTATATATGTATTATATATTTAATATATATTAAAAAGTCGTTTTTTCCCATGTATCTCCTGCTTACCCTCCCTTCCCTCCTCCAAATCCCTCCCAGTCAACCTTCAGCCTCCCTACTTCCCATCCCCCATCCCCTCCCCCAAAAGGGCAAGAAGTCCCAAGGTAGGTCAGCTCAGTGTTGTGTACCCACTACAGGCAAGTCCATTTTCCTCATCTCAATATCAAGACTGGGTTAGGCACTCCTCTGCAAGCAAGCAATTAACTAAAAGAAAGAGTTTTTTCTCAAGATTAAAAATGGCAAACACTATTATGATGGAAAGAGTTAGGTCTCTATATGATTACATGATGAATAGTTTAAAATAGAACAATTAAATGAATGGATAATCACCTAGCATTGATATAATCTTAATTATCATGTTAATAACTCTTATTATTGATTTGATAATTCTTGGCTTATCTCTAAAAAATTGGTTGATTTTAGAACTGAGATATATGCCTTAGAAAACTTAATTTTAAAAGATCATAAAGATATTCAGACCTTGACAGATAAATTTAAAGCCAAACCAAACTCAGTATTATAAAATTAGAGAGAAGCAGCCCAACATTTCTAAACAATCAACTTTAATTTATATAGTCACCTTACAGGAATTGCCAAATAACAGATATCTCCAAGGCTGTGATAGAGTTGACTATATTCCTGTGTAAATGTTAGATTTGAAGAGATTTAAGGAAGTGATAGTCTCATATGCTGTACAGTCACCCTTTTTGAAGCATATGTTGAATTCAAAGTCAGTTAGCAATAGAATTGTCCCACAAAATTGGAGAGCCATGGTTAGATAAGTATTGGAGCCTGGTCCTCAAATACAGTGAAGTACCTGGTAGAGAGACTAGAACAATTGAATAGTAAGATATGGCTAGAGGTTTTGAAATCTTCCAAGGCTAATTTCTTGGCGAGGGTGATTATGCTGATGTATAAAACAGTCTCTGAATGATGACCATACCCCTTTATGAAGCAAAGCCACGTTGAATGCTTGGAAAAGAAGCAAGGAATCAAAAAGAGAAATGAGCCATTTATTACAGTTATAAAAAAGGGCCCAAAAGAAACCTTCACTGATTTTTTTTTTAACAAAGATTGACTTTAGTTGTAAATGAAATGATATCAATTTCAGAAGCTAGACAAATAATTATGAAACCTCTGGCTTTTGAAAATGCAAATTTACAATGCAAAAGAGTAATTAAGTCTTTAAAGGAAAGATCAGTACCCATAGAGGAATGAATCTGGGATTCAATCAATATTGAACCTTATAAACATGACGACTCTTGGACAGGAGAAGTGATTTCCACAGCCTGAAAAGAAAAACAAAACAAAAAACGTCAACTGTTGTAATTGGGGCAGGCAAAGTCACTTTAAAAGGGATTATAGGTATGGCAATAGTTCAAACAAAAGGCCCCTTCATTCTCGGGTATGCAGAAGGTGTGGCAAAACCTTGGTCCAAAAAATGTAGATCAACAACAGACAAACAGGGTAGCCCTTTTCCATTGGGAAATTCTTTGGGGGCCTTCTCACCAACCTCCATGATTTCACCATAGGGGAAATGCCTCCCAAGAACATATAAAAATCCTAATGCCTATTGAAAAAAAAAAAAAAAACCATCCTGCTCTTGTTTATAAAACAGTTTTCTAAAACAAAACAAAATTTTCATAAGAAATTATGAATCAAAATTAATAAAGATTAGATTTGAATAAGAGAGAACACTTATTAGAAGAGCTGATAATTCATCAAACTGTGTGACTACTCAATCTAAACTAACTTATAAAACTAACAAATAGTTTTTATTTGATCAGATATAATTTGACAAAGGAGAAACTCCACAAAGATATGGTTGAGAAGGGTTTTGTTTTTTGTCTTTTCAGGAAAATAATAACAATGATCTTGAGAAATTTAAAGACCTTTGAACAAATAGCCATCAAAAGAAGGAGAAACTACCTAAAAAATAATATTGAGGAAAGAAATAATCTGGTTTAATGCAATCTTTGAATTCTCCAAAAAGATGATAGAGACCCCACAACAAATATGCCAACTGGACTATAGTTATGCCAGCAAGATGGCAAACACCACTTAACGATTAGGTCTGAACTACAAACTTCTCAGGACAGTTTCAAAGAGGCTGGCTAAGATGATGCAGCCTCACAGACTACTGTAGGCGTGACTTGAGATAAGCGCTGTACTTACCTGCTACATAGAGACTAAGGAACAAATGATACAACCAACTCTTTCAGGAATTGATTATCCCAATATTTTAAGGGTATCCTAAAGATGTCATTAACCCAACTGCAGAATGTAACTTGAAGATCATGACAGCCACATTCCCAAGAAGTGTGACGGGCGGTTCTTGATCATTCAGTAGGTTATAGATATTTATCATTGTTTAGGGGTGTTGGTTACAAGTTGTTGTTAGTAATGGACAGAAAAGAAGCCGAACAAAGAAGATTAGATTCAAGGATCTTGTTCTAAATAGAAAAAGGGGAGATATAGATATAGGATAAAAAGGCAGATTATTGAATTTATCAGGGAACTCCTGCAGTTGATAAACACCTTCAGCAATGTAGCAGGGAATAAGATTAACTAAAAAAAAAATCAACAGGCCTCATGTACACTAAGGGTAAAAGGGCTGAAAAAAGAAATTAGGGAAATGTCACCCTTTATAACAGCTGCAAATAGCATTGCCTATCTTGGGGGTAACTCTAACCAAAGAGTGGCAGATCTGTTTCACAAAAACTTTAAGTCATTGAAGAAAGTAATTGAAGAAGATATCAGGAAATGAAAGATTTCCTGTGCCCCTGCATAGGTGGGATCAACATAATAAAAGTGGAAATCTTACCAAAAGCAAACTGCAAATGCAATGTGATCCCCACTAAAATCCCAAGACAATTTTACTAACCTTGAAAGATTAATACTCAACTTCATATGGAATAACAGGAAGCCCAGAATTACCAAAAAAACCATCCTGTCCAATAAAAGAACTTCAGGAGGTATCACCATCCCTGACTTCAAGCTATACTATAGAGCTACAGTAATAAAACCAGCCTGGTACTAGCATAAAAACAGACTTGTGGATTAATGGAACTGAATCGGAGACCCCAACCTTAATCCACACATCTATGAACACCTGATTTTTGACAAAGGGGTAGAAAATATGCAATGGAAAAAAGATAGTATCTTTAATAAGTGGTGCTGGTATAAATGTATAGTAGGATGTAAAAGAATGCAAATAGATCCATATCTATTACTCTGGACAAAATTCAAATCCAAGTGAATCAAAGACCTCAACATAAACCCAGCTACAGTGAACTTGATAGAAAAGAAAGTGGGAAATACCCTCCAACACATTGGCGTAAGTGACCACTTCCTAAATATAACTCCAGTAGCACAGACACTAAGAACACCAATTAATGATTGGGACCTCCTGAAACTGTGAAGCTTCTGTAAGGCAAAGGACACAGTCAATAAGACAAAACAAAAGCCTACATAATGAGAAAAGATTTTTACCAATCCTACATCTGACAGAGGACTGAAGTCTAAAATATATAGAGAATTCAAGAAACTAGGACTCCAAAACCCAAATAATCCAACTAAAAATGGGGTTCAGTGCTAAAAAGGGAATTCTCAACAGAATTACAAAATGGTTGAAAGACACTTAAAGAATTGTTCAGCACCCTTAACTATCAGGGAATGCAATCAAAACAACTCTGAGATACCACTTACACCTTTCAGAATGGCTAAGATCAAAAATACAGATGACAGCCTATGCTGGAGAGGTTGTAGAGCAAGGGAAACACTTCTCAATTATTGTTGAGAGTGTAAATTTGTACAATTTGTAAATTTGGAAAACTGTATGCCAGTTCCTCAGAAAACTGGGAATCAGCTTTCCCAATGATCCAACAATACCACTATTGGGCATATACCCTAAGGATGTGTACATTCTTACCTCAAGGGTATTTGCTCAACTATGTTCATAGAAGCATTATTTCTAATAGCCAGAACCTGCAAACCCCCTACATGTTCCTCTGATTAAAAAATCTGTGGCACATTTACACAGTGGAGTACTACTCAGCAGTAAAATATATATATATAATTTGTAGGCAAATGGGTGGATTTAAATAGTACCATTTTGAGTGGTAACACAGCTCCAAGAAGGATAGACATGGTATGTAGTCATTCATAAGTGCATTTTAGACAAAAAGCAAAGAATATCCAGGCTGCAAACCACAACTTTTGAACAGCTTGGGACCAGAAAGAACTTAAAAGAGACATCCAGGCATACCTTTTGGAAGAGAAAAACAGAGACAATATCCTGAGTAAACTGGGAATATAAAGGGTAGCGACCAAGGAGAGGTGTGAACAAATCAGAGTGAAGGAGATGGTTGAATGAGAGGAGCAACAAAGAAGGAGAAAAAAGAGATGATATCTTGATAGAGGAAGACAATGTGGGGTTGGAAAAAGGCAGGGTACTAGGGAAACCTCCAAGAATCCACAAAATGTGCCTGTCTAGGACTCAAACCAATAGTGGAGAGGGTGGCTAAACAGGACTTCCTCTATAATCAAGTAAATGGCCACCATAAATGTCATCATAGAACCTTTTTTCCAGTAATGGATAGAGTCAGAAGCAGAGATCCATAGCTAAGCACCAGGTCAAGCTCCTGGTTCAGCTGGAGGGAGGGAGGGAGGGAGGGAGGGAGGGAGGGAGGGAGGGAGGGAGGGAGGGAGGGAGGGAGGGAGGGAGGGAGGGAGACAGAGAGATCGAACAGCGTATATGAGCGAAGGGATCAGAATCATGAGCAGGAGACCCACAGAGAGCCACTGGGAAATCTTCAGGGAAAGAACCTAAACCCTCCAAAGGTAGATGTCTGTCAAATGGTGTGGGCGGTTTATGGAGCCTCTTGCAGTAGGATCAGACTATGTTCATGTTTATTTTGGAGCCCATTCTCTACAGAGGAACACCTAATACTGGGATGAGGGAATTGGATCTACTGCAAATGGATACACCAGACTGAACTGACCCTCCTTGAGACTTATTGCCCTCTTTGGGAAGTATATGGGGGGATAGTGTGGGGGGAAGGCTGAGGGAAGACTAATAGGAATTGGGAGAAGGGAAGGAAGTGTAAGCAGGGGTATACATGAAAAAAATCTTTTTAAATAAAAAAAGACTAATAAGGATCGGCCATCACCCTATTGTTGTGATGCTTTCAGAGCATTTAACCTTAAAGGTGTGGCCATTTTATGTTACTTTAGGGGCTCCTAATCATTTTCATAACCAAAGTGTTTCAACATCTACACGATAACATTAGGACTGTTTTACTTTTGAAACTTAGTGATTAAATTTTACAATGGAGACTTTTTTTTTTTTTTAGAATAAAATAACAATTCTACAAGTTACTATTTAGAAGAATGAGGTGTCACCATGTCCAGACCATGAGACCTTAGTTGTGGGTTCCCCAAAAGTTGAGTCTCCACTTTCTTTCAAGTATGTTTCATCTGCTCTGTCTGCCTCTCTCATGAGACCTTTCGAGTCCTCATATCTATCAGGCTTTGATAGCAATATCTGCACTAGCTTCGTGCCTCTTCCTCATGAAGTCTGAGTCAATCCATTCTTAGTTATTATTTCAATATTCTATAAGAAAATGTTGACTACATATAATAATGGGATTCATTTTTATATATGTACATGTGTTTTAATTATGTTCACCCCACCTGTGTACTCTTTTTGTCTCCCTCCCATGCTTACTGAAACCTTCTTCCAAACTTTCGCCTTCTTCACTCACATCTTTAAAAAAACAATTGATAAATCAACGAATTCCATTTTGTTTACTGATACAGAGGTAAGAATTTGTTTTCAGAAGCAAAGGTAGCTTACCATAGGTACCAAGCCACTAAAGAAAAATGTTTCTCTCTTCCAGATCAAACATTTACTATATATGAGCCCTCAGGGAATGATGTGGAGCCATGAAAATTCTCACTTTATAATGGGATATTAATGAGCATAATCTTGTACTGATGTTGTGAATTTAATCATAGCCTTGCTATTTTCAAAGGCACTTTCATGATTTTACATATTTAGTGTGTAAAGTGTAAAAAGAAGAGTTAGTTTCTTTTCTGTTCTGTTCATTCGATGTTGGGTATGCTTCTTATACTTTAAAGGATCTCTCTCACTAGGTTTGAGAAATTTTATACTATATTTGTATTGAAAATACTTTCTGTGCCTTTGTTAAGAAATTCTTCTGTGCCCTTAATTCCTTGATGTTTGCCTTTTTATGTTACTCAAATGATTTTCCACGTTCCATTTGTGTGTTTTTCCCGTTTTTATAATTTTCTAAATGTTTCAATTGGAATAGTACATCACTTTCTTCCTGGATTCCTCACTCCAGTCCATCCCAGTTATCTTCCTGCAACCCCTCCCACATCCCCAACTCCCAAGTGGGTAGCCAATTTTCCTTGACAGTTTTTGTTACATTCACATATCTATATCATGTCTGTCTGTCTGTCTATCTACCTACCTATCGAATCTATTCTTTAAATATATGTAAATATAGCCTGATGAATCTGTTCCTGTTGTTTGTGGATATATGGTTTCAAGGCTTACCACTCTTCATTGGGCAATCAAAACGGGGGTTTATCCCTGGGAGATACTAGCTCCCCTTCTCCCAGTAGTCAATAGTTACCTGTAGATTTTTGTATGTGGGTAAAACCCCACAAGAATTTCCTGCTCTTACATAAATGTGTTCATTGATATTGTTGTTTTATTTTATTAGTCATCTCTGAATGCTACAACTCCTCTACATTGTCATTAAGCCTTTACATTCATTATTTTCCATGATCCATTTATTTGATGAGATTTTTCCACCGAGATTTTGATTTTAGTTATTGAAATTTTTATTTTTCAGTATCATTTTAGCTTGCATTTTCCAATACTGTTATGCATTAAAAACCATTTTCTTACCATGCGTTTCAGCATGTTATTATTTCTCATTTCCCTCAGCTATTTCTTTTCTCATGGAATTAACTCAGTAGATTATTTATGTCTTGTTTGATTTCTCTGAACATATTTATAAATCATTCTTTTTAATTCTTTGTCCATACTTTTATCTGAATCTTTCTCACTGTGGCTCATAACTCTGGGAGATAATTTTGGGAGAAATTTTTTTTCTTTTTTTTCATGTTATTTGTGGATTTGGATTGGGACTTACATAGCAGAAGTTAGATTGTTGGTTGAAGTCTTCTTTATTTAGGTCACCTGTTTAATTTCATTGGAAATGTTTGCAATATTTGGATAGGCTTCAGTTATAGCAGAACATTTCTGTTAGGCTATGTTCAAAGACTTCCAAGTATTTTGAGAGTTTTCTCTTGAGGTTATAATGCTGTGTGCAACAGTCATCACTTTTGATGTGTCTGTCCATCTACTATGAAAATGGAGTAACAATCAACTAATAATCATCTCTAAAGTGCTAATCATTTTATAGAGTAAGAGAGTTGGGTAGTACTATGTGACACAATTTATTTGTTATTGAATGTATGTATGCATAGAAAAATAAATAAATACAGTAAGATTTATTGTTAGTATTAAGATAATAAAATTATAAGAAGAACATAATAAAAGAGGGGACTGTAGAATTAAATAATTGGAGGAGATTATTTTGGGGATGAAATTACACTGAAAAGAGAATGAGATAAAGGTAGGAGGGGGAAGAGACAGACAGACAAAGACAGACAGACAGAAGGAGATGACAGAGATATAAGGATGAGGAATATGGACACTGACAGGTGTGATTTCTAGATTCCCTCTAGATTTTATTGACCTATTGCATAGTTTCCTCAGATCGAGAATGTAATCTTATCACTGGTAGTTCTTCTGTGATCTCTTCTTCTTTATTGAGCTTCTGTATTAACTCTTCAATAGTTTGGATTCTTGTTTGCCTTTCTAGTGGTTTAATTATTGATCTTATTAAAGATTTTGTTGTACACATACATATACATACTCTGTTATACTTAACATCCACACTACATACATAACCACACCATACATATGTACCCTGTGCTACACCTTTGTGCACACCACATATAGCTACACAATGCATTACAGGCATACTCATGTAAAAACTAGAATATATATGTTCACCCATACACACTAATGAACTATGCACACATACAACTTACATGAATGTAAAGCACCCACATGTTCACTTCATACATATCACCACGTTTGTATACATGTACCACATATATCATCAAACCCATGAGAACACATAATATATTTTCTCTTGTTATTCTGGTGCTACATAAGCCCAACTTTGTAGCTATATTCTGATATAACAGCCCTCTATTTACAAATCTGTATGGATGCTCTTACTTATTTTTGGGACTGTGCTGCCTCAGGGATCCCTTTCACCCAGAGTGCAAAGTACCTCAGCTTGTGTTTATCTGTATCTGTCCTGGCCCTGGGACAGATGGGCCCTTTCTTACATCCTTTCATCCCGCTCTTATTTACCTGCTCAGTACAGCTATAAATATCAACCTTGCACGGTGAGCATTGTAAACATACTAAATATCAAAACACTTGTTTATCATTGTTTAATTTTATTTTCTGAGTTATAAAAAATTCTTAAAATCCACAAAATTAAATATGTCGAATTATCAAGGATCACTTTCTTTCAAAATAACCCTTAAAGAACATATTTTATATACTCAGCTACCACATACCTGGGACCCCACACTTTACTCATGAATGATCTGAGTCAGACACTGAAATTCAGGCCAGCCTGTTCTACTTATAAAATCTGTCTTAAAATACCAAGGGCTATGTAAATATCCCAATGTTTAAGTCCTTGCTGCATACCATACATGTAGTAAAGTCTGTTCTTCTCTTTGTAGAATATAGAAACATGCTGAGAAAGCAGACATTTCACAAAGACCCACGTTTAGGCAGATGAGAGTAAGTCAGGGAGTTAGTGGGCCTACAAATTCTTTTTTGCTTTCAGATCAAAATAATCCTTATATCAAAGTGACATATTCCTATCTTTGAATCCTATTTTCAGCAGTTAAACTGTGTATCCGGCTTGCTCAGAATAATAGAAAAGATCTACAAAGAACACTGCTTGTAGCTATATGCTAAGACCTCCCTGTTTGGTACTGTCATTGATTTTGTGACAGTAACAAAGAACATGAAGGTAACTGTACAGGGTGCTTGCTTAAAGCTAAGAGGTAGGTTTGGGAACCTGATGGATAACAATACATCCCTGCTAAGAGTCCTCAGATGAACTGACAGATAAAGTTACATTCTGCAGGCTTGGGTATGCACAGTTTACTGCTTTCCCAGCCATTCAACAGATAAAGGGTTTCATTTTTACCTCTAGAGTGTACCAGAAATTACACACTGACACATTCCTTTAATACAAGTGGGTTTAAAAAGATTTTATGGCTTTAATTTTTCACTAAGTGCAACCATAATTCTCACAAATGACTGTAATCAGTTTTTGAATATTTAGCTGATATCCAAGTACATTAGGAAACCGATATGCTGTTATCCACACCTTGTGACTAAGCAACAAGTTTTCTGTCCCTGTCTCAGAGTCCTTGTGATTTGCCAACATGAGTTGTATATCACAACCATTCCCCTTATCCCCCACCTTTCCACTTAGTTTCAAATGTAGGCAGCACACTGTCTCCCTAGGAGCAGTTTTGCTTTACTCTGCTTTCCCACTAAGCCATGAATGACCTTCGTTTTTGATGGAAGACATGACATAGCAGAGGTGACTTGGATGATTGAATGTTGGAAAATATAAAGTACACAGGAAATGACTGCTGAAAAAAGGTAGAAAATGCTACATAGAAATCAAGCTTTGGTTGGCAAAGCTTCAGATGTCTCAGTACGGTTTGTGCAAAGACACAACAGGAAAGCAACTGTTCCCCTGAAGAGAAGGAAAGTTTGTTAGAAACTTCTTAAACTCCCATCTCATGCGATAACACAGTCCCAACAAACACGGTCAATGCAGCCATTTAACTAATGTTTGTTCAATTCCTGAATTTTATTTCAAAATAAAATTTGCAATCTCCAAACTTGTTTCCTGACCATGCAGCAATCTGTTTTATGTTCATAAAGAAACAGAAGAAATTTTTAAAGTTTCTTAACAGGATAAAATTGTGAATGTTTAATGGGGTATAAATTAAAATTACTTTAGCTCTAGGCATATATGTATCAGGTTTTCACACTGCATCCCATAAATGTTTGCATTATGTGTCAATTAAAAAGTAAATCCTAAAATACAGACATAAAACATTTTTACTATCAATACTTCTTTTCTTTTTATTGAAAATCGATTATTTTTCCTCACATAAAATATCCTGATTACAGTTTCTCCTTCTTCTACTTATTCCATTTCCTCCTTATTTTCATTTCCTTCCGGATCTACTCTATCTCTTCTGATCAGTTTTGTTTTGAAGTCTATGTTTTCAGATATTAAAATGGCTACACCAGCTAACTTCGTAAGTCCATTTACTCGGATTATTTTCTTCAGTCCTTTTATCCTGAGATAATATCTATCCTTGATGTTAAAATGTGTTTCTTGGAAGGTGCAGAAGAACAGATCCCAGTTTTGCCTCTATTATGTTAGTCTGTATCTTTTCCTTAGGAAATTGTGACCTGAGACCATTGATACTGACAATTATCAATGAGCAGTGTTTGTTGATTTCTGTTATTGTATTGTTGTTGTGATGATGGTGGTGGTGCTGTTGCTGCTGGTGGTTTTGGCGGTGGTATTGCTAGTGTGTGTGTGTTTCCCCGCTTTTGACATTTCTCATCTAGGATTATTTATTCCTTGCATTTTCTTTGGTATAGTTAAGATTTTTGGTTGAAGATTTTGCTCTAGTACCTTTTGTAGAGCTAGATTTGTAGATTGAGAGATACTGCTTAACTTTGGTTTTCATATAGAATGTCTTATTTTCTCCATCTGTGGTGATGGAAAGCTTTGCTGGGTATAGTAGTCTGGGTTGATATCTGTGGTCTCAGAGTTTGTAGAACATCTGCCTAGGCCCTTTTGGCTTTTAGAATCTTCATTGATAAGTTGGGTATGATTCTAATGCATACCTTTATATGTTACTTATTTATATCCCTTGCATTTTTAAAAATATTCTTACTTTTTCCTATGTATTTAGTGTTTTAGTTATTATGTACCAAGAGAAATTTTTTTCTGGCCCAGTTTATTCAGTGTTATGTATGATTCTTGTACATTGGTAGGCATAATTTTCTTTAGGTTACAGAAATTTTCTCCTATAATTTTGTTGAAAATATTTCCTGTGGCTTTGACCTGGATTTTTCTCTATTTTCCTCTGTTCCTTTTATTTTTAGATTTGATTTTTGCATACTATCCTAGATTTCTTAGATGTTTTGCTCCAGAATTTTTTCTTAATTTAACATTTTTTCTGATGAAGACATTCATCTCTTTTACCTTGTCTTCAGTGCCTGGGTTTCTTCCATCTCTCCTACTGTGTTGGTGAGGCTTTCCTCTGGTGTTGCTGAGCAAGTTCCTAAGTTGTTTTTTGTTTTATTTCCAGGTTTTTCTCAGTCTGGGCTTTATTTATTGATTCTCTTTCATTCATAAGTTTTGACTATCTTATTTTTTCTTTCCACCGTTTTTTATGGTTTTATACATATCTCTATGAAATTTACTCATTATCCTCTTAAGGGACCTCTATCATTCATAAAAGATATTTAAATGTCTCTTTAAATAAATAAATAAATGAATGAATGAATAAATAAATGCTATTTAAAGCCTTATGCTTCAACTATGTTGCAATACTCAGAGCCTCTTATAGTAGGGTTGCTAGGGTTTCATTTACCCATCACTATTTCTAAGTGTCAGCTCCCAGGTTTTTCCACAGAATCCTCAGTAATACCACCTGGCAGGATCCCAAAAGAATTTGATACCAGACAATGCAAAGCCATCAAACACTCTTAATAATCAGAGAGGGCAACAGAAACCAAGGAACAAAACATTCACCTAACCTGCATCGTCACTCTTAGACAAATGGAACCCTGTAGCCTCCCTGCCAGTCCACAGCTGACTAAGAGGTGAGCAGTACCCTGACCCTAATGCCAAGCTGAGACCATGTTCTCCAAACCCTGCCAGGGGATATAGCCCCCCGGCGCCCCAACTACACCCAGATCTGCCCTAAACCATAGAATGCTAGGAGAGCCTCCCCAAGACCAAACCCAGAAAAACATAGCTGGAGGGACATCCAAAGAGCCTAACCCCACCCAAATGGCAATCTGCATCATCACACTTTGGCAACTGGAAACCCAAAGCCTCCTGGTCCACAGCTGACTAAGAGTCAACTAAGACTTGATTAAGAATGCCCCCTGTGACAATTGAAGACACACAGCTCCTTGGCCTACAGCTGACTAAAAGCAGCCCCTGCAATTACTGAAGACACTCAGGCTCAGGACTAACAACTGACAAAGACTAACCAAGAGTTGACTAAGAGTTAACCAAGGAAGCAATGGGCAGACACCGGTGCAAGAATTCAGATAACAATATAAAGAACAACAAGACAGCACCAGAAGAAGCTGGTGGTTCTACAGCATCAAGATCTGAGCATAACAATAAAAAAGAAATAAAAGGAAACGACCTTAAAAACAACTTTATGAAGACAATAGAAGCCTTAAAAGAGAATATATATAAAAACTCCCTTAAAGAAACAGAAGAAAATACAAACAAAAAATTGGAAGAGATGAACAAATGCCTGAAAGAAAATAAAGAAAACCAAGAAAAAGAAACAAACAGGTTAAAGAAACATTCTTGGAATTAAAAATTGAAATAGAAGAAGGGACAAACCAAGGCAAAGCTGGAAATAGAAAACCTGAAGAAATGAACTGGAACTACATATTATTAGTTATGCAAGCATAACACAATGCAAGAGATGGAGAATCTCTGGAGTAGAAGATTCAATAGTGGAAATAGTTTTGTCAGTTAAAGAAAGCACTAAAAACCAAAGGAGTCATGACACAAAACATCCAGGAAATCTGGGACACCATGAAAAGACCAAACCTGAGAAAAATTGGAATGGAAGGAGAAGAATTCCAGCTCAAAGGCACAGAAATTATATTCAGAAAAAAATCATAAAAGAAAACTCTCCCAGCCTAAAATAGGAAATGCCTATAAAGATACAAGAAGCTTACAGAACACAAAGTAGAGTAGATCCCCCCCCCCCAAAGTATGTTTGTTACTAAAACTACAGAACAAAGAAAACACTAAGGGCTGAGACTAACATGTGACTATTCAATGCAAACAGTAAAAGCATGATGTTGCAATAAGGTTTCTTGGTCCCAGAAGTCCAGCGGTCTAGACCCACAGATCTGCAGCCCCAGACCCCTTAGCCACCCTCCACTGCTCAGGCTCCAAAAATGACTCGGCCGCTTATATTAAGTTCATGCTGTTTGGTCTATGGCTCAGGCACATTGCTAGCTAGCTCTTTCATCTTAACTCAATCCATTTCCATTAATCTTTCCTGCCACGTGTCCCATGGCTCACCTGTGTTCCTTACATGCTTCTTCTGGGGCGGCTGGCTTGGTCTGGTGATTAGGATTCGGTGCTCTCATCGCCATGGCCTGAGTTTGATTCCTGGTCAGGGAACCAAAAAGAAAAGAAAAAAAAAAAAAAAACAGGACCCCAAGATCCCAGCAGGCCCTTATGAATGGGGCTGGCCACTCCCCCTTCAGGAGCCCAGGCCCCTGGATAAGTGTCTTTGGACCTTATCAGTTGACACCTGAATCCCACCACAGCATGAAGGTCCTGGTCAGATATCACAAGACACTAAAAAAGCATGGCTACCAACTCAGACTACTATACCCAACAAACAATCAGTCACCATAGATGGAGTAAACAAGATATTTCATGACAAAACCAGACTTAACAATACCTATCCCTGAATCCAGACCTACAGAAAGCACTAGAGAAAAAACTCCAACCTAAGAAAACTAGATACACCCATGAAAGCACAAAAAAAGGTGATCCCACAGAAGAAAAACCAAAAGAAAGGAAATGCACACAAGCTACCACCAAAAATTACAGGACAAAAAATCATTAGTCATTAATATCCCTTAATATCAATGGACTCAAGTCACCTATAAAAAGATACATCCTAACAGGATGGATACAAAAACAGAAGCCATCCTTCTACTGCATACCAGAAACACACCCCACCTTCAAAGACAGACACAGGCTCAGAGTAAAGAGTTGGGAAAAGACTTTCCAATATAATGATCCTAAGAAACAAGTGGTATAGCCATCCTAATATCTAAGAAAATTGACTTCAAACTAAAATCAATCAAAAGAGAAAAGGACAGACATTACTTATTCATCTAAGTCCACTAAGATGAAGTCTCAATCATGAGTATTTATGCCCCCAACACAAGGACATCTACATATATAAAAGAAACACTGCTAAAGCTTAAACCTCACATTAAACTCCCCACACACTAATAGTAGGAGACTTCAATACCCCACTTTCACCCTTGGATAGACCAACCAACAGAAATGCAACAGAGAAATAAGGAATCTAAGAGTTCTTATGATCCAAATGGATTTAATAGATACACATAGAACCTTCCACCCAAATGGAAAGGAATACACATATTTCTCAGTACTCCATAGAACTTTCTCTAAAACTGACTACATACTTGTAAATAAAATAAACATCAATAGATACAAAAAATGGGAATAATTCCTTGTATCATCAGACCACCATGGTCTAAAGTTAGAGTTGAACAATAACAAAAATCACAGACAGCCTACAAATTCATGGAAACTGGACATCTCTCAACTGAACCACCTCTGGGTCAAGGAAGAAGTTAAGAAAGAAAGCAAAGACTTCCTAGAATTTAATGAAAATAAGTCCACAACATACCCAAACTTATGGGACATAAAGAAAGCAGTGTTAAAAGGAAAAGTCATAGCCTTAGATGCCTATGTGAAAATCCTAGAGAAATCTCACAGAAGAGACCTAGCAGCACAGCTGAAGGCTTTAGAACAATTAGAAACAAACTCACCTAGAAGGAGTAGACCACAGGAAATAACCAAACTTAGTGCTGAAATCAATACAATTAAGACAAAGAGAACAATACAAACAATGAATGTATCAAAGAGTCTGAGAAAGTCAACAAGATAGATAAACCCTTATCTACACTAACCAAAAAGAGAGAGAAAGAGAGAGAGAGAGAGAGAGAGAGAGAGAGAGAGAGAGAGAGAGAGAGAGAGAGAGAGAGAGAGAATTCAAATTAACAGAATCAGAAATGAAAAGGGGGACATAACAACGGACACCAAGGAAATCCAGAGAATTATCAGGTCATACTCTGAAAATCTATACTCCACTAAAATGGAAAACCTAAAAGAAATGGACAGCTTTCTGGACAGGAACCACTTACCAAAGTTAAATCAAGGTCAGATTAAAGACCTAAACAGACCTATAAGCCCAAAGGAAATTTAAGCTGTTATTAAAAGTCTTCCAAGAAAAAAAAAAAGGCCAGAACAAGATGGTTTCAGTGCAGAATTCTACCAAATTTTCAAAGAACTAATACCAATACTCCTCAAACTGTTCTGTACAGTAGAAACTGAAAAACATTGCTGAACTCTTTTTATGAGGCCACAATCACCCAGATTCTCAAGCCACTCAAAGATTCAACAAAGAAAGAGAATTACAAACCAATTTTCCTCATGAACATTGATATTAAAATACTCAAAAAAAACTAGCAAACTGAATCCAACAACATATCAAAAAAAAAATCATCTACCACAATCAAATGGGCTTCATCCCAGAGGTTCAGGGATGATTCAGCATATGAAAAACTGTGTATATTATCCATCATATAAACAAACTGAAAGAAAAAACACATGATCATCTCATTAGAGCCTGAAAAATCCTTTGACAAAAATCCAACACTCCTTCATGATAAAAGTCATGGAGAGATCAGGAATACAGGGAAAATACCTAAACATTATAAAAGCAATATACACCAAGCCGCCAGCCAATATCAAACTAAATGGAGAAACACACAAAGCAATCCCACTAAAATCAGGAACAAGACAAGGCTGTCCTCTCTCTCCTTATCTATTCAATAAAATTCTCAAAGTTTTAGCTAAAACAATGAGAGAACAAAAGGAGATTAAGGGGATACAAATTAGAAAGGAAGAAATCAACTATCTCTATTTACAGATGATATGATTGGATACACGAGTGACCCCAAAATTCTACCAGGGAAGTCCTTTAGCTGATAAACACCTTCAGCAATGTAGCAGGGTACAAGATTAAGTCAAAAAAATCAATAGCCCTCCTATACACTAAAGATAAAATGGCTGAAAAAGAAATAAGGGAAACATCACCCTTTATAATAGCTGCAAATAGTATTAAATATCTTGGCCTAACTCTAACCAAAGAAGTAACAGATCTGTTTGACAAAAAATTAAGTCCCTGAAGAAAGAAATTGAAAAAGATATCTGAAAATGGAAAGATCTCCCAAGCTTCTAGATAGGTAGGATCAACATAGTAAAAATGGCATTTTAAAAAGCAATCTACAGATTAAATGCAATTACCATCAAAATACCAACACAATTTTTTTACAGTCCTTGAAAGAACAATACTCAACTTGATATGGAATAACAGGAAACCCAGGATTGCCAAAACAATCCTGCTCAATAAAACAACTACAGGAGGAATCACCATCCCTGACTTAAAACTATACTACAGAACTACAGTAATAAAAACAGCCTGGTACTGACACAAAAACAGACTTGTGGATCAATGTAATCAAATATATGACCCCGACATTAATGCACACACTTATGAACACTTGATTTTTGACAAAGAGGCCAAAAATATTCAGTGGAAAATAGATAGTATTTTTAACAAAACGTGTTCACATAATTGGATGGTAGTATGCAGAAGAATGCACATAGATCCAAACCTATCACTCTGCACAAAAATCAAATCCAAGTGCATCAAAGACCTCAACATAAACCCAGCTACACTGAGTTTGATGGAAAAGAAAGTAGGAAATACCCTCCAATGCACTGGCACAGGTGACCACTTCCTAAATATAAAACCAATAAGTACAGACACTAAGAACAAAAATCAATAATTGGGACCTCCTGAAACTGAGAAGCTTCTGTAAGGCAAAGGACACATTCAATAAGACAAAACAACAGCCTGCACACTGGGAAAAGATCTTCACTAACCTTACATCTGACAGAGGACTGATCTCTAAAATATATAGAGAACTCAAGAAACTAGAGCCCCAAAACCTAAATAACCCAATTATAAATGGGGTACAGAGCTAAAAGTGGAGTTCTCAACAGAAGAATTACAAATGGCTGAAAGGCATTTAAAAATTCCTCAACATCTTTAGCCATCAGGGAAAATCAAATCAGATACCACCTTGTACCTCTCAGAATGGCTAAGATCAAAAACATGATCATTTTTTTTTAAAGTCTGAGTTACTTCATTTTGAATGGCTATTTTCAGTTCTAATCATTTACTTGAAATTATTATTTTTTTAATAGCGGAGTAATATTCCGTTGGGGTAATAAAAAGCTCAAAGTCATTATAAAATGTGTTTTTTAATGGCTAAGGGCATTGTAAACCTTTTGAACTGTTTCTTAGGCCATTTATATTTCATATCTGTGAACTGTATCTGTAGTTCTGTGTTTGATTTCTTAACGTTGAGTTCTTTTATTATTATACATATTAACCCTTTGTCAGATGTGTAGTTAATAAAGATATTTTCCCATTTTGTAAGGTGCCCCATCCTTTTAAATTTGATGAAATTTTATCTACAGAAATATTCTAGTTTCATGAAGTCCCACTTATTAATTGTTGATTTTTAGTAGCTGCCATATCAGGATCTTCTTCAGAAAGTCCATTCCTGTTTCAATGGGTTCAAGCATCTTCTTTACTTTCTTCTATCTATCAGATTCCTAGTATCAGTTCTTATATTCTGCCCTTGTTCTACTTGGAGTTAAGTTGTGAGTAATGTGAAATATGAGCATTGAATATCATTCATCTACATATAGCTATCCCATGTGAGCATCTTTTATTAAAGATGCTCTTTTATTTCCAATACATATTGGTTTTTTGGTTAAAAGTCAAGTTGCTGTAGGGATGCATGTATATAAGTGTGTTCTCAATTCTATTTCATTGATTAATGAGTCTGTTTTGAAGTCTGTACTATGTTGTTTTCACTACCATAACCCTCGTATAACTTAAAACCTGGATTGTGATAATTCTAGCAGTTTTATTGTTGTTTATTATTGTTTTGCATATGAAATTTAAGATTGTTTTTCCATTGCTGTGAAGAACTGTGTTCAAACTGCTATAAGGAATTATAATGAAACTATAACTTTCTTTTGTTAGGATGATCATTTTCAAATTAATCCTACCAATTGATGAGCATAGGAGGCCTTTCCTTGCTCTGTTGTCATTTTCAATTTCTCAGTGTTTCAAAATTTTTATTGTATAATTCTTTTACTTTTTAGTCATATTTATTAAAATTATGCTTAGAAGGAATTGTAAAGGGCATTGTTTATTGGCCCTCTTACCCAGTTTACTGTTTGTATATAAGAAGGGTACTGATTTTGTGTGCTAATTCTATACTTTGATACTTTGCTGAATATATTTGTCAGTTGTAGGGATTTTCTGTGGAGTTTTGGGGGTCTTTATATATCAAATCATATCAAGAAAAAAATAAAAATTCTTTGACTTCTTCCTTTCCTTTGTAACCCCGTTGTTTTCCACATTTACGGTCCTTTCACATTACACAAAACCTAATTCCAAATGTCTTATGTTCTAGTTAAGAAGTTAAGTACTATGTACAATAGGACTGCAGAATATTGATATACTTGCCTTGTCCCAGGTTTTACTGAAAATTTCTTTGAGACTTTCCTCCACTTCAGGGTTTGGATATGGGCTTTTAATATATTGCTTTATTATCTTAAAATAGAGCAATATAGTCCCATTCTCCCAGAAATTTTATCCTGAATAAATATTTCATTTTCTCAAAGAAACTTTCTACATTTAGTGGTTCATTCTATTTATGTGGTTGATTATTTTATTGTTTTATTTATGCTAAGTTATCTCTGTATATCTCTGGTACAGACAACATAATCATGATGAATAATCTTTTTGATGGGTTCTTTGATTTGGTTAGCAAATATTTTAGTGTGAGTTGTTCCTTCTATATTCATAAGAATTTTTTAATAATTTTCTTTGTTGAGTCTTTTTGTGGTCTTCATTATCAGATTAATTAGAGCACAATTAGAAATAGAAATTAAAGTTAGAATTAGAATTTTAAATTAGTATTAAAAATATATCTTTGGTTTCAATCTTGTATAATAATTTGAGGAATATTGGTGTCAGTTCTTCTTTGAACGTCTTCTTGTAGAATTCTGTGCTTCATCTGTCTTCTGCACTTTTGCGGGTTGAAGGATATTTAGTTATTGTTTCTATTTAATTAGCTTTTAATTAGTTGTTTTGTTCATCTTAGTTTAACATTGATTAAATGTATATAAATTTAAGTTTTCCAGTTTTGAGGAGCAGCACAAATTATTAAAGTTTGTTCCTATACTTCTCTGAATTTTTGTGGTGTCTGTTACAGTGCCCTACTCATCTCTAATTAATTTGGATTCTCTCTGTGCCATTTGCTTAATTTGTTTAAAGGCTTGTCAATCAAGTTGACTTTCTATAAAAGTCCTTGTTAATTGATTCTTTCAGTGGTTTTTATTTTCATTTCATTAATTTCATTGCTGAGTTTGAATCTTATGGGCATATTTTTTTTTAATTTTTTGAGCTTTCAGATGTATCACTAAGTTATTAATATGAGATCTCTCCAACATTTTTATGTATGGGCATTTATTGATATAAACTTTCTGCTAGAACCGCCTCATTATGTCCCTTAGGTTTGAGTATGCTAAGATTTTACTTTGACTCAACTAAAAAGTTTCTAATTTTTTTCCTAATTTCTGTCATGACCCTATTTTCATCTGTTAGTAAGTTGTTCATTTTCTGTATGTTTGTATAGTTTTTGTTGTGGTTGTTAATGTCCAGTTTTAATTTGTAATAGTCAGATAGTGTTGTAGTGGGTTTCAGGTCCCGTGCAGCCAGAGATCCGGAGACCCACAGACCTGCCGGGACCGCTTAGCCGCCCGCCGCCGCCCGGGTCCCCAGAAACGACTCAGACGCTTCTATTAACTTCATGCTGTTTGGCCTATGGCTCGGGCACATTGCTAGCTAGCTCTTACATCTTAAATCAACCCATTTCTATTAATCCGTGGGCCACGTGGCCCCGGCCCGTGGCTCACCCGTGTTCCCTACATGCTGTTCCTTGGGCGGCTGGCTCGATCTGCCTCTGACTCTGCCCCGCTTCCCCTACCCATGCTCTGATTTCTCCTACTTCTTCTATGGTGCCCGCCATGGCCCAAAACAGCTCCTTTATTTAAAGATTGAGATTCACAGCATAAAGAAGGGCATTCCCACATCAAGATAGGATGCAGAAGTATTTCAATTTCCTTTATACATATTAAACCATATTTTACAATCTAATATGTGGTCAATTTTAGTGAAAATTCATGGACTTGATGGTATGGCATATTTCTTGGATTCGTTGGGAAAACAGATCTTGTTTTCTCTTCCAATCTGTTATTTGTGTCTCTTTCCAGGATAATTACGAACACTAACACTGAGAATTATTAGTGAGTCATGCCTATTGATGTCTGTTGCATTTTGCTGTTGTGTGGGTCTACTTTCTTTTGATTTACTGTTATTGAATTATTTATTCCCTGAGTCTTCTTGAATATAATTAACCTCTAAAACAATTTTTTAGTGAGTTCTGTAGAATTGGATTGGTAGTCAGAAATGTCTTAAAATTAGTTTTATCATGGAATGGTTTTCTTTCTCTATTGATTGTGATAGATAATTTTGCTGGGTATAGTAGTCTGTGCTGGCATCTGTTCTATCACAGAGCTTAGGGAACAACCATCCTGGACCTTTTGGTTTTCAGAGTCCCTGGTGGGTTTGGTTTTGTATGAAAATTCATATTTTTTTCTCAGCATCCTTCCTTTGTTCTTTGCATTTAGTATTGTCACTACTACAGCACATTGGAGAGTTTCTTTTCTGAGCCTTTTAGATATTCTGTATGCCTCTTGTATCTTCATAGGGATTTATTTGCATAGTTTCAGGTGACTTTTCTTCTATAATTTTGTTAGAAATATTTTCTGTGCCTTATATCTGTGTCTCCTTTCTCTCTGTGTGCATTATTTTTGTTCATTCTTTTTATAGTTACCATTGTTTTGTGTGTTCCATTATTGATTGTTTGTTTTCATCATTTTTGAAATTTTATTTGACTTAATAGTCCCATTCATATATCTTGCCTTTAAGACATGATATTCTCTCTTCTAGTTTATCCAATCCATTGATGAGGTTTTCATCTGATTTTTTAAAATTTCAGGTTTTGTCATTTCAAATTTTATTTCATTTTGGTTGTTACTTGGAGATTCTATATCTTTATTAAATTCTGTTTTCATACCTTGAATTGTTTTTATTTCCCTCAACTGTGTTATCATGGTTTTTATTCTGGCATTTATTCATATCCTCATGGAGTTGTCTATCCAGTGTTACTTTAAAATCGTTGTCATCTAAGTAACATTTAACTGGGGGCATCACTACAGAAATGAATATTTGTTGGATACTAGTGATGTGGGAATGCCTTTCTGTATGCTGTGAATATCAATCTTTAAATAAAGGAGCTGTTTTGGGCCATGACAGGCACCATAGAAGAAGTAGAAGGAGAAATCAGAGCATAGGTAGGAGAGTAGGAGAAGCAGGGAGGAGTCAGAAGCAGACCGAGCTGAAGCCCAAAGGAGCAACACGTAAGGAACACTGGTGAGCCACGGGCCTCGTGGCAGACAGTTTAATAGAAATCGGTCGATTTAAGATAAAAGAGCTAACTAGCAATGTGCCTGAGCCATAGGCCAAACAGCATGAACTTAATATAAATGTCTGAGTCATTTCTGGGGGCCTGAGCAGGGGCAGGCTACTAAGTGGTCTCGGGCAGCAGGTCTGTGGGTCTCGGACCTCTGGCGGCCTGGGACTGAGAAACCCCACTGCTACCGATACTTACTGCTTTGATTATTTAATCTCGTGTATTTGCAGTGAAATCTAGGCATCTGGAATTAGGTAATTGGTATTGTTTCTTTTGATAACAGCTGTTTGAATCTCTTTGCCTGTTACCTCAATTTGTCAGGTGACTTATAAAATACATGAGCATAAGAATTAGTCTTGGACTATTCAGTGTTGTATTTGAATGGACTTTCTGAAATAATTGGAACTAAGTGAGATTTCTAAGACCAGGAGCAGATCTTCTATAGGTTTGCTAAATTCACACAGTCAATCTTCAAGAATCTAAAGGATATTTTCAGGACTTTTCTTCAAGTAAGGGATGCTCATGGTTTGAAATGAATCAAGGATTCCCTACCTGAAAGGAGGTTATAGAAGGAGTGGAAGACAGGCAAGGAATACTTGGTTTCAGGTGAGACTTGGGGTGGGTGAAGTTGCTAGTGTTTGGGGGTTTAGTTCTCCTACATGAAGACTTGAGTCAAGGGAGTAAGTGTACTTGGTGGCATGTCTTGGGGGCCAGACCTGTTCAAAGCTTAGAAGCTCTGACAAAAGAACTGGACAATGGGAATACTAATTCTGTGTCCTTTCCATGGGGCAGTCTTAGCAACGTCCTTTCTTAGGCTTGTTCCAGGGCCTTAAAGGAGTTAAGGTTTCAGTTCCTAGGAATCTGAACACACCCAAACACTCCCAAATGAAGTGTCCTTTTCTGGATCCAGGTTGTTGGTTGCTTGTTCTGAAATGCGCTTGAGATACTGTGTGTTGTCTTTGTGAAACATTGCTTAATTAGCTTCCTGCTAACTTTGTCCCTCATTAGGACTATTTTCTAGTGACCTTTGTCCCATATCCCCTACAAAAAGAATATAAGACATTGTGATTCTCAATAAATGGACACAACTGAGTTATCGGCTCATGTAGACCATAGACCTCCTGATCTTACCTTCACTCTTCTTTGTTTTCCATCCCTGGTCCTCTCATTGACACCAGGACTGATGTTCAGGACCCTTATTACTGTGGGTTCAGATCAGAATCATTTTGGTGTCTGCCTTATTAAGATATGTGGAATGGGGCTTAGAAAGGTGAATATTTGCTTTTATAAGTGTTCATTGTATCATAATATTTTCCTTGATTTAACAAAAGAACAGCTTACTGATGTGCATATATATATTGTCATGTTAGTGAGTTCAATTCAGAGCCTGACTCGTGTTAGACAAATATTTTACTAGTGAATCACTTAACCAGCACTTTGATAATTAATTTTTAAGATAATTCATTGAGTTGCAAATTAATTAGGCTTTTTAGTGTTATTAAACACTAGAAATATAGATCAAAGAAAATGTCTTTGCTTATTATTCTTCTGAAACAAGTATTGTAGCAACAATTCAAAGGAGTCATTTACCATTAAATATTGCTCACATATCCTGGGAAATTTAATTTTTGGTTTAATAAATATGTAATTTCTAGCCATGGTAAATGAATTGCACAACCACTCTGGAATACAATATGACAGTTTCTTAGAAATCTGGCAGTCACTCTCCCTAAGGGTCCAGCAATACCACCATTGGGCATATACCCAAAGGATGCATATTCATACCTCAAAGGCATTAGCTCAGCTAATGTTCATAGCAGCATTATTTGTAATAGCAAGAACCTGGAATCCACATAGATGTCCCTCAACTGAAGAGTGGATTAACAAACTCTGGTACATCTGTGTGTGTGTGCACGTGTGTGTATTGAAGGAGAGAGGGGTGGGGCATGGAAGGTTTGGAGGAAAGACAGGGAAAGAGTGAGTGAGGTTGTATAATTATAGTTAATATAATTTTTTCAATAAGCAAAAATAAATTAATGTATTATACAATGTATTATAGGATGGTCTGAACAGAATTATCCTAACTTTGAGAATTATATATACCAGATTCCTACCCCCTCCCTCATGCTTTCACCTTTGAACAAGACAGATATGTTGGTGGTTTGTCCATCAAAACTTGAATAAATAAAGACCTGTATTATTATTTTGAAATCCTTTTGTTCAAGCAGCAGTTGGAGGAGGGCAGTGAGCCCAAAATGCCTACTCATATAAATGAGATGTCCCTGACTGTTCACCAGATTCTGAGTCTATTCAAGGGTACTCCCTGGCTCCTTACTTCTACCTCAGAGCCTGGCTTCATCTGCAAGTCCATTAAAGCTGAACTCCAGCCAGCTGACTCTCACAGACTTTTTCCTGGATCCTGCCAGTGTCTTCATTCTAAAGGCTACTATGTTAGGGGAAAATCACTTGTTGGGTTTTTTTTTTATGTTTTTTTTTTTTAATGGACCTACAAATTTTCAGAACAAGAACTTGAGACGCCTCACAACTGATTTGCAGGAACACAGGCACTATATCCTTCCCCTTTGCTTTTCACAGGATGCTTGTGTAATGAGGATACAGGTGGAACTAGCTCTGATTTGGACAATGAATATTCCTAGTGATATAAGAGTTAAAAGCTAAAGTGCAGAGTTCTGCTGACTTTATGCCACCCCAGAACCTAAGCCATGTGCTATACACATGGGTTCATATGTATCATCACATTGAACTGGCACAATGTGTGGAGGTTTTGAAGAATGGCCTACTCATAACTCAATGAGATGCCTATGTTATCTGAAATTCTACTCATTGAAATTGTTTCTTAGATTGCTATAATTATTATTGAGCCTCTTCTAAAATTATTAACTAAGAGAAATGAAATATTTTTTGGCTTTCATTTCACATTCAGCAGTATCCTAAGAAATGAGACAAGGCAGGGGCAACCTTATTTATTCAGAGCAAGCATGTATGATGGAAAATGAGACTAGTGGGAAGCACTGAATGAGCTTGATACAAAATACATTTGGTAAAGCATAGACACAAGTGTGCTTTCCAGTTTTAGGCCTATTAATAAAACTTCAGCTAGTAGTCACTTTTTAAGATTATTTTTGAGAATGTCATATTTTAACACTGCATTTATATCATATGAACCCTTTGTCTAGCTTATACACCAGCTGACACTAGCAGCTCAGCAAAATACAGGCTATCTAGTGTTCCAGTTACTTATATTAAGCCTTTAATAATCTCAAAGCACAAGATTAGTGGTGTGCTAAAGAGGATGCACCAGAAAGAGCTGTGAAATTTGTCTTTTGCACTGAAAAAGTAGAAGCCTAGATATAATAGGAATATATCTAGCACATATTAGGTTCAGTATTTTCCCTAATTTGGGGCCTCTTCTGGGCATGGTGAATGCTATTTTCTGTGAGTGAAGTGTCTTATGTTCTAATAGTTTGATAGAAAATGTTCTTTCAACACAGATGACAGCCTATGCTGGAGAGGATGCAGAGTAAGGGAAACACTCCTCCATTGTTGATGGTAGTGTAAACTTGTACAGCCACTCTGGAATGCAGTATGGCAGTTCCTTAGAACTCTCCCTAAGGATCCAGCAATACCACTACTGAGCATATACCCAAAGGATACACATTTGTACACCAAAGGCATTAGCTCAACTATATTCATAGTGGCATTATTCATAATAGAAAGAACCTGGAAACAACCTAGATGCCCCAACTGAAGAATGGATTAACAAACTGTGGTATGTCTACACAATGGAGTACTACTCAGCAGTAAAAAAAAAAAAAAAAAAGACATCCTAAAATTTGCAGGCAAATGGATGGATTTACAGAATATCCTCCCG
Organism: Phyllotis vaccarum; assembly: GCA_033318265.1. Taxonomy (NCBI): domain Eukaryota; kingdom Metazoa; phylum Chordata; class Mammalia; order Rodentia; family Cricetidae; genus Phyllotis; species Phyllotis vaccarum. Next base: position 78,545,832 of record JARWLC010000010.1, read on the forward strand.
AGTGAAGTATCACAAGCCCAGAAAGAGAAGCATGGGATGTATACTCACTTATAAGTGGATTTTAGACAAAAAACAAAGAATACCCAAGCTGGAAACCACAACCCCTGAACAGCTTAGGATCAGAAAGAACTTAAGAGAGACATCCAGAGATTCACCTAGGAAGAGAAAATAAAGATCTCCTTAGCTAATTGGGTTCATAACGGGCTGCAACCAAGAAGAGGTGGGAACAAATCATGAGAGAAAGAGATTGTTGAGTGAGAGGAACAACAAAAAAGAAGAAAAAAAGAGATGGATATTGCCATACAGGAAGCCAATGTGGGGTTGGAAAGAGAACAGGTGTTAGGGAAACCTCCAAAAACTCATCAGATGCCCCTGGCTAGGTCTCCAGCCAATAGTGGAGGGGGTGCTAAACAGGACTTCCCCTAGAATCAAATGAATAACCACACTAACTGTCATCACAGAACCTACATCCAACAGTGAACAGAGATGGAAGCAGAGATCCATGACTGAGCACTGGGTCGAGCTCCTGGTCCAGCTGATAGCAGGGGAAGAGAGTCTGTATGAACAAGAGGATAGGGATCGTGAGAAGTCCCACAGAGATGGCTGGCTGGAGCTCTGGGGAATTCACTGAATCAAGAACTGCCACCGGGGGAACCATCAGGAAAAGGTGGCCTTCCAAGGTTAGGCAACTGTTAATTAGCATAGGCAGTATGGGAAGCCTCGAGGGGTGGGATCAGACTGTGTTCCTGTGCCTGGCCTGGCATCTTGGAGTCCATTCCCTAAAGAGGAACACCTAACCTAGTCTTGTCTTTGGGATGAGGAAATCAGACTTGCCTGGAGTGGATATGACACACTGAGCAGACCCACCTTGGGACTTCTTGCCCTTTTGGGAAAGGGGATGGGGTATGGAGAAGGGAGAGGATGAAGGCTGACTGGGAGGGATTGGAAAGAGGAAATGGAGGGGAAACAGGGGAATGCATGGAATAAAAAGATTTTTTTTTTATTAAAAAATAGTAAAGTGAAGAAAAAGTTCTTTGAATGTCTTAATAAAGAACTAGTCAGCAAAGCTTCCTAAGACCTGGACAGAAACAGTGTAGTTCTTGCACATCAAAGCAGTTGAGGCCATGTGTGTCATAACAGATGACACCAAAGCCACATGTTGGGTTGCTCCTCCAGACATGTGCCATGGATAGAAGAAAGGTATTTTAGAAGGAAACACAGTAAATGGACCACGCTCACACCTGATCCTGTTCCTCACGCTGTCCTTTAACTGTACCAGACATTAAAATAAAATTGCACTCTTTTCTCTTTAAAAGAAACCCAGAAGAACCCATGCAAATCTCTACCCACGTAGTCACCATGGTTCTCTTCCAGGAACTCCAACTTTTACCTTTTCATGGCTTGGATGTGGCACTTCATGACTATGTATACATATATGTATATAGTGTATATGATTTTAGGAAACTCAAGTAAGAATATACATGGTATTTGTTTTTAGATTCTGGTTCTATTCACTTCATATGATTTTTCCAATTGCATCAATTTTTCTTAAAAACAAAAATTTCGCTTTTCTTGTAGCTGAAAATATCCCATAGCGTGTGTGTGTGTGTGTGTGTGTGTGTGTGTGTGAGAGAGAGAGAGAGAGAGAGAGAGAGAGAGAGAGAGAGAGAGAGAGAGAGAGAGAGAGAGAGAGAGAGAGTGTGTACCCCTTATACATTCCTGTATTGCTTGACAGCTACAGCAAACATTGTTGTGTACTTAGCTCTGTGAATGGTGACTTAGGGATAAAAACCCGTGAGAACAGCTTGGTGACCTATTGTTAGGTGTGTGGGGTTTTGTTTTGTTTTGTTTTGTTGAAGGGTGATTCCATGTGAATTCAGTGGGAGCTGGACAAGTTTACAGTCATACCAGACATGTATGAAGGTTTCTTTTTTTTTTTCTATTATCCCTAGCATTTTGTTCTTAATGATTGCCATTGAGTCATTGTGAAGATTGCCATTGGGAATTTGATTGGGGTCTCAATAAATCTCTAGGTTGCTGTGGTAAGACAGCAACTTCCAAAGCATCATGCCATCTAATCTATGAAGTTCTTTCCATCTTTCAGCTTCTTTATCAATTTTTTTTTCTTCAGAATCAGATTTTATTAAAGAGAGCTTTCACCTGGTGTGTCAGGTTTCTACCATAGTGATTTTCCAGGCCATTATCAATGTCATTTTCCAATTTTTTTTTCCTGAACATGTTTTTAATTGATAAGAAAGCTAGCATTTCTTATATTAATTTTATACACTTCCACTTGGCTAAAATATTTATCCACTCTTGGGCTTTCTGGTGAAATCTTTAGAATCATCCTCTGCCAATAATGATATTTTGACTTCTTGATGTCCTATTTTTATCCATTTAATTATTCACTTATATAATCAAGCTAGATTAGAAAGATTTGGGACACTTGTCTTGTTGTCCTATTAAAACTTCTTTGTGTTTTTAATTCACTTGTGATGCTTTTATGGAAGTGTGCAAGGCCGAATCTCAATGAGCAGTTTTATTTCCTTCCTACCTCCACGTCTAATCAGAAACCATGCATAACCAATTGTATATGTCCATCCCGGACACTCCTCTGTCTCAATTACAACAAAGTAGTAAACACATGGAGACCTTTAACTTGAGTCACATTCCTACTGAGCTTTCTCAGCAAGAACAGTTGGCTGGTACTAAAGTAGTTATTTCTAGCATGTTCTGTAATACTAGGGACTCAATACTGATGTAAAATTCTACCCATTTTCCAAATTGAAGAGTCAAATCAGAGTGTCTAACTCATAGTTGTTCTTGCTGAAACACCATGACCATAATCAACTTGGGTACAAAAGGATTTATTTTGCTCACAGTTCCATATAACTGTTCATTATGAAAAGCAGTGAGGACAGAAATAGTAGAGGGCAGGAACCCGGAAGCAAGAGTTGATGCAGAGGCCATGGAGGTGTCCTCCTTACTGGCCTGCTCTACCTGCTTCCTTAAAGAACTCAAGACCACCAGGCCAGAAATGGTCTCACCCACAGTGGGCTGGGCACTCCTACATAAATTAAAATTAAGAAAATGCTTGATGGGCTTTGCCTACAGTCCAGTCAATTGAGGTTCTCTCCTCTATAGTAACTCTAGTTTATGTTAAGTTGACATAAAACTAGTCCTGAACACATGATAATGATGATCTATCTTGGTCTATCCAGGAACAGATTGTATACTACCTACACTGATAAATTATACATGGACCTTGACCAAGTTTTGAATATAAATATTTCCTTTTGGGTAAAAACTCAAATTGTTTATAATGGCACCGAATTTGTGGTTCAAGCTTCATACTCTCACCTAACACATAGATATGGTGGTTTGAAAAAAAATGGTCCCCATAAGGAATGGCATATTAGGAGTTGTGGCTTTAGGTCTGGCCTTGTCAAAGGAAGTGTATTACTGTGGTGGTGGGCTTTGAGATCTCCTATGCCCACACTCAGTGCAACACACAGTTGCTTCTGCTGCCTGCAGATCAAAATGTAGAACTCGTACCTCCTTCTCAGTACCATGCCTGCCTGGATACCAGCATGTTCCCCATCATGTTGACAAGGGACTAAACCTTTGAAACTTTAAGTCAAATCCAATTAAGTTTTTTCTTTATAAGAATTGCTGTGGCCACAGTGTCTCTTCACAGCAATAGAAACCCTATGACACAGAACCTCCCCATATAACCTCTGCTTATGGTATATATCTCTGAACAGGAGTGTGATACCTTGTCTATAACCAGCTACTACATTCTTCTCTATCCTCAGAAAGTACATCCTATGCCAATTTTACATTCTCGTACCAATTTTGTTTGCTTCTATTCTAATTATTCTTCAAGTGAATATTAAATGTTTTCCTTTGGTTACAATGATTCTAACTCATCCCTCTTTTCAAATTATTATAAAGAACATTCCTTCTGATTTCTATGTGTCTTGTGTTTACAACTGGTTCTTTCTGGGCATGTTTTCTGACCACATTACTCCACTCATACTAAAGAATGGAGGGGGTATGGTCAGGAAACTAAAATCACAGAAATTCCATATAATTAAATGTCATCATTGAGCCTAGCTAGGAAACAGAGTTCACAGAGACCAGGTAATATATTTAGTGGTGAATAATAACAGGCGAATGATGACTTGGCAATGGGATATAATTGGATAAGTGGTTGGTGGAAATGGTCTTACTACATCATAATTGCAACTGTATTGGGATTTTCAAGTTTCTAACAGGCAGAACAGATAAAGGCATGCACTGAGTAGATTTTCTCAGCGATGAGTGCCTCACTGTGTAAGAAACAGAGGCTGTGGGCTAAATGCTCTTTTCATTTAGGTTGTGTCTAAGGCTATCAGGACAGTGAGAGGCAAGTGTGGTGGATGACTTCAAGGGGAATGAAGAAAATCTTTATTCATTGACTATAGTAGCTGAATTGTTTTCTGTTCTCTGACATGCATTAACCTCATGCACTCATCCTGAGTCCTCATAAGGAATTCATTATTACTTTTTCTTAAATGATAAAAGTGTTTAGACCAAATGTTTCATTAGAAGGACAAGCTTGAGCAAGTCACAGGCACAAAGCTTTCACCTCTATAAAGTAGAGAGTTAATGTTCAGAGGAATCTTATGACCTTTGTCTCAGCCTTATTGGGACTGGGTGCATAAGAAATAGGAAGAAAATAAAAAGAAACAAGCACTGACCATCAAGATAGGCTAGCGGGATCTGGGAAAAAGCACTATGTTCAGTTTAGCATTCATCAGCCTATCCAAATATCTTTGTATTAATTCTGCATAATAATATACATGTCTAAAAAAATCAGAATTGGAAACACATTTGAATAAAAAACCTGGAGTTCCTCACTGTCTGGTGGGCTTCTCCAACACACTGTTAAATTTATCATGACTGGAAGGAAATTTATTATCTTCTCACTGCATCCCCCTCTTATTTCTGTACCATTTAACCCCAAAGAAAAGAATTAATCAGCTCATCTTCTGTGCTCTCTCTATTCTTTGTTTAAAGCACTAATGCTGTGTTTGACTGATGACCTTGTTAAATAGAAGTCTAGTACCAATCGTCTATTATCCTCTCAGAAGATTGTGATAGACTGCAACCTCTGAGCAAGGCTGAGACTCATTACTGGGTGTATGAAATCTTGTGCAGGATTGAACTTTAGAGAATGTTTTAAAAGGAGTATATCTAAGAAATAGCCCTAGTTAGAATTCAAATCAAGTTCTACATCTGAGGTCACCTATTGCATACAACTGCCCTTTGAAGCAAGTACTCTGAATTGGGAAAGTAAAGGTCACACAGCCAGAAATAGGAGGTTTTAGGATTCAAGTCCAGATGTGCAACTTGATCATCTATATAGTACTGTTTATAACACTGAGTAAGTAATGACATGCTTAACCCAACATGAAGACAAGAGAGATGAATTAGCTGTTTGCCAAACAGGTCAGATATCCAATAACCTAAATTCACTGTCCTTGTCTTCACAATTAGCACAGAAGACCTATCAATTGTACATAGATCATAAGAGAATAAAAAAAATCATTATTCTATTCAAGGGCTTTGGTGAGTTTGTTGTTAATATGTGCTGTATGTTAAAACTGATCTATATAGTAGGAACAAACTAAATTTACTTTTAAAAAAGATATTACAAACTATAGCAAAACTGTGAGAAAATAGGCATAAGTTATTAAAAGAAGTGTGGGACCCACGTGGATGAGTCTCATGAAAATTGATATAAATATATGTGGGGTGAAATGAATGGGCTAGGATACCTTACACAACAATGGGAAAGTATCTCATAGTTGCCAATTTTTTTCTCAAATTAATGTGCAAACCACGATAAATATAGAGGAGAGATGTTTTCACATTTCAAACACAAAAAAATTATGGTTTAAGTGGGTAGAGATGCTTGTTCCTTGTGTTTTTATAACTCCATGTGTTCATACAGTTGCACAGTCTACCTCATTATTATGTGCTGTGGCCTTCAAAGTACATTTTTAAAGTTCACATATATCAAAATTCCAACACTTTTCTTAGATTTTCTAAGAACTGAATACTGATACTAAGTTATGTAAAAGTGAATACTGGTAAGAACATCAGGGCAAATCTTGAGCTTCCTCTTGGCCTGGAACCTTTACCATAACAAATTAAAACCAAAGAAATGAACACAAAGCAGAGGGAATGGGCAATGCACCACACATCATTGAGGGCTACTCACCCAGAAAAGAATGCCACCTAGTAAAATGAGGAGGTGCAGTCATTTATCCTGATGATCTCACTGGAGAACTGGTCCCTCATTTACAAAGTATACTATATATATATATATATAAAGAGAGAGAGAGAGAGAGTGAGAGAGAGAGAGAGAGAGTCAAATCCACCAGAAACTTGAAAAAAGAACAAGATAAAATATACAAAGATGACCTCAGGAGCTGCAAACTTCTAAAAAAATAATTGGATGTAAAATATTTGGGGTAGGAACATGGCTCTGTAAAGTACCTGCCACACAGGCATAAGGAGTTGAGCCTAGATCCCCAGCACCTGTGTGAGAAGTCTGGACAAACAGTGACTATCTACAGAATCTGTCCACATTACTGAGGGGAGCAGAACACATGTGGACAGGCAGATCCCTCAAGCTCATTGGCCAGCCAACCTAGCAAAACGTATTAGTTCCAGGTTAAATGAGAGATTCTGTCTCAAAAAAAAAAAAAAAAAAAAAAAAAAAAAAAAAAACCTAATCGAATAATAGAAGATGTCCAATGTCAAATTCTGACTACATATGATCTACTAATGTATGTATGCATACATGCTCACAACACAACAAAACACACCATGCACAATATAATATAAAGACATCAATAAAAACATATTCAAAATTTTATCAAATAAGCATAAAGCCTTATAAAATGCATCAGGGAATGTGTGTGTGTGCGCGCGCGTGTGTGCGCGCGCGCGTGTGTGTGTGTGTGTGTGTGTGTGTGTGTGTGTGTGTGTGTGTGTGTGTATGTGTGTGTGTGTGTGTGTGTGTGTGTGTGTATGACAGAGAGAGAGGGAGAGATACTGGAATAGGATAATGCACTAACTAGCAAAGAATATATGTTTTTAAAATTTATAAAAATTATAAGATAAATTAAAATGTTCAATAAAAAGCTTAGCAAAATTAACAGAGTAGGTAATTTTAAAATTAATTTATACATTAACCCCTAAATTACACAAATAATCAGACAACTGAGATTAGAAGCTAAAGAAATGCAATCCCATAGTTATCAGATTGTCATTAAAGATTAAATCACCAGGTTTAAGTTTCAGTAGAGCTCTGAAGAATAGGAACTCCTACAAACAAGTATGTGCCTATATGTGTGTGTATTCATGAGTCTGAATGGGCATACACATATCACAGCACATATGTAGAAGGTAATGAGTCTGAATGGGCATACACATATCACAGCACATATGTAGAAGGTGAAGGTTAACCTTGACCATCAGTCTTCACCTTTTGGGCTCTTCACTGTCTTTCCATTGCCTATATGATGGACCAATTGGATTCTGAGTCTACTAGGGATTACCCTGTCTCTTCTTTCCCTGTAAATGCCCTGGAATTGTAGACACTCACACTACATATTAATTTTAAGGTGGTGTTGAGGATTCAAATTTATGTTCTTACATTTGCATGACAAGTGTTCTAACCTTTGAACCATCTCCTCATTCCTCTTGTAATAATTAATAACGGAAAATGTGGGGATAAAAAAGTTGTTCGGGCATTTGTTCTTGAGTTTGTGGAGTGAATATCACACAGATAAGAGAAGCTACAAAATAATGCACTTACCAAGATAGATGCTATCACAAAATGTAAACAGAATAATGTAACTCTTAAAATATAAAGTTTTAAAATACTGAGAAGGTTACCCACATAACCTTCTCGCATGACTCTTGGGTACCATACTCAATGAAAGGCAGTCTCAGTTCTCACTAGACAGTTTCTTTTTTCTTTTCATCTAAATTTACATTCTTAGGTATTTTCTCTAAGTCTACACACAAAGTGATGAGGTTCCTTGCGGCATTTTATTCATATGTGGTGCTGTAGTTTATGATCTTTCCAGTTTCTATTTAATGTACACTATAGGTCCTAGTCATCCCAACTACGAGAAAGGGGTGAAATAGAAAAATGAAGTAGGCAACTGAAAAAAGCCAGTGAGACAAAAGAGAAGAGAGAATAAAGAGGAGGAAGAGGAGGGAAGTGATTGAGTGCAAAAGCAGAAAGGAAAAGGCAAAAGGATGTTTGCAGGTCAAATGACTCTGACCCTTGGTCTTACTGGTCCTAGAAAAGATCGGCATGTGGAATATGAGCTGCATCTCTAATGGCAATAGAAGATTTGGAGGGTTACAATTGTTAAAGATGTTTAAAATTATTTTCATATTTCTTTTAAATTTTCCATGTAAACTAAGATAAGTAGAAGTACAGACCAAGACCACACAATGAATATTATTTATGTGCTAATTCATTTTTATGCCATCAGATATTTGTCACTACAGTGGGTGCCTTAAATAAACAAATAAAAGAGCAAAGTTCTATTGGGTTTTGAGGTTTCAGTTGATGACTGATTGGTCCTACTGCTTTGGGTGAATGACAAGGAACACAGAGAAGTTTAAGGATACACCCTCAATGATGTAAAATCTCCCACAAGACCCCACTGCTAAAATGTTCCACAGTAAAAGGTTACCCAGTAGTGTCAGCCTGTGGAGAAAATATTTAATACTAGGTCTTTGGAGCCATTTCACATTCAAAGCACCACATCTTCCAGATTAATCAATGGATTCTGTACAAGGCTAATCAGAACTGTATCAAACTGTTTAAAAACTAAAATTGCAGAACTGACAAACTAAGTAAATTTTATACGAAAATTCAAATTACCTAAAATAGCAAACATTCATGAGAAAGATTAACATTAAAGGGGACTTGGGATACTAGATTTCCTGGCTGACTCTGAAATTGTAGCAATAGATGGCATACTATTTGCAGAAGCAAATGCAGCAGATAGATGGGAATAAAAAGAGGCTAAAATTACACCCACACACATGCCACAGGCTCTTCTAAAGAAATGTTAAAGCTATTCAACAGGTAAGAGTGTCTCCTCAAGAAACCATGCTTGGAAAATGGGCTATCAATTAAGCAATGTGCCGAAATAATTATAGATAACAACTGTAGGGGTATTGAATTGTTTCATGGTAAATAATTGTCCCACCCACTGGTTTAATAAAAAGAGCTGATTGGCCAAAGGCAGGCAGGAAGTGTGGGCGGGACTACCAGACTAAGAAAAACTCTGAGAACAGAACACAGAGTGGAATACCAAAGAGAAGCCAGAGGAAGCCGAGGACAACTATGCTGCTCTAAAGAAAGGTACTGAGCTGCATGGCTGAACAAGAGACATGGGTTAGATGAAGGGTAGAGAGCTAGCAAGTGATATGCCTGGGCCTGAGGCTGATCAGCCTAAAATTATAGTAAGCCTCTGTGTGTCACTGTGGGACTATGGGACAGTGGGTCTGTGGGTCTGTGGGCCTGGACCTTGAGGCTAGGCCCGAAAGTCCAGGCCACAAACCTTGTACTACAAACAACATTTTGAAATTATATATGACATCATCATTTTCTCTTGTTATCTTTTCTATGCTCTATTTTCCTGACTCAAATATGTCCTCATGTTTTGATCACTACTGTCTCTCAAGAGAACTATTCTAGACAGAGACAGGCTCTCAACCAAGAAATGTTTACAACACCATTCAGACACAGCAAAATTTGAACAGCCTCATAACTCCAAAGAAAAAAAATCTCCAGACTATTGAAATTCTGAGTTTGAGGCCAGCCTGATCTTCAACGTGAGGTCCAGGAGAGCCCGAGTTACACAAACAAACCTGTCTCAGATCTCAAAATCTTCAGGCCTGTATGTTTTATTGAAGAAACCTATTTGTGTATAAGTAATTAGTTTGAAATCTTTCATCTCCTTTGTAACAACAGACAAGAACATTGATGTGGTATCATACTAGAAGTTCCAACTAGTTGAGAAAGGCCACATATATCAATACTGAAAAAAGACATCAAATTTTTCTGAGGATGATGACAATGGTGGTGGTGGCAGTATTGATGATAATAATGGGATGATGATAATGATGATGAGGAAGAAGCATCAAAATGGACGGTGGAGATGATGAGTTTGATGATTGTAGTGGTGATGATGAAGATGGTGGTGATAATGATGAGGATGAGGGTGATGCTGATAGAAATGACTACAATGATGATGATGAGTAATGATGATGATGATGATGACGATGATAATGGAAGCATGTTTGTTCACTCAGAAAGTTCCAATGCTTTACCAAACTGAGCAATACTGAGTTTAATACTGGAGAATTCAATATGATAAAAAGTTAGCTTTTCTCAAATTGATGCACAATCTTTCCAAGTTTACACATCTAAATAAGATTAGTATACAATGTATGTAAAAAGAATAAAAAAGAAGATTCAAGCTACACCCTTGTAGACATCATCTGGCCACAGCACTTGTGGTGCCATGGAATGTAGAGGTGCAGAGGAGCATTAAGGTAGCCTGGAGTTCCTGAAAATGCACCTGCAGAAATATGCTCAAAGCTTGTTGGAAAGTATGCCAGAGCACTTCAATGGAAGAGCACAGATTGCTCAATAGTCCCACAAATGGTCCTGTAGTGATGGCACATCTGTAGCCACAGTAAATTAGAAAAGCATCTCAACCAAGAGCTCAAATTCACCCACAGAAATATCAAATGAGCATCTGGACAATGACTCTAAAGGAAAAACAGAAAAGCACAGAACTATAAATGTTTTGAAGATGCCATGGGAGCTATTTACCGAACCCAAGAAGGGCTTGGGCCAGGACATCTAAGAGCCCAGCTTCTTCTTGCCTTTCCCTCAAGCTCAGACTCTGGGCAGAAGAGAAAGAATCTCACCTTTTCCCCTTTCTGTTACCATTCACTTTTTTAAAAAGTATCATTTTTTGTTCAAAATTATAGTTTTGAAATGAATGTCTATTAGCATCTATGTCTAAAGTAAAATATGACTCATTCCTTTTAAAAATATTTTATAGTACAAATAAAACATTTTAGTAAAGATTTATTGTTAAGCAAACTGGCTTTTTTGTTAATTCTTGGATATAACCCAGATTGTAGTAAACAGTTTGTGTCTCCTGGGGTACTTATGTGGGCACATTTTCTTCGTGTGAATGAATTGTACTTACAGAGCAATGTGTACTGTGTGCAGACACATGTATAAAATTTTTACACATTCTAGTGATCATTCCCATCTACTTTCAATCTTAGGGAAAGAAAGTAAACATAGAAGACAGAAAGTAGAAACCTAAGCTAGAGAATTTAAATTATAGCTATGTGAGAAATATCAAAATACACCAACATGCCAGCATATGTTAGTATAATTCCAGGACTAAATCTTTCTTCCAGCAACTGATAATGAGGGGGAAAAATAGATTTTACTCCCACCTGAATCTTAACTATATTGCCCAACTTCTGACCATTTTCTCATCACTGTTAGGCCTACACAAACCATGTTTCCCAAGGCCCATTTGTACACTCCCATTACACTTTCTTGCTTGGGTTTTCAGGGAACTATTAGTCAACCAGCTCTTTAAATTCCACACCAGGGATTCAGCATGGAGAGGACATTTTCTAGTCCCAAACTTCTATTTCTAATACAGTTAACTGGTACACATGTAAATCCAAATGAGCAGGATTAATTGGCCTTGATGTTTTGAAGGCAAAGAGTGTATAAAGAAATAAATATATAAGCAAGACCATAGAAGAAAAACTGTGATACCTTTACCCTGTCACTTAATTGTGAGCTTTCGTGCACAGTTTCCTTCTATGTGAGCATGGAAACCCTGGAATTGATTAGGGCAGCAACATAAGTTTTTCCTTCTTTTTAATTAAGTTTACTTTTCAATTGAGAAGTGATCACAGTCACAGGGGCTTTAATTCACTGGAAGGCCTGCATTTCACTTTGTATCCATCTCATTTCGCTTTTGGGAATTTGTACATTGGAAACTTTCTAGGGATGGATGGGCCACAACAACACTGTGGAGAATACTAAGTGAGTCAGATGCATTTTCATGCAGGTATGCATCTACCTTCCTTCACAGAACCAAGGCAGAGCACTCCGAGAAGCCCACTTGTTAGTGTCATTCTTTTACTTCCAATGTTGCAGTAGAATCTCTATGTGTTTACTCATGGACTGTGCCTTTCCACAGTAGCATGCCCGTTCTAAGACAACCAGAACTGACTGTTGAAGCCGCATGTATAGTGCCCAACAGACACAGAGTGGAAATCTTTCCTCATTCTAAAGCCATAGATCACAGAGCCATCATCTAGTTCCTTTGAGAAATATAAACATATTTATGCAACTAAGAGAAGGCAAATAATAGAAAAAAATATTAAATCTTTTTAAATATATACTGAGCTCCTTCCAAGTCAAATGGGATCACCTTCAAGTTGACTGACAATTTAAAAAATCAATTTTTAAATTATTAGGCTGCCGAGATGGCTCAGTGGTTAAAACACTTGTGAGCAAGTGTGATAACTGGATTTAAATCATCAAAACCCATTTGAAACCAGATGAATAGAGGGACACACCTGTAATTCCAGCCCATAGGAAATTAAGTCATGGAATCTCTGAAGCAAGATATCTAAACAGACCACTCATAATGGTAAGCTCAGAGAGATGAAGCTTCAATATATAAAAAGATAGAAATTGAAAAAAACACTTGACATCAACATAGAGCAAATGCAAATGCACACACACATACAAGTGCACTTGTCTATATAATGAAAAATAGTCCTGGATAAGATGGATGACATATGTTAACTCAAAGCTCTCACACAAGGCCATGTCATGTCATCAAAACCACTTGCTATATGAAAAATAGAATTTCACGGGATCAAACCAATTGTTTTCTACCTTTCTAGAAATAATTTACTGTTACAAGAAAGCCTTTGATTCTGCAATGACAGACAAACTTAAATGCCAACCATGATGTGACAGGTATATGCTTGCTTTCTAACAGTCCATCCTTCGTCAATACAAAGATGTAGGTAATTAGAAATAAAGCAGTATCCTCCTCTCTTTGGGGAGGAAAGGGGGAATGTGGTTTCCTTGTGTTTTCACTACAACTTTCTTGGAAGAGCTCCTTTTGTATATTCATGTGGATATTTCTGATGTCATCACAAGATCATCTTTTTCATTTCTCCACATTCCAGAGAAAAGGGTTTTTATTAAAAGTCCAAAGGACTTTGGTACTTATGAAGGTCAAGGTGATTTGGGATTTTGTTTTGTTGTTAATGATGGTGATAGTGGTCATGGTGCGTGTAGAATATTGTGACTTTGAAATCTGGAACCACAACATAAAGTTATCAGGGAAGAGGAAACTCAGGTGAGAAAACGCCTCCATCAGATTGTCTTCAGGCATGTTTGGAGGGCATTTTTTTTCATTAAGGTTTGGTATGGGAGGGTCCTGGAGAGCCCTGACCACTGGGGGTAGTCTCCATTAGGCAGGTGGTTCTGAATTATATAAGAAAGCAAGCTAAACAAGCCAGTAAACATTTGTCCACGCCTTAATTACTGCCTCCAGGTATCTGTCCTTAATTCCTTCCTTGGATTGCCTTAATGAGAGTATAAGCCAAGTAGACCTTTTCATCTCCCATTTGCTATCTGTCATGGTGTTTTGGTACAGTAAAAGGAACCCAATTAAGACAGTCACAAAAGGGAAAAACATAAGCTTCTAAGGTTTGCACTGCTGAAAGAGTGCATAGGCACTGAGGAGCAGCATGGAGTCTCTACACTACAGAGAAGACATGAGACAGCAGCACATCTGTAAGAAAAAGAAAACAGACCAGGAGACACTTACATCTGCTGGAAGACATGATACATAGCACACAAACATACTCCATTGTATTCTGATAACTAAGATACATTCAAAACAGTAAGAGTGTGTGAACAGCAGAGGGAGAGGGGATTTAGAGCAGATAGTAGGATGAGCAAGATTAGAGACCTTGTACGGAATAAAAGAACTAAAGGTAAAATTGTAGTTTCATTAGGGTATTTGCTGACTAGGCGAATTTTAGTTACTGTCAAGAAGAGGAAGCCATGAGTTAGTTTGGCTAATGTGTTTCAGAATATTAATGACATTGCTTGTATATACTCTAGTTATTGTATGAATTACTTGCTATTAACTGATTATATAAAGGATTAATATTTATTAAAGTTTTATATGAAACACTCACTAATATAGAGATTAAACCTTAAGGCAATTCTTGGAAAGTTGGACTGTTCCACCCTACAGTGGCGGCAGGGGATACTTTTTCCAAAAGTGCAGAGGAACAGACAAGAAGGAAAATGCAGGCCTATCCCTGGGTTTTAGACTGGCCTGGCTAAGCCTCATACATGGGTCCTTAGTACCTAAAAATCACACCCTAGATCAAGGTAAATAATGCCTGATCCCACCACACTCTAACATCATGCCGTAAGTGTAAAATATACAGGGTGCTTTTTTTAAAATTTTAACAAGTAACCCTATTTGGACAATTTCTGTCATGTGAGACCTGCCTAGTTGCCTGGACTTCTTGTCTCCCATTCCAAGGGCAAAAGCCAAGTGTGATGGTTCCCTCTTTAGAGCTTAGCATTCTCCCAGTGTCAGAGAAGACCTCAGGGAAGTTTTCCCTCATCAGTGGCCCATATACAGGCTGTCATTTGTTGTTTCAGCCAGAAGTTATCCTCAACACAAAATGACAAAACCATGTAACTAGGTGCCAAGCCAGGCTGCAGATATGGTTTTGTGCTGGAAGTTGAACATTAAGTTACATCCATGTTTAATGTTCTCGGTGGCAGGCCACTGGATGGCCACCAACAAGCCCACCCTCCAGGGACACCAGAAGGCCTATTACCACCTGGTGTTTTTACAATTAGGACTTAATGTTACTCTAAGTGATTTACTCTGATAGTTCTGGATGAGTTCCTTTCGTTTTTGGCCTTTCTCATTACTGAGTTGTAATGTTGCCAGCCTTCCTTAACCAATGTTGTCACTAGACGATTACTGCTAGTTGTTATTAAAATTGTGTCTAGATGTGTGTATTAGCTTACAAAGAGATTGATGAGGTAAATATTCAGTATTCTCTCTCTCTCTCTCTCTGGGGCAAGGTTACTTTCTCAGAGTTCCCACCTTGTTGCCTGAAGAGTAACATGTAAGTAGACAGTATTGTAACAGTAGTGTGACGATAAAAAACACTAAGCTAAAGCACTTTGATATGCTGCTAAGGAAATCTTGGTGCTGCCTTCATGTGCATCAAACTTAATATGATGTTGTTAAAACATTGTGAATCCGAGATGAAGAAAGAACAATCTCCTAAAGGAATTTTAGCTACTAGGAGATAAAAGAAGGAGAAGAAGAGACACAGCGGAAACAGTTAAGTTGGGAATTCACAACAATAAGAAAGTACACAGTTTAGATTTTATACAGTAAATACATTCTTATTTGGTTTACCAAAGAACAATTTGTTATGTAATTCAGTAAATAAAACGTCAAATACAGACATAACAAAACAAAGAGAAAGATTTTCAATGTAAGACTTCAAATTAGGTGGATACAGCACAAGGACCTAATCAGTAAGAGAAAATTTGCAAGTGGTGGGATATCTATACTCAGAGAAAATGCAGGAGACAAAGCATATGAGTGAAAGTAGAGTGGCAATAACAATGAAGAGAAGCCAGCACACAGGACAGAAACATAATTAAAGAGCAGAAACTTTCCCAGTCAAATATTCCGCTTAAGTGATTGGATGTCAAGAACAATGAAATACATTTCAAGTGGTTTAATTGAAAATACTGATAAGGTATATAGTGAAGAAAGAAGGTCTGTATAAAACAAATGAGTTAGAGGGAACAATACAAAACATGTAGGGAAAATGAATCATACAGCGACACGCTCAGAAAAATCTGGAAACTCATATAAAAATGTTCTGACGAAGACAGACAATGCTTCTTTGGACATAAAAATCAGGGGGCCTCCAAGGATGAATTATAGGACCCACAAAACTATTCCTAAATTCTTTAACAATATCACTAAGAGACTGTTTGCCTCTTTCACTGAGTTGATATTTTGATTGATAACACAAAATGGCAGATCCTGTCCATTGTCCAGTGAAATAAGGTCTACCTCTGGCTGTCACAGTCATCACCACGTGCTAGCACTGCTTGCTTTAAATTATGGTTCCATACAATATTAGTTTTGTTAAGTTTCAATGTTCAACGAGTCTTGTTATTTTTAACTTTAATAAATTTTGAGGTTTTAAGGTATGAATTAAGGCTTAGGGGAAAATATCATTGGATTATTTGAATTGTAAACTTAAATTGATATATATATATATATATATATATATATATTTACAATTTTATGATGAAAAAAGTGTTAATATATAAATGGTGACTGATTTTCTCAGACTTGAGATTAGTCAGTACCTTCTTAGGTGAAACAGTTGCTTCAGGGAATTCAATGTTATTGCTAAGAATATAATGCAAACTTTCCTGTGAAATTAAAATTTAGAATAACTTGCAGCTCCATAGCATCCAAGCAGTAAAGGAAGTTTTTTGTTGATGTTGTTATAATTGGTTGTAATGCTAACAAATGTAATTATGCAGTAATGCACAATGAGACCTAACTACATTGAGAAAACACTGTATAGCTCGATGAACAGTATTTTCCTAGTAACTACTGCTTAATAATGCAAAAACAAAGATAAGATACTGTTGTTACAAAGAGGTTTCTGGCCCGACTAGCTCTGCAGTTTGGATCCACTTGCTGCCGTGAATCCAACCAACAATCCCATAGTCCCAATGAATCACACAGACACTTATATTAAGTTCATGCTGTTTGGCCTATGGCTCAGGCACATTGCTTGCTAGCTCCTTCATCTTAACTCAACCCATTTCCATTAATCTGTCTGCCATGTGACCCATGGCTCATCTATGTTCTTTACATTTTTCTTCTTTGGGCATATGGCCCTCCTTCCTATGCTGATTTCCCCGCCTATTTTTTCTACAATGCCTTCCATGGCCAAAACAGTCTTTTACTTAAAGATTGATATTCACAGCATACAAAAAGACATTCCCACATGAAGATACAGTTAAACCTAGACAGAAATAAAAATTTTAACATAATAGTGGCCGGTGTGCTTCATTTAGACTCCACACAGAGCCCTGCATTTTATTCCATTACTCTTGATTATTTTGTTTAAAAACAAAGATTATTGGTAACTGAAATCCAACTCTTGGCCCTTCATCCACACTCCTCTAGGTTCTAGGAAAATGGAGAAGGCCAAAGTGCAGTAAGAGGGTTCTGTCTTGGACTTTCGGGCCTAGCATCAAGCTTTAGACCCACAGACCCATAGACCCGCAGAGACACACAGATGCTTACAATAGTTTTAGGCTGATCGGCCTAAGGCCCAGGCATATAACTTACTAACTCTTTATCCTTAATCTAACCCATGACTCTTATCCTGTTCAGCCATGTGGCTCGGTACCTTTTCTTAGAGCAGCATAGCTCTAAACTTAGTAGTCATTTTCTAAACTTAGTAATCATATTTGTATCATATATGAGTAGGCAATAATTGCAATTCTAGACTGTGTTCTGGATGACAAGGCATTGTTTTGAATTCAGGATTTATGAAGGACAGTGCCTGACAGGCACAAAGTCAAGTGGTTGACACCTATGTGGTTGAAAGTAATGTAAAAATATGATGAGGCATCAAAATTCTAAGATTGAATTTTGCAAGAAAATCCATAAGATTGGAAATGTAATATTGTGATTTAAAAAGCTCAGGGAGGAATTTGGAGGTCATTTGAGAGCTGAATGAGTATCTTCTGGGACAATTTGTAGGTGTTTATGAAGCCTAGCACAAGCTTGCAAAGCTTTATAACAACAAACATGACCATATCAAAGCAGTTTTTTGCATAGAGGACCTAATGGTGACTAATCCACGTAACCACGTATATTGTCAGCAGTATGCAGAAATCAAATACACCAAAGAAGTCTTGAAAACTGTCAGCTTTCAAGAAAATGATTTGCCTGGGCACTGAAACTCAATAACAGAAATATGAGATCTCTCCATGGGCTTCAGTTTGCAGGTTAAAGTAAGAAGAAAATCATGTACTTGCTCAAGGCAGATGAAGACACCTTGGAAACTGTAAATCAGTTACTCTTAAGGTTTCAGAAACTCTTTAATATTAGGTTTCTATAATAGAACCTCTTGGTCTGTGACTTTTTTACTAAATGTCTGGTGCCATTTGTATTCTAATTTTCTGTTATAAATAATGTGTTTATGTAAGTCACAATTTGTCTGTACAGCTAAGCACAAAGATGAACGAGATGCATTGAAGAAAGACTCCAGGCATACTGGCTTTATATCAGTTTTCCTATTACTACACATATACCTTGTTAAATAAACCATGATTTATTAAACTTAAAAAAAATACAACTCTCCTTTTAATTGTCTTAAGGAAGCTGAATTTTCACATCACACACAGTCAAAATAATACATTACAATGAACTTATTACAGAGAAGTGGAACACGCACTGTAAGCTACAAAGTCAGCATTAGCAGATGTAGATAAATGTAAACTAAAGCCATTCTTTGCAACACTTTTTCTTTGTTTTCACAGATTGTTTAGGTAAAACTGTCACTGTTGAATATATTATTTTTACTTTGCAGAAACTAATAAGCAAATAAGTTTTGAATTTTGAATAACTAAGTACATGTAAAGTTAAGTAAGACTGGCCAACAGATAGCTATTTCTGCTTTCCAAAAATTGTAAGAATGTATAAAGAGTTACAAATGAGAATGTCTAAGAAATGTTATCCTCACAGCAGATTTGGATGCCAACAAAAGAGAATACAGTTTGAGAGCATCTGACACACACAAAAGATGGTGTTACCTTTATTAACCCTTAATTTCTATCTACAAAGCTTTAAGGAGACTGCATCAAAGCAAATATCTCTATTGGAAAAGTTACTAATATAAAGTTTTATACTTAGAATACTCCATTACTTCTCTTTTTTCTTTTATTCACATTAGATTTTTTTTACTAAGTTCAAGTAAATTAAATGTTAAATATTTCATGAAAAGGAACATATCTCGCTACATTGACTTTCATAAAATTATTTTATCTACATTTTAACCATTCAAGATAATGGTGTTATTCTTAAATGTGTCAAGAAAATTGATCTTGAATTACATCTAGAATAAATTATAAAGATTGACCAAGTATTAACGCCAGAAATAGACATCTACCTTCTGAAGCAATACATGTAGATATTTACCCATATTCAATACCTTGCTGTTTTTCTCATAATGAAGTATTCCTGTTTTACCTTATATATAAATTGATGCCAATAAATCACAAAGTAGTTCTAAGTATTTACATACCAATGAAGAACATTCAAAATCAAATCTGCAAATCATTTTACTATCCTGGTTATATATTAAATAATGATAATAGTATAGGCATTAGGCACAAAAACCCAATGCTTTATCAGTAAATTACACACTTTCCTAAGTCCTTTAATTAGAAATAGGGAATTTAAAATTCTAGAGTTCCTGGGAATTCACGTTGATTATGCTGTGTGTACTCACTCACCATACTGACAAGTGTTTCTGTTATGTCAAAAAAAAAAAAAGTATTGTAAGTGTCTAGTCATTCTATTTCTACCATATTTTCCCAACAAAGCAATAATGAATAAGCCAAACTGTAGTATGAAGTTTCTGGCATATCTAGCCTCAAGGTCCAGACCGTTCATCAGCTCTTAGCCCCCAAAATGACTTAGACACATATTAATTATATGCTGTTTGGCTCGGGCATATTGCTTGCTAGCTCTCTCATCTTAACTCATTTCCATTAATCTGTCTTACTACTTGGCCTGTGGCTTACATGAATTCCTTCACATCTTCCTTCATGGAATCAGTTAACAGTGTCTCTGCCCAACTCTGCACTTTTTCCCCTTTATCTATGTGTGGATATCCTGATTGCTTGCTTCTAAGATGCCTTGCCATAGGCCAAAACAGTTCCTTTATTAACCAATGATATTTACAGCATACAGAAAGACATCCCACATCACCGAACATTACAGGAGATGAGGCAGAAAGAATCTAAGAGCCTGAGAAACTGGCCAGGATGCGTGATGTGAGATAGTGTCTTTTTAACATCATAGAAAAACCTTGCTAATGAAATGTCAACAATATGATTGCCTAAACAATACATGTATAAGGACCACACCAATGGACACACCAAAATTTGTGAAAGGAAGTTTCACAAAGCCCTAGCCTAGATGAAGAGGTTCAGGAAACGAATACATGGTGGCTGACAGAGGGAGAATTCATTTCCTCCAAGGACAAAGTCAACAATAGGATTTTCAATCCCCTGAACACATGTACATAGGAAAACACTAAATGATCTCAGCAGCAGGTTATATACACACATACTCACACACATTATATAATGTGGAATCATATACACAGAGACACATATACATATATATTCACATACACAGAAAATAATACAGAGACATGCATATATCTATTGCATGTAGTATATTATATATTCACATATACACCAAATAATACAGATACATGCATACATCTATTATATGTAATATATGATATATTCACATACACACCAAATAAAACAGATACATGCATACATCTATTATATGTAATATATTAATGTGTGTGTGTGCATGTGTGTGTGTGGGTGGGTGGGTGTGTGTGTGTTCTGAGCTTTGCTATATTTCTCCCTGGGTGGTGTACATAATATTTTTTGTTTCTCTTAGACTTATGGCCCCTTTGAACAATCTGAATCTTTTTGAATTTTTCTTGGTACTATCATTTACTGATTAGCTTTATCTTGTGTACTTCTAAGTTGTTTTGAACTACTTGGGCTATTACAGTTTTGTGACAGACCTTTCAACTTGGAAGTATTTTTGAACAAATTTGGAGCACTGAGTGTCTCCCATATGACAGGGAATGCTAAAATGTATTTGTCTTTTTGACTCTGCTAAGGTACTAAGTTTCTGTTGGAACATTTGAGACAGAGAAACAAGAATATTGGGATGCATGTTGTAATTTATATAACCATGGAAAATGTCAACTATATACTATCTTGGTGCCTTCTAGGGAGAAGTCTAACTGACTCATTTTTTATAAAGTTATGATGAATTCTAAAGTAGCACTTGGTACTAAAGGAAATGATTCTCTCCTTCTACTATGTGAGTCTCAGGATCAAATTCAGGTTGTCAAGGCAGCAAGAGCTATACCCACTGAGCCATTTTTCCTACCTGGATCTCAAACACCAATTCTTACATCCACACTTCTGGAATTTCTAGGGATGCTAAGAAAACTAGTCTTCCCCTTGGTTTTTATTTAAAAAAAAATAAATGAATAAGAATGTTCTGGCCACTCATTTTTTACATTTCTTTCTGAACTTAACCACATGCTAAATTTACTATTCTTGGTACATCTAATTTGAAATATGTCCATGAGTGTTTTAATAATGCTTGCTTGACTACATTCGTATATATGAGCTGTGGCCTTTGAATCTGTGTCAAGATTCCTCTCATTTCTGCCTCTCAAATGCAGCTAGCTGAAATATAGAATATCCTTCATTTATTGTAGAACTGAATTTTCTTAGGTTAAAATTTTTGCACTGGTCATATGCATTTTTAAGTATTTTCTTTCAAATAGGTTCGAGAAAGAACTTATTTCTTTTCTTTGTCAATCAAGGCTCAGACATATTTGTTGTAAAATGATCAGAATTTTGAAAATGATTTAAAATATTTTTGTGTCTTTAGTTGCAAATAATGTTAAGAAACTGCATGTTTTACTATGTAAATTGATATATATATATCAAAATGTTATTTACATTTTGTTATATTAAAAATAATTGCCTATATTTTCTGCTGATCTTGTCATTTTTTGAGTATCTAGAAAACTGTATGACTTAACTTTCTTTAAGTGACTACTTTGTAAACAAGTATTTCAAGGAGATTTTTAAGAGATTAATAATTTATATATTCATGGATAGAAGTATTTAAAAATATGTGTATGATATTTATGTATTATGAAGAAGTTTGTGAGTTAAAGATATATAACATTATTATTAATACATTCAAAGAGACTCATGAATTTTCTGCTTTATACAATATGCATTCCATCTGGGCTGTCCGTCTATAAAATGGCCAAGGAAATTCTTTTGACACTTCCTGTATTTTTAATCAGTGCCATTCAGATGAAAAGGGTGCTGTTTGAGTTCTCTTTAAAACTCTGGCTACATCTGCTTCTGTGTGTATAAGACACATGTGTATGACAGAAAATGAGTCTGTGGTCACTAGCACTATACCCCAGATTTGTAAGAGACTTGGAGCTTTGATCTTTCTTGATGGTTCTTATGTGTGATGATGCTAATGGCTGCTACTATTCTGCATGTATTTATGCTTTCCGTATTATATAAGCTTCTCTGATGCAAAGTTTAGAAAAACACTTTACTAGATAGATGCTGTTCAACTAGAACTGTTATTGATCTAATCTTTATTGGACCTGTGTTCATGTGTGTGTAATGTATCATGACTTTTCTTTAAGCAAGGATAATTGGATATGCCACAGCTCTGCCCTACTCTCAGATGCACCGTCTAAGTAAATATCACTGGACACTGGTCACTAAAGACATACATCTCTTAACTTTCAACTAGTTTAAATGTTCAGATTCACTGGTTGTGGCTTTGTGAAACTTTTTGTTAATTTTTGGCATTCTACAGTACCATGGGTTGTTAGAGAACTACCGAACTATCTGATAAAAAAGAACACAAGCAATGTTTTTGAGGTGCTAAAACCACCAAAAGGAGAAATATGATTTAACTTCAAGAATGTACTCATGGTAGGACTGACTTAAGACACACTCTTTCTGTACCTTAAAATTGATCACACAGGGTTTTCTAGGCACTAACTCTCCATCTGTCCCTTATTCCCAAAGTGGTATCATATCAAGCCAAACCAGGACATATTTAAGAAATGAAGGACAGTCAAGATTAAATCAGCACATAGTTATTTAAGAATGTCTTTGTAGAATATTGTTCAGAAACAAAGAGGAAACCATTATAATCAAAATGAATTCACACCAATCCAGACAGTCGAAGGATGAAGCAAAACCTAAGTTTGAAGCTCATGGAGGTTTCAGAGCAAACCTCTGCCTCAAAGCCAATAACAAATTTGGAGTAGTTTGTTCCCGCCATTCAAAAAATACTTAAAGTCAAGAGTGTACGAAGAAATGCTTTTATATACTGTTACTTGGAACTTGCTGGGTGTAGTCTATCCTTGATTCATACTTGTATTCTTTTGAATTTGTTTTATACACAGGCCGTACTCTTGTCAAGATTAAGGTATAAAGAACAGTAGGCAAAACAGCTGTGTCCAAGAAGAAATAAAAACTTTCTAAAGTGACCTTTGCTCTCCCATCATTGAGTATTAGACAATTGAAAGAATAGACCCCAAAATGATATAACTTCTCAAGGAGTCTCATGATGGTAGCAAATGAAAGCTGAGAGTGCCTGTCAAGGTGGATACTTATCTCTCAGAAGATTTCACATAGTTCCTATAATTTTTCAGACCTCATTGCAGGAAAGACTAGAGCCAAGACAATGATGATAGATTACAGGACTACCTAGTAATCATATTTCTTGCCCTACACTGAAACCTGAAGCTCTTGTCATAACCCCAAAAGATGGAGATTCTGGGGTGGTGGATACACTGGACATCTCTGTTCCTTTCTCTAACGTGGCCACAGTGAATAAATCTGTGTTTTCTTCTTTTCTCTGATACTTGTTTGTTTAATTGGCTATTGAATGTGTGTGCATAACCTAGCTTGTTAGTGTTACCAGTGGCCATGTTGGAACCTTCATAACAAGATAGCAGTCCTATCTCAGTTAATTCAATCAAGACTCTGTCACACAGATATACCCAGAGGTTTGTCTCCCAATTCTAGATTTTTTTTCCAAGATGTGCCATTTTTAGTCATCTTATAACACAAAGTATTTTTAAGAAACCTTATAGAATTTTTATCAATGTTCGCTGACTTTGATATCTACCATAAGATTTTCTAAAATATTATCCCTTGCTGTATAGCTTTCATTGTATATATCTGATTGGATAGAATTATAGAAAATGACTTTCTCCTGCAGTGAACAAAAAACAACCCATGTAACCATATGTACACTCTGAAAACATAAAA
Source organism: Phyllotis vaccarum (assembly GCA_033318265.1). Classification (NCBI taxonomy): domain Eukaryota; kingdom Metazoa; phylum Chordata; class Mammalia; order Rodentia; family Cricetidae; genus Phyllotis; species Phyllotis vaccarum. The sequence goes on from JARWLC010000010.1 coordinate 78,570,235, forward strand.
TAATTCAGAGGAAGTATAAAGCTCAGTTATCAGTGACCGAGTTTCTGTGCTCTGCACTTAAAACTAACGGAAACTGGAGAAAGCATTTTGAGTTTCCAGAGGATAATAATCACTCAGTGGAGTTAATTTAATTTAAACCCCAAGAAGGAAGAATATCTAAAAGCTAGCTATGTTTTATATAAACTTTATTCAAGACATAAATGCATGTACTGATATATCATTTTGGATTGGTACAACATTTATAGTACTGAGTAGAATAACTAAGGACTTTAACAGATCAACATGGACTTGAATTATTGCCATTGGAAAGTGGTGGAGGAGAACAGTGCTGCCGGAGACCCATTTATCTCTGTTTTTACACAATGAGAAATACATGTACATTAACACATTTATGATGAGAAATTATCATATCTATATCATATTATTAGAATATTTAATTATTCCCATTCTCCAGCTGCTCATAAATGTTGATGTCACAAAGAAAATACACACTTGTATTTAACAACTCTAAATAGAAATTTTAAAAAATTCAAATGCAAACAGCTCTGAGGTGTTCGCTGAGCTCTCCAGACCCAAGATTTCTGGGATTTTGGGGGGAGGGGGAAGGGGGTGGCAACCAGGTTGTGCAATAACAGATTTGAAACCTGTGGCAGCTCCACCTATAGTGGATCATGAGGCAGTTCCTAAGAGGCTTCGGATCCTCTATACCTTCGCAGACAGAAAAGAAATAAAAAATCTGAGCCTCACCACTCTGTGCTCTGTGCTTTCTGCTGTTCTAACTGATGGACTGTACAAAATCAGAAATGTCGAGAGTTCACAAGTCATTATTGCAGGAATATCAAATATGCATAGACAGCTCCAACTAATGATCTTTACAACGTAGATGATATAACTGCTGTACTGGTGGATATTTACCAGTGAGTTGACACAGTTGACACCAGTGATGAAAATACTGTGATTATTCCAGAATCATATCTGAAAGTGTCTGGTTACCTTGGATTTTTTCAGAACAAAGAGTATGGTAGCCTTTAGGATCATTCCCCTGGAAGAAATGAATAATTTCACCACACGTATTCTAGAAATGACCGTAACAAGAGGTTTCTGGCCTCCCTAGTCCCAAGGTTCAGACCTGCAGCCACTGCTTATCCAGACCAGCAATTCCAAAGTCCTAAAGAAACACACAGATACTTATGTTACTTTCACACTGTTTGGCCTATGGCTCAGGAACATTGCTAGCTGGCTCTTTCATCTTAATTCATCCCATTTCAATTCATCTGCCCTGCCATGTGGCCTGTGACTCATCTGTGTTACTTTACATGTGGCTTCTTTGGGCATCTGAATCATGGCTCCCCGAACTCCACCCTCCTTCTCCTACCTATCCTGTGATTCCTCTGCCTACTTCTACAGTTCCTTCCATGGACAAAACAGTCCTTTATTCACAGCATATAGACATCCCACATCAAATGGCCAATTCACATGTGATGCTCAGTAAATCCAACAACCACCCCTCAGCAGGGTAACCTTCTACCAGAAATCCAGAAATGGGTGATCCAGGAAACTGCAGTGGGAATAACTTCATAATAGTAAATAATCTCACTATGGGTTAAAACCAAGTGGTAAACTTGTTCAAGGTTGTCCTAAGATCAGAAAGATGGACAGAATGCCAGAAACTAGCATACCTATAGCTTCAGTTAAGCATGTAGTGGATTTCCTCTGCAAGGGTGGAGTATTCCTTTTAGTGTGAATAATGATAACTTTAAATTAACAGATGCAGAGTAACTGGAGCTCACTGGGTACTTGAAATATTTCTAGCTGAACCTGTTTTCATCATCTGTTGTCTCAAGCTTTGCAGGTTTTAGCCAGTGGCTTCTGGGACAAAAGTTTCATATAGAAGATCTCAGCTGAAGTCGTCCTCATGATTTTTGTTGTTCTGTTTTGTTATTTATTTATAAGTTCAAAAGAAGGTAGATAGTGGAGAAGGAAGTAAACAAAGAGAAAATGGATTCTTTCTTTCTTTTTATTTTGTGTTTTGTTTTGGGGGGATAGAGTTCCTCTGTGTAGCTCTGTTTGTCCTGAAACTCACTCTATAAGCTGGCCTTACACTCACAGAGATCCATCTGCCTCTGCCTCCTGAGTGATGAGATTAAAGGCATGTGCTATCGCTGCCTGATTCAGGGTGTGCTTTCTTAGACATTTCATATCATCTAGTTAGGATTCCAGGATAGGTGGACTGGATTGGAAGGGAAACACAGTCAGGAGAAAAATGAGAACCGAATCATTTTCTGAGCTTCTGTTCTCAAAAGACTCCTTGTGGAGATAATAAACAATTCAGTGCCAAGACCCAGGAAAAAAAGCCATCACCTTCTGCCTATCTTTGCTCCAAATTCTGGGTCTCTGGTGTTACCTTCAAAATTGCACTTTCCTTTCCCATATTTTCTTGCCTGCAGCTGAAATCAGGTTTAAGTGAGCATGAGGTTCTGGCATGGTGGTCTCGTGGAGCAGAGAGGAAGAAATGTTACTGCACTGTTTTGTAAATATAAGTGTCCATATGTTTCAGAATATAGTTTGATGGAAATTGGGGAAAATTACTCTAAAAAATTTCAAGAATCCAATAGGCATATTAAAATGATATCAACATCAGTAGTTATCATAGAAATGCAAATTAAACCACAAAACTTACTATTTTATGCCTGTCAGAATGGTTGTCATTACAAAGACAGAGCATAAAAGAGGTTAAAGGGGGCATGGAATACAAGGGACAAATATAATATGGGTGAGAAAGTAAATTAGTATATAGCTTGAGGAAGACAATACAGAGTTTTCTCAATAAAGGTAAAAATAGAATAGTCATATAGCCAACTATTCCCACTTCTTGTGTATACCCAAAATACTTGAAATCCATAAGGTGAAGAGACATCTGCACATCTGTCTATTGTGGCACTATTCACAACTGCCAAGAAGTAGAATCAACCTATTCTCTTAAACAGAATGGGTAAAGAAACATGGTACACCCATACTCTGGGCAGCACTCACATTAAGAAAATGGGGGAAAAAAATCCAGTATTAAAGAACCATAAGGAATTTATACTAAATAAATGAGTCAATAAATGGTAAAATGCTGCATGATTACTCCTTATGAGGCTTTTCAGATAGTCAAAGCTGTAGATAGATGCACAATAGAAGGGTAGCTACCAGAGCATGGGGAGATAAACACTTGGCACTCACCTAAAGAATATAGAGTTACAGGTATACAAAAGAGTAAGTTCCATAAACCTGCTGTACAGCATGGAATCTATAAATGACAATAGACATTTCATACTAAAAGATATGTTAAGAAGATAAATCTCATATACATCTTTTTAAAATACATTTTGTGTTAAGATTGTTTGGATACGATGAATAATATGTAATTTTAATATAATATAAATATAATAAAACTTTGAGAGATGACTAGAAGGTGAATAGCTGTATTATATGATGACAATGTATATAAATTTTTATATATGTGTAAATACACACACACACACACATATATATATAAACCGATAGGAATTACGGAATTGCATACAGCTCCTGAAGTTGTAATTTCTCCTCTATATAGCTATAGAGGTGGTTTTAAGCTTAGTAGCATCACTTCACTGTGGCTGGTTAGTTTCAGATCCATTGCATAAGTGGAAGTCCATTGTGTCTTCTTCATTGTGCCTGAATCCCACTGAAATTTCACTTCACACTGAAATGAAATTTGTCTCTGTTTATAAGTGAGGAGCCTGAAAAATCAAGGATGACTCATACTCTATCTGAGAGAAGATTGCTCCTAAACTCCAGCCTTAAGACATGGGCTGAAGACTGGAAGCTCCCTGGACATCGCATAGCGTAGGCTTTCAGAGCTAAGGTGGGATTTCTGAGGCCTCTAGATTTATGGGCTGAATATCTACTAGGTTCTCAGGCTCTCTACCATGAAGACAACCATTGTTAGGTCACCAGGACCATTGAGTAAATCAATCTAATCTGTAAGTTTTACTTTCTGTAGGTTCTGTACCTCCATAAAACCCTGATTAATTCAGTGAGGCTTGATTTACTTTGCTTTATACTAAAGGTTCTTTTACTAAATCCCATCTCTCTGCTACCCCTTCTCTTTCAAGCCAATGGCTAAAATGAAAAGATTTGGTACACTTTTTGCAATTCTTCAGTATGCTTTTGGAAACATAGACCAACTCATATTTATAGTGGTTTGATTTACTCAGTAGAGTCCCTCCCTGTTTGTGTACTGTAGCTTGACATTGAAGTTGGATTTCCAAAGGACTACTTTCAAGTTAATGAGCCAACATTAATTTGACAAGAAAAACTTATAAGAAAATAAAAACCGTGTGTGTCTGCTGTGTTATATGCAATGCTGTGAGAATGTTGAGTGTGTATACCAAGAAACAGAATGGTGGATTAAAAACATCATTTGTGAATATTAAACCATTTCTGGTATCAGAGCTCTGAGAGCAGAAAGCAGTTATGAGACAGGGTAGAAAGAGTTGTAAAGAGGCTGCTGTGGAACAATAATCTTCATCAAATAACTCATCAACTCAAAAAATGCTGTATCTACAGACCTGCGAAATGTCTCAGCATCATTGCTTCTTGCTCCTTGTTTCCCATTCCCATAACTTAGAATCTAGAAGATGGAGTCAGGTTCCTCCCACTGAGCTTTCCCGGTAAAAGTATAAATGTGCAAGAATAAATCATAGATGTAACAAAGTTAAAAATATAACTTCAGCAGTATATCTTATATCATCCTTGCCCATGGACTGGGAAGAAGACAAGAAGCATGTGTAAGAATAATGTGTAGGCTCAGAACTTTGAAGGTACATTGTCTGTGTATTTGATGAAGTTGTAACAATAAACAGTTATCTATATTAAAGCCTGATCAGTGAATCTTGATCATTTCTTCAGACTTTGTCAAACAAACCCATCTAGACATTTAGAAAATAGAGCTTGATACCTTCTCCAGTGAAAATCAAAACACAGGGTTCGGAAGTTGATGAATTATGATTTGTTAGGGCAGAGCGAACTATAGCATAGTAAGCTAAATCCAAATTAGATCACGAAGAATATGCCAGACATTGAATCCAATTTATTAATATATCTCTGACTACATTGAATAATATATCTAAGACTAGACAATGGTATGCAAATTTTTTCTTTCTTCTAATCTTTACAGAATCTTTTAAAAATTTGCTTGCTTTTCAACGGTTGTAACCTTTGTATAATGCTTGTTTACTTTTAGTATACTCTGCAGGTATGAACGGATATATGTGCACCTCTTACTATTTTGAATACAAATTAAAACAATAAAGGTTTTTGGTAGTTTATAATTTCAATTTCTAGAAGACAGAGACATTAAATGTTTCCTAGCTGCATTTACACCCATTATTTCTCCAAGCATCTCTTTTCAGAGCAACACAATCAATTTATCAGAACTACTGGTTTGGCAGAATTCTCAGCACATGTTTAGAGAACCTGTCGGTTCTGATTCCCAAATCCATCACTTTCCTGATCTCTGGCTCTATTCAAGGTGGCTGTTTACTGCTTACTCTAAATACAGTTCATAGGAAATGAAAAGATCTGAGTCTGTGCTCTGAATACAAAAATAACTTCTAGATGTTTACTGTTGAGGGATTTGTTTTCTTGATTTACTGATGAACAATTATATGTAGGTGTGATCAACCCAATCTAATGGAAAGTTTTAAAATTCTCCATTCTTTAAGTATTTTATCATGACTGGAAACAAAGACAGAGTAGATCCTAGCAATAAAGTTTTCATGATGCTCTGTCTTATTTCAATAAATGGCTAAAACTATTCTATACTCCTTTTTCCCCTGGTAAAAACTAATAGAGCAAATGGGCCAGGTAGTAAATGAGCTTTAGTGCTAGTTTTCAACCCTATAATTGTGCTTGCAATGTAAATTGAGTGGGAATAGGAAAAATTCACACAAAAAAGAAAGTCCAAAAGTTAGAATATTAGAAAAATATATCCTCTGATGTTGATAATTAAAGAATGCCATCAAAGTTTACAGTGGTGAATGCCTAGGAAACAAAGGCCTGCGGAATAAGAACCTCACAGTTGGTTGTTATAAATGAAAAGTGGTGAGTGATGGGTGGGATGAAATTAAACATGCTTGAAGATATGACTAATGATATTAATGTCTTCCATCTTTGCCTAATGACTGCCTACTGCTAAGTAGGTGATATATAGACTTAGTGTTTAAACCCACGCTCATGCTGGAAACCTGAATATTTGCTGCATCCCATTCACTTTGTTTCAGAAGTAATCTGAGCAGGAAGCTTAAGTACCTAGAGCCCCTGTAAGAGGAAAGTCTTGTCTTGAAGCATGGAAGAGAGGGATGGAAAAGGGAAAGGGCTCTGAGAGACTTAAATTTCAGAGAAAAGGTTTTACCTCTGTTGAAGAATAAAGATGTCATTATCCAAAATAAAACCCTTATATATCCCCCAACATAATTTTATCATGTAATAATAAGAAACAGATAAACAGCCAAAGCAAGTGAAGGCTTAAGTGTGCTTGTACAAGCCCAAGGAGCATGTCTTCTTTCAGAATCAAAGAATTCAAATTATCTCACCGAGTCCTAACATACCCTGATACTCTTAAAAAAATTTTCTTTTACAAATTGAACTACAGGCCAACAGTTTTCTTCTATCTGTTTCAAATATATAACCTATCTCCTTTTCTTCAGACTTCTGAAGGAAGAAAGAATATTTACAAACTTAGACTTAGGGGTTCTTCTTAATGCTGAGTTTCACAGCAAAGTTCATAAATATCTTGTGGTTACATAAAACTTAGCTTGATATCTGGCTACGTGCTCAGGCTGTTAGTTTAACCTACCTTTAAGAGAACAATATAACAACCAACCTGACTTGTCTTGAATTTTTGATGTGATCAGCTTTTATAACCTAAGTCAATTTTTTTTTTATCTTAAATTATGTGCTATTTCATGGCATGGATCCAGAGAGCAAAGAATGTGTATATGTACTTCTGCTATGGTCGTCATGTGCTGAAACTGCGATTATTTTCACATCACAGGTGTTCTGCTCCTTCTCCTTCTTCGGTCTTTTTTCACTTTCCCCTTCCAAGGTCCTTCTCTAGTCTGCTAGCTTTCACAAGCACTTCAATTAACAATTGCTAAGATCTGTGAAGAAAAAGCAATGTATTTATTTGTAGAAAATTGGCCCTCCTTACTTAGTGGATATTTTCTAGTTCCTTCCACTTTCTTAAAATTTTCATTTTTCTTTACAGTTAAATAAATTCCATCTTGTACCTGTATCATAATTTTATCATTAATACAATAGGCTGTTTCCATTTACTGGCTGTTGTGACCAGAGCAACAATGAACAGGATATACAAGTAAGATATATAGTAAGATGCAGAAACTTGGATATATGACCAGGAGTGGCACTACTTGATAAACTAGTGGATCTAAATTTAGCCTTTTAAAGGTATCTAATTTTTTGATATTATAATGTAATTACATGATTTCTACTCTCTCTTTCCTCCCTCCAAACCTATATACACCTCCATGATCTCTTTCAGATTCGTCTCTTTTTTCATTAATTGTTGTTCTGCACACACTTAGACACACACATACTCTCATATTTCTAAATATATAAATATACACTGTTCCATTTATATAGTGTCAATTGTATGTCTGTTTTAAGGACTGACTTCTTGGTATTGATAACAAATCAGTATGCTCTTCCCTGGAGTAGACTATGTCTGCCTTCAGTACACCTTAGTTTTCTATTCTTCTTTCTCTAGGACTGAGACCTTGTTGCCTTACCCATTGCCTTGTCCATTTATGACAACTATGGCTGTCCCCCTTAGGTTCACATTTAACAGTCATGTTGGTGAGACTTTCTGGCTTTTTATAGCTTTAGACTTTATAGCTTCTGGCATTAGCGGAAGACAGTATCAGACCAAATTCCCTGATGCTATTGCTCATGCAATCTTTCTTCCACAGTGATTCCTGAGCCTTAAGTACTGGAGTTATTTTGTATGTGTATCCATTGAGACCAGCTCCACAAATCTGCACCGTGATTGGTGGTAGGTTTGTTTTTGTTTTTATTTTATAAGATTTCTATTTGTTTCTTTGATTAAGGTGATGGCTATACTTATCTGTGGGTATAAGAACAAATATTTAGAATGCAGTTAACAGTGTGATGGATTAATAAAGATAACCCTGTATTTGGCCCTTTGGCACACTCCTTATTTGTCAAAATATTTTACAACAGCAACAGGTAAAATTAATAACCAAATTCAAGATCTGAGGACAGGTAGACCCTTTATCTTCCTAGCTATAGAGCCTAACCTATAGAGACTCAGTATTTGAAATTTAGAAAAAAAGTGAATGGGGGTCTGAGAAACAATATCTGAGGCTATTCTTTAATTCTCTCTCTCACACACTCACTTTCTCTCTCTCTCTCTCTCTCTCTCTCTCTCTCTCTCTCTCTCTCTCTCTCTCTCTCTCTCTCACACACACACACACACAGACACACACTAGGTAGGTAGGTAGGTAGATAGATAGATGATAGATCGATAGATAGATAGATAGATAGATAGATAGATAGATAGATAGATAGATAGATTAGATGAGGTAAGGTAAGATAAGATAAAATAAGATAAATAAAATCACATACACTGTGTGAAGAACATAGTCCAGAATTTTAGCTTAATAACATTTCAGATGTTTTTCTCTTCAGATAAATGAAACCAGTAACAGTAAAGGGTTTCAGAGGTCAGCATGAGAAAATTTCAGGGAAACATTTATTTCCAACCAGCAGTCTTCCCTCAGGCATATTTTGAACATTGAAATTTCAATATACAGACATTCTCTTCTAAATATTTGGGATCTTCATTAATGGATTCAACCAACTACTAGGAAAACAACTATTTAAAGCTTCATTTGAACTGAACACCTACAGACCATGTATGTATATGATACAGAAGAAATATCTACACAGTACACCTTGTAGCAGGTATTGGAAGTCATATACACGTGATTCAAAGTATATAAAAAGAAGATGTGTAATGGTTATATGTAAACATGAATGCAATTTATAAAAGAGACTTTTAACATGTGGATTCTGTTATGTGAGAGATTATGTTCTCCTTCAGATGCCAAGAGACAACTGCACAGATGCTCCTCAATGTCCAATAGGCTTATGCCTTATATCATGAGTTGTCAGTACTAGGAGTTGAAGATAAGTTAATGCATCTAACTTAGCCAATGACATCACTTAGCAGCACAAAAAACCCCGAAGTCAGAGGGCTCTGAGATGGGAAAGTGTGGCTATCTCTTTTTACCCTAGCATAATGATAAGGATATGACTTACTGCTAATCAGAAGAGCTAAAGCCAGAAGTAACGATTGCTTTCTCAGCATCGTGAGGTTGAAAACTCCTAGTCAACCAAAGAAAGTCAGGAACCATCTGATGTTGACTGCTTCCAAAGATACTTTGAAGACTCTTCCTGAAGCTTCCTGTCTCCTGACCTGAAGCTTTCTCCGCTAAGTATTGCTAGTCCCTTGTCCAAATTTTCATGCCTCAGCATCTCACTTTTTCTCAGACCCTCCTTACATCATATTGTTTCTTTTGTTTCTGCTACTGTTGGTTTCTAGCCTCAATTCTTTATACATTTTTTAAAGAATGCAAAAAAAACTATTTTGCTTTTTTATTTTTGAAATCATAAAATAATTAATTACCTTTTTATCTTCTTTCCTGTGTTCCCTTCAACCCATTCCAAGTAACAACCTTTCTCTCTTTCAAATTAGGGCTTCTTTTTACTTAATTGTGTATAATATATATGTATATATATTTATATCCTAAATACTAAATATGTGTATAGACATTTATATCCTAAATACTAAATATATATAGATAGATAGATAGATAGATAGATAGATAGATAGATAGATAGATAGATAGATAGATAGATAGATATAATTTCTTAGTCCACATAACAAAAACTGTATGGGTATATATATATATATATATATATATATATATATATATATATATATATATATACTCACAAGCAATAGTTGTATACTTACATTGACAGCAACTGAAAACTAAACCTAAGGTTCACTCAGCAAGAAGAAATTTAGCCAACTACATAGAACTAGTGAAGTTATGTATCTTGGAGGTGAACCTACAGTCATCACTTTACTAAATCAGCATAACTACTAACTTCACTCTAAATATTTAACTTTGTGCTTGTAGGTAACTGTGTTTCTTATCCACCATCAATAAAACTTCTCTTTGCAGAAGACGAATAGACTCTTCATTCTTGTCTAATTTTTGTGAGCTTGATAATGTCATTACCAATAGACTTCATCATGCATACCACTACCATGAAAAAATATATCTCATGTTTCAACTTCCATAGCAATATTCCAAATCTGAATTTGCAAATACCAAGAGGCTTAACATTGCTAGGCTGGTAGTCCAGGATCCCACCTGAACTTTCCATTCATTTACAAACTTGTTCTTCAAGGACACTTTGGCGGTAAAATGAAATAAAACTATTTTTCAATGTTTTATTATCTTGAATGATCCATTTGTCTTGACAGCACCTCCTTGGAACCTTTGATGGTTTTAGCAAGAAGAGATTTATTCTTCCCATAAGAAGTCTAGCTCTTGGTGACCTATGTCTTGATTGCTTGCCAGTATGATGACAGTTGTTCATCAATTCTTTCCTTATGTGGTCTCCATTCCCATGATGTTTTAGTACATTAACCTTACATCATCACTTCCTTGATGCTTGCTTCCACAAGTCAGAATTTATCAAAAGGTATTATCAGTGTGGTAGGCAATTAGATTTACCCTTTTAAGTGAAGTCCTAGGTAATACTGTCTTTACTATCCCGCTCATTTTTGTCCTACAATAAAGAAAATAAACAAATAATTTGAGGAAATCCTGTAAACAGAAGAAGGTCATTTTCACTACCTATATCATAATCAAGGCTTGGGATAAGTTCCACTGACTTTATTTATCACTATGAAAGGGCAACATGATCAAGACAACTCTTGCATTTCACTGGTGGCTTGTTTGCAGTTTCAGAAGCTTTCACCATTATAATCATGGTGGTAAACATGGCAGGATGCAGGCAGGCGCTGGAGCAGTAGCTCAGAGTACCATCCTCATCTGTAGGCAGTGATAGCAGCTCTAGAGATGCTGATTGTTTGAAACCTCCAAGCCTTCTTCCAAAGACACACCTACAAAGTGGCCACACCTACTCAAATAAGACCATACTCACTGCTGTAAGGCCCCACCCCTTAATCTCTCTAAACTTCAAATAGTGCCACTCTAGTGATTGAGACATTCCAATATATAAGTCTACGGGGGGCTGTTCTTAACCAAACTACTCCCTATCTGTATTACTATGAAATCTCACTAAAGACTTAGAAATTTTACAAAATATGATGTGTAAAATCAACATTCCCATTTGATAAGCATTTGTCTCCATCAACAGTGATTAGAGTAAGATGCATGAACATTTATTAGCCGTTCTTTGTAAATAAAAGCATATGACCAGAAAAGGGGGTGATTACACAAGAATTATACTCCAGGCTGCATTTTAAATCTTAAATCAAATTATAGTATAATAGACTATTTCACAGTAATTATAGAACTTTAGAAAAGGAGTGGGTAATTATTTAGGCAGAATGATACCGTAATTCTCTGAGGCCTTTGATTCAGTTTCTGTCTCCAGGTTTATTCTGCCTTGAGTTCCCATCGTGACTTTGATGGGTAATGAACGCAAGCTGAAAGCTGAAATAAAGACGTTGCTCACCATGTTGCTTCTGTACATGGTGCTTGTCACAGAAATGGAAACCTGAGACAAATGTTATAAGCCATCAGCATTACAGGCTACTATACCCCAAATTTACTAATCAGCCCAACCCCATTCTTTATGCTAAAGACAACTCAGAAGCCTAAGTTAACACTGACAAAATCGCTGCCCTCCCTTTAGGGAATGCTTACTAGGCAACAGAGAATTTACCAAATACATTTTTAAATAATGAATCAGTGGTTTAAACCTATGATAGTTGTTTCTATTTTTTAAAACTATGCATCAATTTCTTTGGTGGAACAAGTTTTTTCATTTTTGTTTTTATTTTAAACTCCTTCTTTGAAATTACAAACCATACATCTCAGTCCCTCTCATTTTCCAGTCCTTCCTCATTTGTTCTTCACTTTTATGCCCCGAAAAGAAAGAGGAAAACAAACAAACAAAAACAGAAGAAAGAAAACTTCTCACCGGCCTCCCTGGACAATGACCTGCTGCTTTATCAATTACTGCCTTCTTGATTCCAGTCAGATTCTTTCACTTCCAGCTCTGCAGTACTCCGCTTCTCCATCGTTCCCATTTCCCCTCACATGTTCATTCATCATAATGGCACGGGAAGCTGCGGTGTGTCACACGTTATACCCTTCTTTCCAAACAGATTTACTTGCAAATTATTTATTGCAATGAGTCCTTGATCTGGTTCAAGGTCTCTGGCTTCTGCTATGCCATCGGTGCTGGGCCCTCTCTGAGGGTCCTCTAGGATATGTTGCTGTTGCCAGGAGTGATGGAGATCCTGGGGCTATGGCTCTGCAGGACCCTCACTTTACCTGCTGTAGTAGCTCAGCAACAGGGTAGGCCTTGGGGTGGGCAAAGTCACGGATCTAGTTCTGGGTCTGAGTGGTAGCTGAGTTTCTCAAGTCTCTATCAAGTCTTCCCTTACTCTGCTCTCATGAGAACAGAGCCAAATCTCCTGTATACACACCACCCAGGCCAGCTCTTTTCTGATGCTCCTGTGACAGATGGAGCCAGCTCTCCAGCATCCATGCTATGAAGGATGAGCTAGCTCTCCCAAGCCCAAGTCACGGATGGGGGATGGGTCTGTAGTTCAGTGAGAAACAGGATCTGCTCTCCTGCATCCAAGGCAAAGGGTAGATATGTCTATCTCTCCTGCAACCAACTAAGTATGACACTTGGATATCAACCTGACTTCAGGAATCAGCCGAGAACAGAGACATCCACTTGACCTTTGACCCTGGCTCCAGAAGGACCACAGGCCCAGATATGGCAATCCAGAGCCCGGACCACTGACATGTGAATGGCCCCCGATGGTGAGAGAGAGAGAGTGAGAGAGAGAGAGAGAGAGAGAGAGAGAGAGAGAGAGAGAGAGAGATCAGCATTCAAGTTGATACCTAAGCAGAATAAAAACATCAATTTTCTCAGGAAAACTTAAATGGAATGTAAGGTGATATTCAAGTTTCCTCAATAACACAGCCAAAAACTCTTAATTTGGAATAACTCTTTAAAATAACATAGCATCATAGCATTTATTTGCAAAAGACTGGAGTACAGGAACGTTAGTTAAAGGTCTATCATGGCTCCAAGCATAAACTCAATGTTTCATAACAAATCAAATCAAAAATCCAAATAAAAGAAAAGCTAAAAGCTCTGAATTTTTCCTTTTCAAGAAAGAAGTATAAGGTATTTTCTAAAATGAAAGCTTATATATGAATAACAGCTAAGAAGTATATCTGTAAATTATTTTTATAAACAAAGAGATAGGCAGTCAGGAGGGTAACAAAATAAATGTTAGCAATGTAACTATAAATAAAAATAAAGATAAGTGACAGGCACGGCCATACTGTGTTCTGTTAGCTAGAAACAGCCTAGTGAGACAGCTCTGGGGATTCCAAGGCCTCAGGATACATGTAAAAATCAGGGCACCTGTAAATCTGATCAGGTAGAAAGTGATAGATCCTGAGGATGACTTTCAGCCAGTCTAACTCACATCATCATGTTGAAGCTAAGGAAGATCCTGACTCAAAACCTAAGATAGAAAAGCAAGGGGAACAGACTTGCAATCCACCTCAGGCCTACACACACGTTTGCCTATGTGAGGACAACTACACACACACAGATGTGCACATACTCTTATGCTATACACAAAATAAAGGCAGATGAAGCAGTCTGTTAGCTTTACTGAGGTTTTGCCTGTGATGAGACCCCCCTGATTAGAACTTGCTCTGGGGGTTTCTAAATATCATCAGTTAGCTGTATATTTAGTCCGACAGTGAGAAAGAATTCAGAGTCCAAAGAGGATGCTTGAAAGTCGTTCTGTCTGATTCTGAATTCTGCTCTCCTGAGTACTGTTCCATGTTACCAACGTAAGCTGGGTGCTTTCTGCTCGGAAGTGTGTTCATTCCACTGAGGGGTACCATCCTTTCAACATCCAGCGAGGAGAAAAAGAGCTGAGAAGTTACTGGTCTCATATTCCCAAGTTCAGACATAGAGTTTGGCTATCAGAGCTTGACTTGGAAAATCTGACTAGGGTCACATGTGCTTCAGCAGCCTAGAGTGTTAGATACTCTGTTATCTGTGAGGTTTTGAATCCATTCACTAATTAACACGGGTCAGTTTGAAGCCTCTACTAAAAACAAGGCAACATTCACTGAGAGTTGTAGTAAGGGAGGTCATTCCTGTTTCTAGAAGCTTCTCTTGGCCTCCATGCACTGACATGCTAACTCCTTTGTACAGTTAATTGTCCCTGGAAATCAAGATTTTTCTACCCATCCCTACCTACTCACAGTAATTGGCACATATCTTAAGTGCACTGCAACCATGCTGTATGTAGCATGCAAGTGGGATAAATTTTCCCGTTTAGGATTCTTTATCAATTAGAGCAAACATGTTTTCTTACAGATATTCTCAGAACCCGTATATTTGGGCCTTATTTCTTACTAGATATATAGGGCGAAAGTCTCAAACTTTCTCCAGTTTTTTTTTTTTTTCCAGTTTGGTGTTGTAGTGTTTTAAATACGGGGTCTCACTATGAAGTTCACACTACATTCAAATCATGACCCTTCTGGCTCAGCCTCTCCAGGGTTGGGGTTACAGTTGTTTACCACTGCAGTCAGTTCTGCTATTGTGTGTTAACTGGTGAATAATTAAGCTAAAAAATAGAGAAATATTAGAATAAGTAAAGATTTTAATAATACACTCCAAAGTTTATTATTGTTTTTACTAAATATACTAACATTTAGCAAAGAAATCTAAAATCCAGTTGTCTGAATTTGGGAAGCTGAAGTCTTTGAAAACAATGGATAATTAATAGCTGTAACTCAGTAACTAGATATCTGGGGTGGCTTATAATAGATCATCTCCTTAAACATCTCTGAGATTTATTTCAAGTTATCAGATAACATATATCCATTAGCTTCCCCATGCAAGAATGTTAGAAACATGTTTCAAGATTTGTCTAGAAATCTGGTTACTATGCTACATACACAGGACTGACTAGTGTCAGAAAAAAAAAAAAACTCTACCCTCTTCACACAGTAATTGTGGTGGAAACATAGGTGGACAGTTAATTAATATAATTCCCAGTCTTCTCTGTAGGTAAGAGAGGCAGAAGAGCCAACCAAGCAAGAGCAGAAGGCTCATGTGACACTTCTATTCACACGTGCACTGTGACTCCTCTAGGCCATCAGCATCCTTTCTGACTGAAACTGTACATACATCACAAACTTGTCCTGATCATACTTAATGGCAGGGTGCCTGGCCATGTCTATCTCTCAGTGGTTTTCAAAATGGACCAATAACTTTTTAAAGCCATGGGCATTAAACAACCCCTTACTGATGAAGAATGGGCCAAGAACGAAACCACAAAACTTCCTAGAATTAAATGAAAATGAAAACACAACATAATAAAACCTCTGGGACAGATTATAAAGCAGTACCTTGAGGGAAATTTAAAGCTCTAAGAATCTCCACTGAAAATTCAGAAAGAGCACAAATACATGGATTAATGAAGCAGATCAAAAATTTGGGGAAAAAAATAGAACAAATCAAACCAAAGCCCAGTCATGGATCTGTAAGAAAATAAGTAAAATTAATAAACCCTCGACCTAACTAAACCAAAATAAAAAAAAAAGAGAGAACTCAAATTAAAAAGATTAGAAAGTATTAGGAAGAAATTACACCAGAAGTAAAGGAATTCCTAAGTATTCTAAGGGGGTATTATAGAAAGAACTAGTATTGCAGGAAGTTGGAAAACCTTATGGAAAGGGATAAATTTCTAGAAAAGTCAAACCACCAACACTGAATCAAGAAATCAACAACCTAAAAAGACCTATGACGATTATGGATTAAAATAATAATAAAAATCCAGCAAGCTTAAAACATTCCAGACTCAGATGGATTCACAGCACAATTCCACTTGACATTTCAGGGAAAATCTACAGCCAGCCTTTAAACTATTCCACAACACAGAAACAGAATAAACGCTGTCAAATTCTTTCTATGAAGCCAGAATCACTTTAATACCCAAGTAAGAAAGGGTATAACCATAAAAGGAAACTACTCGCAAACATAATACCAACATACATCAAAAAGATTATACACTGACAAAGTTGTACTTATCCATAAAATTCAGGGTTGTTTTACTATCCACAAGTCAAGAAATGTAACAAACCACATACATTTAAAGACAAAAATGGTGTTATCTCTTAGAATCCTGTTCTTTGCTAATGAGAATTGTAAAAGAAGTGGATCTAGAGGAGGTAGAGCAGGTAAGGAGGAGCTTGGGGAAGTAGAGGAAGGAGAAACTAGAATCAGGATATACTATATGAGATAAATAATCTATTCTGAATAAAGAGAGAAAGAAAAGTAAGAATTTAAAGATTAATTTTAATAGCAGGAAGATGGAGAGTGTGGTGGAGGGGGGCGTAGTCTGCAGCAGAAACATTATTAGCAATGACAACCAAAACAACTAGGTTATGCTCACTTCATTATTTCCTGCCAAGCGGGTGACTTAAGTTTTTAGTGCTGATGTTACAAATTGGAACAGGTTTGTTTTGCAAAATTGTATATTTCAAGATGTGTATAGTAATTAGAGAAAGAAAATAGAATAGTATAAAATGAGCCCACACTCATTATTATATGGGCTACATTAATTGAATTCAATGGTTTATATAAATTAAAAGGTGTAAAGGACTTGAGGATGGGAAGGAGATGGATTGAAAGAGTAGTTGGAAGAAGAAAATGGAGAGTAAGATCAAAATAAATTCTCTACAGGTATAAACAAAATATTCTTAAATTACCCAAGGACAACACAAAGCAAAACCTTACAACTAATTTTTTCTATGTTTGTTGTTTAAAACTAAAGTATTGAGCAGAGGAAGTGTGGTAGTTATCCTTATGACCAAGATTTTTATATAGTGATCTCCAACAGTGGTGGGTAGAAAATATCTGTTTACAGCTCTGGGGGAAGAAAGGAAAAAGCAACATTCAGCCTTCAAGGCAAAAGAAAATGACTCAGTAAACTTGTAAATTTTTAAGTCATGTTTTTTGTGAAATATGATATATTCTTCAATAAATGTTCTTCAAGAAAATAAAAAAGAAAGAGGGAGAGAGAGAGTTGAAGGGAGGGAGGGAGGGAGGGAGGGAGGGAGATAAAAAGAGGAAGAAAGACTTGTCATTACAGTTTGAAATTTCATATTCCATAACATACTGGACTTCAATCAGCATTCATGAGATATTCATACAAATACAAAAAAACCCATTGCTTTTTCACACAATTATCTCTCTGTTGGTATTTTTTGGTTACTCAGGAACACAGTCATTGCTGTCCATGAAACACTCAACAGGAGATGCATTCTATGTTCTGTACTAATCTTATCTGATCTCTCATGGCAACTGATTATAAACATTCAGTTAACAGGATTATGCTGTAACATTCAGCTGACTTTTAAAAAAGTGCTTTTAAAGTAAGACATCTTTATTTTAAACACTATGCAAATGCTAAGTGTACTTAAACAAAGCATTTCTGTATAAAAGAATGTCTTTTATTCAAACTTATGATCCTAAGTGCAAAACATATCTGCAAATCATTGTCCCTATTCCTGCCATTTACTGAGAATTTTCAAGCCTACCAAAACCAATTCCATAACGGAGAAAAAAAATAAGAAGTGAGGCTGGTGATATTTAATTTAAATTTTCTCAATGATTAACCAAGTCACGCTCCTTTCCCCGGGCCTCTTGGACACTTTTTGTTTTTCTTAGAAAAAATGCCTCTAAGACTCTTGGCCCACTTTGCAACTGAATAATTGATTTTTATCTTGTGTTTCTTCTTTCTATTTTTAATTTTCTCAGTTTGTTTGTGGAAACATGTCTCATTAAGTGCTACTGATTAGACTTGTGTTCACAATCCTGTTGTCTCGGTTTCTAAAATGTCACAATTGCAGGCATGATCCACCAAGCCTAGCCTTAAGTTATATGTTTCTTATAGATTTTTATTCATAAATTTCCTATCAGACACGCTTTGTTTCATGCAAAGTGTAAGTACTTTCTCTTACTAAGGCTATTTTTAAATTTGTTATAATTTTCTATAC
Organism: Phyllotis vaccarum; assembly: GCA_033318265.1. Taxonomy (NCBI): domain Eukaryota; kingdom Metazoa; phylum Chordata; class Mammalia; order Rodentia; family Cricetidae; genus Phyllotis; species Phyllotis vaccarum. The sequence goes on from JARWLC010000010.1 coordinate 78,588,687, forward strand.
AGTACAGAAGCTTTCAAGTTAGATTTAATTCTATTTGTTTCTTTTTTGTTGCCTGAACATATGATATATGTTTTTCTGGAACAAAATGTGCACATTTTTGTACCTAACATATATATCCCTGCCAACACTAACAACAAAAACCCTGAAATCCTTATAATCACATAATGCTCATTTAATTAATATTTCTATAATTAATTCTAATGACTTTATCAAGAGTGAATATTTTCTCTAAATAGTGAAAACTGGGTACAGCCTGAATGAATCCCCAAGCTAATATCATAAGCTAACAGGTCAGCAGAGCCAAAACCGATGTCCCTACAGAATGTCAATGCGAACTGAAATGATCATAGTCAAACTTGGGAAGGATGCTGGAAAAGAGCTAATTGCTGCAGTGACCACGGAAACCTGAAGCGCTCAGATGAAGAAATGACACTTTAGGAATGACTACAAAGCTCGGTGGGACTTCGATTGCCCTCTCTCCAGTCTTTCTTCACACAGAAGCACTGGTCAGGGGTTTGTGTGGCTTTCTCTGGAAAAGGCAAAGAAGACTTCATCTGCAAATTATCTGCATTTGCACCCCTTCTTTACCTTATAAACAATCTAAATATCCATAGAAATTGGTTAAGAACCATCTAGAGGAAGTAGGGTCTCAGCACAAGAGTATTATTGAACTTGGACAAATATATCAGAAAAATGTATTCATTGTAACCTTTTCATTTGTTAATGGTCTCTGGCCAAGAAGCTGTGGATGAATTGCAAAGCACCTTACAACATCTTATTCACCTTAATATTTTATGTGGTCAAACTACTGTTGTTTAACTTTGCAAAAATGAGTCACATTTGTTTATGTAAGGATGTGTTGCATTTCTTCAATTATGTATAGATATGCAGCTATTTTAACTTGTCTGCCTACAGTACCTAATTGGTCTAATAAAAAACTGAAGAGCCAATAGTGAGGGGAGAGTATAGGTGGGAGTTATAAGCAGGGAGAGCAGGTAGGAGGAGGAATTTAGGCTCTGGGAAGAAAGAAACAAGGTACCAGGAAGATGCCAGAGGCTGGCCAGCCAGGTAGACATGGAGGAAGCAGGAAAGGTGGGCATACAGAATGAAAAAAACATAGAAAGACCTAAAGCAAAACACAGATGGATAGAAACAGGTTAAATTAATTTTAAACAGCTAGTGGGCCCTGCATAAGCTAAGGCCAAGCATTTGTAATTAATAATAAGTCTCTGTGTCGTTATTTGGTAGCTGGGTGACAACCCAAAGAAAATGCCACCTACAATGTACTAAAATATGAATACATGTAATATTAGTTGCTGCTATTCTGCATTGCTTTTAAAATGTTACTTCTATATCCAAAAAAAAAAAAAAAAAAACATGCAGAAGATTGATGCCAAAGAAAAAGTTTCTATATCGCCGTGATGCCCAAAATTGGATGGGTAGAGACTATATGACTCAAATGGACTATAGCTCTTTGCTTAGGCACACACTGTGAAGCAGATGAGCCTCCTGTGTGACTGCAGAACACTGCAAGCATGAGGTGGAGCCCAGGAGGACTGCCCCCAGGGACAAAAAAAGGCCAGAAAGGCAGGGAAGGATAACAGGAAGAACTCAGATCTGGTTGATCAAGCTTCTCTTTGTGATGCTATCTCTAGTACCTAGTTAAACAATATATAAACAGCAGTAATTTTTTTTAAAAGGTCAATCCTGAAGTAAGCAGACTGTCTCATGTCTCAATCATTGCCAGCTTTTCCTGATTCCCGGTGCAGTCCGTGGCTGCACTGGCTGTGGCTCTTACCCTCAGGGCATTTTTGCTGTTGCCTGGTGAAGGGCAGAAAATTCTCAGCTGTAATGAAACTTGTTCCAGCTCTTTTCTGGGACAAAATGCCTATATTTTTATATCTTTCTGCCCAATTCATTTTTGTTTTCACTATAGGTCCTGATAAAAAGTAATGTGAAATAGCCATGAACAGCTTTAATGGTTCTGCCTTGAAATTTCCTGTCAAACACATTAGTCAAACATCCTAAAATTAAGCTCCACTAAAATTCTCAGAGCATGGGTGCATACAGCCAGACTTTTTGCCAGAATATGATCTAAGTTACCTGTAGCCCAGTTCTCAGACCAGTCTTTGTTCCCCTTAGAAACTTTATGAGCTAAGATTTCCACCGTCCACATTTCTCTGTTTCTGGTCCTCCAAATTCCTAGCAGAATAGCCCATTAAGTTCTTATTACAGCATCCACGGTCTTTTTCACTCCTAAGTTCTAAATGTTCACATTCCCCCTACAAAGTAGTTCCAAAGATCTGGAAGCTATATGATCAGGTTTATGATACAAGTAGCCCTGCTTCTCATTATGAATATTTTATGTTTTACTGTGATGAAATAGCCAACAAGAAGCAATTTATAGAAGGAAAGCTAAAATCTAACTTACAGTTCAAGATAGTGCATTTTATCATGGTAGGGAAGGCATAGCCACAGAACCAGGAGTTAGCTGGTCATGTTGTATGCTGTGTCTGCAGGCAGGGAACATAGAGGAAACCGGGATGGGGTGAGTGGAGGGACAAGATTTCTAAAAAAAAAAAAAAAAAGCTTCAAGCCACATACTTTTGGTGGCTTACATCCTCCATTAAAGTTCTACTTGCCAAAGACTCTATCTACAACCTTCTCAAAGCAGGCAACCATCTGGGGACCAATGTGAAAAACATGTTTCACATTAAAACCCAAACACCTATATAGGGTAAGGGAACTCAAGCAGTATCTTTTTCAAAAATGTCTAAATGAAAATTTACTTAAATACCCCATCTACTGAGTTTACTAATAAAATAATGGGAAAAGTTAAGTAACAAACTGCATGTCTTATAGTATAATAAAATACACCAATTCATTAAAATCAATATATGTGAATTAAGGATATAGGCAAATCATTTGGAAAATGCATCAAAATAATGAAAGAAGGTCACTGAGGGTTAAATAATATTAAAAAGGTCATATGTGGCACTTTATCTGCCATCTCTCAATAAAATCCAGCCCTCTCACAGAGAAAGATCATGAAAAACTGTCTGCAGAATCAGCAAAAAAAGAATTCCCTTAGAAAACTCCCCTGAAAATGCACTTTTCATATTGATTATATTTTGAGCTTTCTAGACAAGTGACATTGTACAACGGAAGCTTGGAACTCCCAAGAATATTACATAATATATTTAACATTTGTTGTCTTGGAGGAACATAGACAAAAAAAAACTTCAGCTTACCAGCAAGATGCTCAGCTTTAATAATACCTCCTCCTCTTCACTGCACTATTTAGTGTGCTTTCAGCTCAGCTCTCAGCTCAAGCACTAGGGATGTCTTTTCTCTGCTTTCTTGTCAATGGCTTACCATTGGGGAGGGGGGGGGGAAGACTCATACACTCAAGCGCCGAGATATCCCAGTTTAGAAATCTTGTGTCCCACAGGAGACAACTTTTATAACAACTCCATAAGCATAGATTTCAAGATCTCTGATATGGGCATGGACACGTCCAATTAGAAGAATCATGATGAACGGAGGAGCCCAAAGCTGTGACCTGGTTTTGTTCAAGTACAACTTATTCAAAAGTGATTGGCTTTATATAGTGCTGTTCTGGTAGTGTAGTGAATTAGCAAACTATTTTCAGGTTACCTGGAGAAAATTGGTGATCGAAATTTTCCACAGAAGAGGGGTGCTTTGCCTAGCTCTTTAACTCGGTTTGTCATGCTTAAGTGTGTTCTGCTAAGCAATTATTTCCTTTGTGGTGTTTATAAGTGTTGAAAAATAAAAGAACGACAGGAAGAAATTGAGAGGAAGGAGGACAGAGAGGAAACAGAGGAAAATGGGGCATATGTAATTATATATAATTTCCCCTCCACAGCATATAGCAGGCATGTGTTATGTCCTCCAAGATGCTTAGCAAAAACTACAGAATCCCAGACTGCAGGTACCACATTTCTAAATGCAATATGTAATGCTATCTCAGAGAACTATGGCATCGTACTCATTGGTAAGTAAAAGGAGGCCTTCTTGAGTTTTCTGTTAAAATCATGTCACATTCTGCGTTGAAAAAAATTGAGATTCAAAATGAGCCAACCAGAAGAGGGATAAGGCTGAAGGAAATCATTTTGGTTTGCAGTTCTACCGTCCTATGTGGAATTTCACAGAAATAGAATTCAATGCTCATAATATTAGAGCAATGTGTATGAACCTGTTGAAATTAAAAGTTTTAGAAGTGAGAACATTGTAAGGGCAGGATATGAACAATTCTGCATGCCCATATCAGAATAAATGATAGTGATTGTAAATGTGATTCTAATCAAATATAGGCTCCAGACAACTGTCATACTTTCTTCCATAGACTGTATTTTTCCCCAAAGATTTCACACTTAAGAATTATATAGTCTTTTATCTGGAGCTGTTCATTTTTTTAAATCAGATATGCCCATAAGGATGTATGTATGCAAATGTAAATTCACTTTTAAAATCCACAAGTGATGCTACAGAGCTAAAGATATCTTCAACTTTCTCAAAAATTCCCTTTTACTTTTAATAAGAATTTAATTACCAAATAAATTGGACAGAGGAGACTTCTGTGGCAAATTAAATCGCATGGCTGATTCCCAAGAGTTAAAGTTGATTCTGCTTTTGGACAGAATCACCAAAAGTTGCCCATAAAACCTCTACAAAATTCAGCAAGCATGATCCGTTCCTTTTAATCTGATGGACCAATACAAAAGTAGTGTTTATAGTTGCATATTTCAAACCTTGATCGATAGAAAAGCCAAAATCTTGGCACAAATATAAACAATATCAATCATAAAAGGTTACTACACTGCTTGGGATGTGGCACCCCATCTAAATTTACAAGCAATTGCAGATCCTCTAAAACTAATGGATGAATAAAATGTTCCATCCAACTAGTAAAATAAGTAGTCTTCATGATTGAAAAGTAGTGTAGCTGGCTGCTCTGATTAATAAGGAGTAAATTACTGCTAATCATTATAATAAATGTCACAGACTCTATTTCACTGAGTGGCAGCCAGGACTTTATACAGGCTCCGGTGGTTTAACAGCCCCAGGTAAAACAATGACTGATTAATTATCAGGAAATATCACAAGGCTGTCATGCATTTTGGCTAAAAGCAAAAGACCCTCTTGGTCTCAACTTTCAAAGGAGCCACTAACCCTTATCCAGTCCTAATACAAACCAGGGTAGATTTTGAAGGCTTCTAAGATTTGGCTTTCAGACCACTTAAAATATAATTGTGTTTAAAGAAATGTGTCTCTTAAAAGAAAGATGAATTTGTAAGTTTTTCTCCCTCAATAGTCTTAATACTCTCTGTCAAAAGGAGGAAAGTAAAGCTGTGCAACGTTGCTCAGTCATGAGCTCATATGTTACTGAGATTTCTGGGCGGGCAGGTAAAGGAGCATTGTAGAAGGTAGAGTCAGGTAGTATTCGGCTTACTGCATGCACAACTCAATAAATCCAGACTAATTGAAAATCTCATGGGAGGCAAACACTTTGATTCTACCTAACCTACAGAGCATCCAGCCTCGGTATACAGCACACTGGAGTGATAGCTGTTTCTTTATGCAGTGAGGATCAGACTCATTGTGAAAAGAAGCAAAAGAAAACCAAACAGGAAGCAACAGCAAAATCACTGCCACTGTCCTGCATCATGAGAAAAAAAAAAAATAGACTCACCCATATGCTATCCAATTTAAAAGTACTAATGCTATTGAGCACATATACCTTTTTGTCATTTAAAAGACAGGAACAATTGCTTCCAACTATTATAAGTTAGAGACCATCTGTAATCAAATTCAGGGACCAGGGACTGAGTCCTATTCCAGTAGGAAAGGTAAAGATGAGGTCATAGCTAATTATGCAACTCGCATAATTAGGCATAGGAAAGGTCAGAGGTGGAAGTGTAGTACAGACAGCTTGACAAACAGAGATTCTTGAACATATTTAGCATAAAGAAAGTTCTGAGCCCTTGTCAGCACATAAATACACTGAGTAGGTTGGGTTGTCAACACCGTTTATGGGTAATCCTGACATTCCTGAATTGGGATCTGGACACAACCCAGCTTTTCCCTCCAAAGCCATCTGGGAACCAGAGGAATGGCGAAATTACTCAGCTTCTAACAGAACGTGCCACCAGCTTGACCATTAATGGTATCATTTTTCCAAGATTGTATCGAATGCAGAGCAACCTCACTGGAATCCACGTAGTAACCAGGTTTTGGATTTGTGATGAAGGTGAGCTGTGTAATAAAGCACGCAACAGAAGCACCAACATTTGAAGAAGTGTTCTCAAAGTATTTATACATATTTAATTTCCAATTTATTTTCAAAATCAATTTTTAAACTTTTATTTATCATTTGATAACTGCATACATGAACTTATTTAGATTACATTTATACCTCTTAATCCTCTCTCCAACTCCTTTAGTAATCCTCCATTTCCCTCACAACTTGATAATTTCTTCTCCTCCTCCCCATGCCCTCTGTTTATAACTTACTGAGTCTCATTAGTGATGCTCATGAGCACATAGGTGCAGAGCCATCTCCTAAGGGAAGGAAAATGTGCCACGGGCATCACTTGGGAAAGCTTCCTCTCTCAGTAGCTATCAATGACCAATGATCCTCAGCTAGGGATGGGACTTTATAAGATCCTTCCTTCTCCATGGTAGAGTGCTGAATTATTTGACATTGTATCAGTCTTAATTCACCAGCCGCATCATCTACAAGTTCCCTAGTTCAACAGCTTTATTCTATTCAGAAGACATTATTATGCAGAAATCTTCCATATATGTAGCTCTTAAAATATTTCTTCCTTCTCTTCCATAATGTTCCTCTAAGTCTTGGATGGGAAGAGCACATAGGAAAGTGATTGCAATACTACAATTAGAGCTGAGCACTCCACAGTCACTTATTCACTGCACTTTTACTAGTTTTGAAACTCTATAATAATGGTCATCCACCGAATAAAGAAACTTCTCAACTGAGAGGTGAGAGGTGTATGAAGATAAGTATTTAAGAGGCAATTTGACACTATATTTATTAAGCAAAATAATACTAATAGGACTTATGACATATCCCAGGCTATTATTTAAGTTGATAGTATCAGATAGGAATTCCTGCAATTTAATATTCAAGTCTAAAAGTTGGAAAAATTTTCATTCTAATACTAATGGGTCTTCTAAACTTAAAGAAGATAATGTATTTTTATCAAGAAGGTAACAGTGTTAGAACATCGAATATAGATACAATATACTGCTATCAGTACACTGATATCTAGTTGTCCATCCACACAAAACACATTCATAGTCAATGAATTTCATGAAAATACGCATTCATTCACTCATCTACCCATAACCTTAAGTTTTAACCTACTCATCTATCCACTTATTAATAAATATATTCTCAATACACACAGAGAAAGACACACACACATATACATTCAGGCACACACACACACACACACACACACACACACACACACACACACACACACACACACACACACACACACCTCGGCTATCTGTCCAAGCACATATGTCTGCCATTCATCCATGTGACCACTGATCCATCCATCAACCCAGCCAGCCAGGGAGTCAGCCAAAAAGCCATATCCCTATGCTGTACGATTTAACTTCCTGTCTACAGTAAAATTCCTCAAGTCATCAGTGTATCCTTTATTCCATAGATTTTATTATTTCTGAACTATCTACCATCTAGCCATCAGTCTCTATCTATCACTAATTATTACTTTTCTGAATGTAGAGGGGCCTACATCAAGCAGTGCCTTCCTTACAAAGCATATCTAGACACTCTTCTACATATTACTGACACACATCCTTGATATATCCAGTGCTCTCCTTAATGTTGATATTTGTATTGTAGTTTCCCCCTTGTAGTTGGGAGAGCAGAATCTCTGTAACCTATAACCCTTTATTTCCTTCTCCCAAGACAATTGTCAGTAAGTGTCCATGAGTTCAATTAAATAAATCACCAACAGTAGAGGGATCCTGAAAAATAGCCTGCTTTCCGAAATATACTAAATATATGATGAGGATGGTTAGATGTATGAGTATTGAAGCATATTGTTTCTGTTCTCTTTGGCCACTTTTTCTTTCTGATATTTTAAGAAGAAAAACCTTGCTTCTCTACATGCAAAATGTCTATACATAATTCATCTTTAAGAGTACTGACTTAACATGGGATAAACTCAGAATAATTTGGGGTGCACAGCAAATATTCAAAAAGGGAAAATGTTCTTTGAATAATTTTTTCACATTTTTATATTAAACTTTTCTTTTTAATTTTATTCCATAAAGGAAGACACTATGCTGTATTTTGTGGTATTTTAATTCCTACTACATCAAATGAAAAATGAAGTAAGCAATCAAGACTGGAGGTTCCAGGAAGTTGTCAGTCAGTAGGGAAATCTCAGCTCAGATTCACAGAGGTCATACAGAAATAGAATAAAACACAGAGCAGGAATAAAGAAACCAAAAAGACATGGGTAAGGACAAGGAAAGCTTCCCTAAAGGAGACAGATAAATGGGTTCAAATGCAATTTAGATGCTCAGTCTTACTTCAACTTGATATGTCCTTTTTTTGGGAGGAGTGTTAATGGGAGGCTTGTCCTTTTCTGACTAAAACAGAGGAGAAATGGATGAGGGCAAAGAAGAGATGGGAGGGACTGGAAGTAACGGAGGGAAGGAAAACTGCACTCAACTTAGGAAGATAGATAGGAAGGTAGATAGATAGATACATAGATATAAAGATAGAGAAAATTCTAACCTATGAAACCTACTTATGGCATTCCTCATGGTATATCTAATAAGAAATTGATGACATAAAGGCCTTATTATATTAAGATTTTCAGCACTTTCCAGGTTCATCTGAGCAATTAATTTTTTATATAAAATAAAAAATATTTTTTATAGATTCTAAAAAGAATTTTTTTCAGAACTGTTGTATTAATAACAAGGCCCAAAACAACTGTGTGAGCTATAATTTTAGTGGGATATAGAGTAAGTAGTTGGTCTAGATTTATAGCTACAATGGTGAGAGCAGCTAAAATCAATAACAGTCTCCATAGACAGGCCACAGCATTATGCATTTTAGGACAGAATTCCCTGGAAGAAGCTTATCCAAGGCTCGGTTGAAAAGGTGAGTAGAAAGAACATCAAAAGTCTGTGAATACTAACTTTTATTTATTCCAATCTGGATAATCCAAGATAAATCAAGATAAAGTCAACAGTATCCTTGATTTATCTGCTAGTGTGGTAATTCTAAAGGTAAAATAAGACAAATCATTTCAGATAAAATGAGTATTATTTACTCTAATTGGATATTCAATATTAAGTGGTTAGCTCTGAAATCATATACAAAATTAAATGAACTCAGTAGCTGATGTTTATAGATTTCTGTGTGTGTTTGTGTGCAGTATAATAGAAAGAAAAAAAAGACCAAGAATAATAAGTAGGAAGTGAGAGGGGCCACTGAAAAGGCTAGAAAAGGGGGATATGAGAGAAGCTGAAAGGGAAAAAGGAAATTTAGGGGGAAATACTATAATTATCTTAATACAAATATTTTTATTTTTAAAAATCAGTGTTATCAATGTAATAAAACTAAAAAAATAGGAAGAGATATATTCAAGGTTGTCAAAGAAAGCCCTTCTGAGGAAATATCTTTGGGTGAGATCCGAAAGTAGAGAAGAGCCATGAGACAATAGAATCAAGAGAGCAGGGTGAGCAAACAAGGGATGTCTTTCTGTACGCTATGAATATCATTGGTTAACAAAGGGCCTCTTTTGGCCTATGGCAGGGCATGCTAGAAGCAGGTAAGAAATCTGAGAATAGATAAAGGGGGAAAGAGGGTGGAGTCAAGAGAGACAAGATCCAGCCGCCTAAGAAGCAAGATGTAAATAGGTAAGCCACCAGCCATGTGCCAGGACACATTGGTAGAAATGGATAGAGTTAAGATTAGAAAGCTGACTGGCTATGAGCCCTCGCCGTAGGTCAAACAGCATGTAATTAATAAGAGCATCTGAGTCATTTTGGAGGGATAACAGCAGCAAGCAGGTTGAGACCATGGGGTTAGGCCGGGCCAAAAACTTATACAACAGTGGGCCCATTATTCATGGTGAACAAAAGTTCCTTTAGAGAGACAAGAGCAGAGAAGCCAGTTCAGAAAGACAACAAAAAGTAGGAACCAGAGAGGAAGTGAAGGAAGGTACACCTGTTGCAGTGAATAGCAGGAAGAAACAATGGCACCCAGAGCAGAAGAAAGAAAACTAGAGAAGACAGTTTCCAGGCCTTCAAAGCTTCCAACTAGGCAAACCAGCCAAGTGTAGAGGCCAGAGGTGAGAGATTTGCAGTAACTTTGGAATCCAGCTATAAATTAAGAACTACTGTTTGTATCTATATCTTTTATATTTGCAGTAATGTGATGAAATCAAAATGAGCTCTTACTGAGATAAAGAAACCTTACCCACCAAAGAGGTGAATTGGTGGTGGGTTTCTGCAACTCTTGCAAGTTCCTTCTTCCCTCTCCAATTATCTTTTTAGAGACATGCATATCTTGAATCATCTGCCTTGTCAACTTCTGCCAAATTATATATCTGTAATTTATTCTGATCCCTAAAAAGTACACATGTCTGCAAATAAGACAAATTTCTTATTCCTTGTATTCAGTTCCTTGCCTTCCAACGTGGTGATCTGCAGTCACAGCGAGTAGCAAGAGGGAAGAGAATACAGAAATAATGATGGAAAGCGTGGCATATGTGTCCATGCTTTCCTAAATGAGACTGTTAGTTTCCCTTATCCCCTCATTTGTTCCCATTTAGTTTGTACACCTTCTACAGGAACAGTCATCTCATCACATCCTCTCATTTGAAAAAACAGAAAGGTACGTGCCAGAAAGCAATGGTTGATTTAATGCCTAAAAACCAAGCACTGGCAGAGCAAAGTCATATTGGGAAACCTCTAAACAAATTGATCTTAACTCTTCAGCCATTGTAAATAAGCAGTATTTCTATAGCAGATAACCTGGGCAGCCTAAGTGTGAAAAGAGACAGAGTAGCCAGATGGCAAGGTGGCAGTCTAGGCACATTGTGAGAACATGGCTTCCTGCAGAGGACCTCAGTATGGAAAAACAGAAATGGGGAAGCACTGAAGATGAGCTTTCCAGATGAAATGATATATTGATGTACAAATGATATATGAAATACCTTAAACATTTATTCTTTATAAATAACCCACTCTTCACATCAGTTCTGCCATTGGTCAGCATGCAGAGTTCAAGCATAGGCCATTTGTATGCCTACCAGAGGCCAAGAGATGTAAATGAAGCCATGGGGAATCTGTCATATTTTTTGTTCAAATTTTATTAATGGCTAGTAATTTAAAACATTACGATGGAAAGATATACAAAAACGTATTAAGAAAAAGAATATGATACTTATTTTTCTAAGTTAAAAATCCAAGTAGTGAGAATACCTTCTGACTTGAAAAGTTGCTGTGATCTACATTTGTCAGGCCTCCAAGTGGTAACCGTTCTTTCTCCCAAGGAATCCTCAAGGGTCTGAGGACAGAGTAGCATTGAGAAATAGAATATTAACTAAAATATTAATTTACCAAATCCATGGTGACTGTTGTGAAATACCCTGACTCATGTATTATATTCCAAATCACAATTTATAATAAATCACAATGATCTCAAAATTGTAGAACTATAAATTCAAGAACCCATGAATTATTTTTAAGCCTGTACTGAAACTAGCTTTTGGAATTAACTTCACAATATACTCTGGAGACGTGTCAATTCTAACATTTTATAATAGCCTTCACAGAGACCTTTCAACCTCAAGTCTGACAGCAAATCTATCACCAGCCCTCGGCACCATGGCTGACAAAAGTCCCTTGAGTGAGAGGTGTCCTCCAGGCACCAGTAGGGGAAGAAGCATGACTTTTTCACTTATTCATATTCTTTTTTAACCCTTCTAAGACACCTTCAGTATGTATGCAGTCAATTAGGAAGGTATGTTTTGAGTAACTATATCTCAAGCTTTTAAAAATGTACATATGATCGCATCTTAGTTAGGGTTTCTATTGCTGTGAAGAGATATCATGACCATGGCAACACTCATAAAGGAAAACATTTAATTGAGGTGGAGGCTTACACCTTAACTGAAGAACGTCCTCCATTATCATCATTCAGACAGACATTGTGCTGCCTCTATCTCAATCTGAAGACAACAGTAAGTGAACTGAGGCACTGAGCTTTTATTGGGCATATATTAGACCTCACAGCCACCTACAGTGACACACTTCCTCCAACAAGGTCATCTCTACTCCAGCAATGCCATACCTTCTAACAGTGCCACTTCCTATGAGCTTATGAGGGTCAATTACATTCAAACTACCACAAAGAAGGAACATTTAAGTTATTCATAAATCAATCAATTTCTAGTGAAAAAAATGCAGCCAGCACACACTATTACATATGGTATGCCACGAAGAAGTAAGAAACTGCTGCCATATAAATGTTGATTATCTTCTGTGTTCCATTGTTTTCTGTTGCTATGATAAACACCATGACCAAAAGAAACACTGGGATAAATGGGTTGACTTTGATTATTCACCCCAATCATAACCCGTCATTGAGGAAGGTAGAGCAGAAACCATGAAGGAAATCTCCTGATTGGTTTTCTGAGCCTGATTTCTTTTGTAGTCGAAGACTACCAGCTCGTTGATAATAATCAAGAAATGGTCTACAGACCTGCAAACTAGTCAATCTGATGGAGGCAATTCCTCATTTAAGGTCCCACTCTTCCCTGGTGACTAGTTTGTGTCAAATGCACCAAAGTGACTAAGTACATCTCCTATGAAAAGCCTAACTTAGATTCTTCTTCATGCAAACAAACTGTCACTTCCTCTACCTCCAAAGATATATAATACAGTGTTATAAAAACTATTTTCCCAAAAGTCACACAGGGAAAGTTTGCTTGTATTTAATGAAAAAGATTTCTGAAAAAGAACTATTAGCAAATAGTCATACTATAAACCTAATACACTTAAAATGTACCCTTTGAATACTGGGCCTTTGTGGGGATATAATAAAACATTCGGAGATATCAGAGGGATCTATCCACAGTCAGTCTAGGAGGATCAGAGAGTGGTGATTTACACTTTTAATCCCAGCACAGGAGGTAGCCTGGGAGTGGTGACCTATGCCCTTAATCCAAACTGAGTTCAAGTCATCTTAGTTTACAGAAGGAGTTCCAGGCTCCCAGGCAGGCAGTGGTGGGGCCACACCTTAACTAAGAGAAGAGAGTGTTTAAGGCAGACATAGAAAGACAGAAGGACAGAAGGAGCCAGGTGGAGCCAGGCTGAGGAAGCTGGAAAAGAGCTGGATAAGATCTGACTGTAGTGTTTACTCTCTCTAATATCTCTGACTTTCCCAGAGATCTGGCCCTGAGTTTCCTTTATTCGTGCAGCAGGCCTTCTATTGTCATGACCTTCATACAAGTTCTTTTGTGGAAATGAAGTTAATAGATGCTTCTCTCTATTGCATTTTAAAAATATCATCTCCAGTTGCTTCATGAGAAAATGTTAAGGAAACCCACTAAGACAGGGCTGTGATAAACAATAATTCCTGATAAGGACTTTGAGTCTGCTGGTGACAGTGGAGATGCAGCAAATGCTAGAGTTACTGAGTATGTAAAGACAAAATTGAAGCATAGACTGGGAATGTGAGAGGGAGGGGTGTCTAGAGTTGGGAAATTTAGAACATGGTGATAACTATTTTATGGGTAGAACTGTTGGGAGACAGCCAGATTTTCAGAGGAGTCCTGTCTTAAGAGTTATCCACATTACCTACTATATAAACAATTGGGTTAAGGGAAATATCTGTAATTAGTAGAGGCTTCAGAGTAGAAGTCTAAAACAAGGACGTATATCAACACGTAAAGATGGCCTTTTGAGCCAACTATAGATGACTACAAAAAATGTCTATGCATTAGTATAAGGAGATTACGATGAGCCATGAAAACTATATGATGAAGCTAGAGATATGAGACCAGCAAAGGTGACATTGAAAAGGGGGTTTCTAAGTTAGCAAAAACAAAACAAAACAAAAACCTGGGAACTTAATAAAAGATGGAAGTGATAACCTCATGGAAGGCAGAAATTGATCAGAGCTCACTGAGTAGTAAGTAGCTATAATTATTGCAATACACAAATAAAATTGTAACAGATATTTCCATGGTAAAAACTGAGCAGACGTATTATTGCATTATGCTTGTCAATCATGAGCCAGAGGCCTCTGGATTTATTTCTGCAGGGTTATCATGGATGTGAGAAATTTACTTCTTAGTACTTTCTATTAGTCTAAACTCCTTCCAATCTGTTGATTCTTCTAAAGTGAGTAGTACTTTCTTACATGAAAAGTGAACCAATTAGTATTTTTTTAGACTTAGAATTTTCTTATCTCTTGAGCAATATTACATCCAATACTTCCTTCTGCAAAAGTAGCCATCTTATACACTATATTATCCTGTTGTGTGAAATCTATTCCTACGGAACTTTGTTTACTCTTCTGGGAGAATTGCCTCACCCTCACAAAGAATGCCACAGGTAAGATATTTCTTCCTCCCCGTCAACAGTGCAGCTTAGAGATGCTCAAGAGCATCATGCAAACAGCCCTCATTTGGCAATAAGACTTCCTGTATCCTAAACTCATCTGGTGAAAGTGAAGAGAAACACTTTGTACACTTACCATTGATTCTCTGTCCCTGCTTTGAACTCTGAGTGATCTGGACTAAAAGCTGCACAGATTGCCAGTGAAGACACTGGAACAGTATCACCTAGAGCAGTCCTCAACCTTCCCAGTGCTATGACACTTTAATACAGTTCCTCAGCTGTGGTGAAGCTCAGGCATAAAATTATTTTCATTGCTACTTCATAACTCTGACTTTGCTACTGTTATGGATTGTAACATAAATACCTGTATTTTCTGACAGTCTTAGGTGGGGGGTTGTTTGATTCCCCCAAAGGGCTCAACACACATAGGTTGAAAACTTCTGGTCTGGAGTCTCATAGTTCTATTTACATCTTGAATTTGGCTTCAGATCCATAGCACCAGTCACTGTCAGTTCTCCATACCCATCTCGCTCTAATACTCAATCACCATGTGCTTGGGTAACCCAAGCTGAATTAGCTTGAAAATTTCAATTCTTTTCTCTTTTTTTGACTAGTGTTTAAGACATATAGTACATATAATTCATTTTAATTAACTCTACATTGATTTCTCACTATCTCTTCCCTACCTGCTTCCCCCAACTTCTCCTTTTCGACTTCATTTTCTCCCCTTTTTTACAAAAAGAAACTACTGAGTCTACTTATTGCTGCTTGTTGGTGACTGAGTGTGGAACCAGTAATTAGACCAGCAGTAGCTTCTCAGAGACCACATCCTTGGTTAAGACTGGCTGCCCTCCTCACAGCAGGCATAAGTTGCCAATAGGCTATATGGGATTATACTCTTGTATGCTGTAATATTATGTAAATATTGGTTACTGTACATATTCGTTTAATAAAACATTGATTGGCTAGAAGCTATATTGGAAGTACAGACTGGGCAACTAGACAAGAAGAATTATGGGAAAAGTAAGAGCAGATCAGCTGCCAGCTAGATGCAAAGGGAGGAAGATGAGAATGTTGCAATAAGCCAAGGTAGCAAGCCATGTGGCTAAACATGGATAAAAATCATGGGTTAGTTTAAGAGTAATAGCTAGCAACTAATAAGCCTGAGACATAAGCCTTTGTGTGATTATTTGAGACTTAATGGCTGTGGGACTGGCCTGACGGGACAGAGAAACTTCTGACTTCAATAGTCCACCATCTAGATATGAGTGCCATGAACCCCTCCCACACCCATGCTGAGACTTCGGCTGGCTTAAACTTGTGCATGCAGTTATGTAATTTCGTGTATGCATTGGTGCTGTAATGCCTAGCAAAAACTGATTCACTGCCGCTGTCCATGAACCCTGTCTTAGACTTTAGTATCACTAGTACAGGGCATTCTTGTTCTTTGATTCTCCCTCTAAAAACTAAACTCGGAGCACAGTGAACAAATAAAGGGGACTTTCAAGTAAAGGGTAAACAAGATGCACAGCTGAAGGAGTTCTTATTTCTTAAGGAGCAACAGAGAGCATTCCTCTTGGTTTCCACCTGTTTCAATAAAATTCTACAATTTTATGTTTCAGAAGGCACTTAAAAAAAATAAGTAAAAGCTACATGAAAAGCTTGTCTCTCATTTAAAATAATGGAAAAGGCAGCCAGACAGCAGAAAACTGTTTGACAGTATTTGCCCTTTGCCAGCCAAAATGTAGCAGAAAAGTCACACTTCCTACAATTTAATGGGACTGACTGAGATGTTGTCAGCTGCCCTCTTCTCCATGAGAAATGGGACAAAGGGAACGGCCTTCTCAAAGTAAGATCCTACCCAGCTCACTTTGTGTGTCCTGAAAAAATAATGTCCAGAGAATCATCTGTTCCTAAAGGGAGCCGAGTGCCAAACAAGGCAGACAGAAGAAATGGTCAGGTCAAGCCTTTCGGTTCTGGCTTTCAGAGTCCTGAAGGACAGGGACAAATGGGTTCCTGAATCTCCTTCCTTCATGGTTAATTGAGGAAAGCTGCTGATAGGTGTTTGGCAGGGGAGTCACTCCAGAGAGGCCCAGAGAAGCCATTGCCTGTAAGTGAAACCTGAATCGCATTGGAGACTCCAGGATTTTGAAGATGCTAGAGTAGTAAGTTGCCTGGGAGAGTAGCATACAGGATGGAGAAGCAGCCCAAGAGAAAGAAGGTGATGTAGTAAGCAGCTTGGAAAGTGCAGAGCCCTCAAAGCTTTCTGACTTCAGATAGAAAGCTACAAAATTTGGAGTTTTCCTTGCCAGCTATCAGGCTGGTTCTGTATTTCTTCGCTAAGATATGTTCTGTGATAAGATATAATAAGATATGTTCTGTTCCACTGTATGCTGGATGTATATGATTTGCTTTTTTGCTTTTTGACTCTAGAGAGGTTACAATGAAGAGACTGCCCTGAGATTCAGAAGAGACTTTGTTTACTCTTCTCTCATATTATATTCCTATTTCAGTTTCCCTCCCAGCCCTCCCAGCCCTCCCAGCCTCTCCCACCCACTTCCCCCCTCTTCCAGATCCACTCCTCTTCCATTTCCCTACAGAAGGAAGCAGACCTCCAATCCAAGGAGGTCATCTGAATATGGCATAACAAGTTACAGTAAAACTAGGTACACTTTTTAAAGAGTCTTTAGACTGAAAGACTATATGGGCTTTCAAAGTCGTACTAAATGCATTTTTCACAGTAGTATGGCCACAAGCATATGAGGACCAGTGAGTGTAATTTGGTCCCAGGGACTCATATATTTGAATATTCAGTCCCTAGTTTATGGAACTACTTGCGGAGGATCACGAGGTGTGATCATGCTGGAGGAGGTCTGTCCTTGTTGGAAGAAGCTTAGAGGTACCAGAGCCTATGCTGTTTGCAGTTTGTTCTCTCCTCTTCTGCCTCCCACCTGAGAATCGGGATGTAAGCTCTCAGCTACTGCCTCAGCACCATGCCTGCTTGCCTGGTGACATGCTCTATGCTAAGATGAGCATGGACTCTAAGACACTGAAGCTCTGACACCAAATAAATGTTTGCTTTTGTAAGATGCCTTGGTCATGGTGTCTCTTCACAGCAATAAAAAAGTAACTAAGACACCATATAAGCTCCCGTCATGACTGATCCTATTTAAAAGATATCCAGAATGACTTCTTACAAAGATAAAAATTATTAGGACAGTAACTCCTTGTGAAAATTCATGTCTCTGCAAATTTCTAAAAAGTGTCAGTTTCCCAGGCCAGTGTGTGTGTGTGTGTGTGTGTGTGTGTGTGTGTGTGTGTGTGTGTGTGTGTGTGTGTGTGTGTGTGTGTTATACTGTCATATAATATTATATCTAAGAAGTTATTTGTGGTGGGATTCAGGTGTCAGCTAATAAGGTTGGAAGACACTTATCCAGGGTCCCGGGCTCCTGAAAGGGGTGTGGCTAGCCCTGTTCAAGAAGAGCTGCTGAGGTCTTAAGCCCCCCCCCCCCCCGTTTGTTCCTGCCTTCTTAAAAAAATAGATCAACATCCATCACTTAGACCATCCAATAGCTCAGATATATTCCTAAGCTATAGCCTATTATTGTAAGTGTTAATTTATTTTACAATAAATATTAATCTTATATTGATATATTTTAAATAAAATTTAGCCTCCCTAGGCCAAAAAAATTATTATAACAGTTATTTAACATTCCTCTTTTACAAATCTGCTAATAGCACTGATCGAGATGAACATAGTCAGATGCTTTAATTACCATTATTAGGGAAAGGACATGATTTTCTTATTTCCTTTCCCTAGAATAATTGCCACAGTAAAAGGTCCAGAAATAACTGTTTTCAAGGTTACTGTGGGTAAATTTATTTCCATTTAAAATTGCTTGAATTTGTTCTGTTTTCTACTAACTTCCTTTAGATAAGTATCTGGCATTAAGTATTGGCATGCACATACATGGTCTTTACCAAAGTGCCTGCCTTCTGTAATCTTATAAGTCCTGTCATCCATTGTAACCTGCCTCACCCTGATACCAATAAGCATTTTACTTTATGATACATATGTCTTAATCCTATAAATGTTCTAATGTATAATCATATAATTAATTCTGAAGGTGGAAGTATCTATTTTATATATATAATATAGTACACAAAGTATAGGTTTTGCTGATATGGGTCATTTGATTCTTGTGTAATATCAATAATGATTCCCAGTGGCCTCTCCAGTGTACAAGCTAGACAGATCTCAAGGATATAATACAGATAGCTCTATTTTTCATATGGTTTCTGTCTGCCACCACTAGCAGCTTCCTTCCTTGTAAATCATCCCTAAGAGAAAGGGAGATACTAAGTTCAGCATCACCCTTAGCCTGAAAATCTAGGAAAAGGACCTCACAGTCTGTACCTAGGAAAAGGATGTCTGATAAATATCATCTATTGAACATCACACATTCATACAGAAACAGATTAAAGGACTTAGTCTAGACATTCTTTGTCGTGGCTAATAGTATATGGTCCATTTCATCTTATTTCTATATCTGTTTGTTTGCTTGCTTGTTATTGTATAATCTCTACCTAAAATACTTTTTCTTGTCAGAAGTTCTTTACTTGATTTTTTTTGTTGTTTGTTAGTTTTTGGTTACTATGCTTATATTTGTTATGATTTTGGGTTGAGTCCATTTCAGTACATGTGTATTCATAGGAAGATGTGTAGGTATGATCCCAAATAGATTGGACATTAATTTTTCTTAGTACCTTGTGTTAGGTATTATCAGACTTCCAAATACCCGGAAATGAGTTCAATCTGGAACATAGAAATATTTTTTGTGGTTAGATAAAAGCTAGAATTCCTTAAGAATATGTGAAATCATTTCCATCTATGAAATGAAGTCATTTCCCTTACCTCTGGAAAAAGGACTATGGCTATCTGTGGCACGTATCAGCATATCAAAGTGTACACTGGCCTCCATGCTCCCTCAGTATTATAAGTACCTATTATCTATTTATTTCAAGAGCCCTGCTGGCTTTTCTGTGCCCACAGATCCTCACCCTCTTTATAACCCCATGTTCTCTACTATTCCAGTTCTCTCTCTCTCTCTCTCTCTCTCTCTCTCTCTCTCTCTCTCTCTCTCTCTCTCTCTCTCCCTCCCCCTCCCTCCCTCTCTCTCTCTCATATATATATATATATATATATATATATATATATATATATATATATATTGTTCTTGCTATGCTCTATTCCCTATATCGTGGTATCTCTCTATCTCTTCACTTCTCTCCTTCTTTCACACTTCTGTAGCCCTGACCATGTCCAGTCTACTGGTCATGCTCAATATGACTTTTTCTCTGTCTGCTATGGGTTCTTCCAGGTGCCTCTGGCTGTTCTCTCTCATATTTCCAATAAATATCTTAACCATATCATGGAACGGTCATGTTAGAAGTGTCTTTACTGTATACCCTCCCATGTTCCTTGGAGATACTTCTAGCTTATATTACTTTTTAGCAGGAGCATTTGACATCATAATAAAGTACAAATTTAAAATTAAATCCAAAATTTACGCAAGGTTTGTGAATCCATAGTCTTATGGGATTAAGAGTTATGGATAATTTATCACTTTTTTCCCTTGACTTATTTTGTTAGAATAAATTTCAGTCATGTAACCCAGGTTGGTCCTAGACTCTTGGCAGTTCTGCCTGAGCCTCAAATTAACAGGCTTGTATTAACAGTAACAAGGTACCATCATGGCCAAGTTTCCAAATGTTTTCTTTAATAACAAACGGGTTTTATTTTTCTTTATAGTTCCAATGGAAACCATCTTTCTAAGGCCTGAGCCCAGCACAGAGCTCTCAACCTCAAATTTTGTCTTTAATGGGCACTGATTTCCCTTTTGGTGTTAATTAATGTAGCTTCTCAGTCAGCAGCTATCAATCAATTGGACTAACCCCTATTATCTATTATTTTTTTTTATTTTGATGAAGAAATTTCCCTTGTTCAACATCTGCACTTTAAAATATTTTTGATACAATTTATCTCATACAGAAGTTGACATTTTACTTTCCAGCTTTTTTTGTATATAGTGTTCTACTGCCTCTACCTCTTTCCTTTCCTCTACCGCCAAGTAACACACCACTGGAAATCTAGCAACAGGTCTAAACTTTCACACAGACATTTCTGAAATCTCTCAGCTTGTCTTCTCCATCGCAACTGAGTCTATTTAAAACTACTGAGATGAACTAAGGTAGCAATTACTAGAAAAGTAACTTCCTGTGAAAGCTTTTCATTCTTCCTCCATCCCTCCTCTCTCCCTCTCTCCTCTCTCCCTCCCTCCCTCTCTCTCTCTCCCTCTTTCTCACTGCCAGAGAGATTAACCTTAGTGTCTTTGTTTTACTTTATTTTGTAATAGTAATATATTCCATAAAGACTTTTATTTATTCAATGACCAATTGCCAGTGTATAGTTTAGATATGTCTCTTCAGTGTAGTGTTCCGATAACTTCTCTTTTCCATAAATCCCTCTATTTTATAGCCCACAGGCATCTCTGGAAAGAACAACACAGAAAGGAATTAGATAAGCATTTGCAAGTTTCAACAGGGCTAATAATAGAGTTTTGTTGTAAAACTCTAGCAGAAATGTTGGAAACCATCAAAGAACCTAGTCATTTGTTCACCCTATTTTTAGCAATGGATGATTTAGACATGACTAATCCTCTTTAGCATGTACATATCTTCTTTTGTGTGTGTCTGTCTCTGTGAATATTTTTCTCACTTCACACAGCTGATAGGGGAAAGTCTAATCACTAAATTGCTTAAAATAGACTATTTTTCTTTTTGTGAATTCTCTTAGTTATTTTTCTATTGTTATACCAAAACCCAATGTCCAAGGTAACTTAATAAAATAAAGCATTTAACTTAGGAGCTCCTGGTTCCAAATAGTTGAGTGCCAGGGAGTATGGCAGCAGGCAGGTACGGTACTGGAGCAATATCTGAATGATCAGCAAGCATGAAGGAGAGAGAGAACCAAATGGAACAGCCTGGGCTTGTAAAACTCCAAAGCCCATTCCTAGTTGCATACCTTTGTTGCTGTTGTGTGCTCCTTTACTGGTTTGGGGTCCACTACCCAGCTTCCAAATAAATACACATGGAGGCTTTTTTTTTTTTCTTATGAATGTCCAGCCTTAGCTTGGCTTGTTTCTATCCAACTTTTCTTATCTTATCCCATTCCTGTTTGCCCTAAACTTTCATCTTTCTGTATTTTTGTCTATCTTGCCTCATTCTTACCACTGGTTTACTGTGTGGCTGTGTGGCTGTGTGGCTTGGTGGCTGTGTGACTGGGTGGCTGGGTGGCTGTGTAGCTGTGTGGCTGGGTGGCTGGGTGGCTGGGTGGCTGTGTGGCTGTGTGGCTGTGTGGCTGTGTGGCTGTGTGGCTGTGTGGCTAGTAGCTGTGTGGCTAGGTGGCTAGGTGGCTAGGTGGCTGTGTGGCTGTGTGGCTGTGTGGCTGGGTGGCTGTGTAGCTGTGTGGCTGGGTGGCTGGGTGGCTGGGTGGCTGGGTGGCTGTGTGGCTGTGTGGATGGGTGGCTGGCCTCTAGCATCTTCCTGTCCTTGTTCTTTCTCTTCCCCCTCTCAGATCTCTCCTCTCATTTATTTCCCCTGCCAGCCCCACCCATCCTTTTTTCTTCCTGGTTATCGACCATTCAGCTCTCTATTAGACCAATCAGGTGTTTTAGGCAGGCAAAGTAACACAGCTTTACAGCATTAGACAAATGCAAGATAAAAGAATGTAACACATCTTTGTATCATTAAAACCAATGTTCCATAGTATAAACAAATGTAACACACCTTTAAATTAATATTTTACAGCAACTTTCTTCAACAAGACCATCCCCCCCCCCATGCTTCCCAGTTACACCAACTGGAGAACAACCATTCAAATATTTAAGTTTATGGGGCCATGCTCATGCAAACCACCTTCTTCACTGAAGGTAGGATAACTTTTGTCAGGCACTCTTGGCTTGTAGGAGATGGGTATAAATAAGAGGATTCCAACATACTACTTTTCTATAATGACAGAAGCTGTCACGAAATTGATAGCTGGCCTTAAGTAAGCCCAGCTCCACACATCCACACAACCGTCACAAGCTTTCAAAGACCTTTGTAACAGATGAATTCAGCCTCCCTCAGTTGCATGGGCTATTAGGATTTCGAGTGTACCTGTAGCTGTAGCTGCACGATGGGGCCATATGCAGGCAGGTGACATGGTGGCAGTGATTGGTGGCCACATAAAGACTGGATTCATGTGGAAAGACTTTGGTATAGACTAAGAAAGGGGAGATGGAGAGAGAGACAGAGAGAGGGAGAGAGGGAGAGAGAGAGGGAGGGAGAGAGAGAGAGAGAGAGAGAGAGAGAGAGAGAGAGAGAGAGAGAGAGAGAGAGAGATCAGAGACGTGTATGACCTCTGGCAGGAAGAGAGAGTGAAAGAGAGAGAGAAGAGGAGGGGTCTTCCTATAGGGAGCTTGACCTCAGGACTCTGGGTGGGCCAGGACTCCAGGAGGTGGATCAGAATCCTAACACTGACAGTGGCTGGTCTCACTGAGTGCAGGAATGTTTGATGGTTCTACCCAGTGCTCATGTTGAGATAGGGCTTTCTTCTGCATCTTTGTCCTCTTCAGTATTAGCTTTTTGAATATTTAAACATCTCTTAGACTTTTAGCTTTCCATTTTGTTTTATTTTATAATGCTTACTCCTAAACTTCCACAATTACGCCTTAGATTTTTATGCATGTAAGATAAGTATTGGTTATGTTTTATATGGTCTTGAGCCCTAAGCTTCCCTAGGTATTTGGATGCTGATGGTTCTGTGAAACTGTCTTGGAGAAATATAATATTTGTACATGAAAAAGGTGAAATGAACATTTTGTTTTGAAACAGCAGTAAGCTAACCAGAGCACTTGTTTAATTATTCCTTTTTAGAATTATTTACTTTTATTTAATATGTATGGATGCTTTACCTGCATATATTCTTGTGTCAGAAGCGGACATCCAATCACCTGAAAGTGGAGTTACAAACACTTGTGAGTTGTCACGTGGGTAGATGGAATTGAACATGGGTTTTCTTGACTTCTGAGCCACCACTTCAGCCCCAGAGTATGTCTAGTCATAAAATAGTACCCAAAGTAGTAATTAGAGTAGAAATACTTGTATTTTCAGATCTTCAGAAAAAAACTGGGGCTTTGATGAGTTAAGAGTTATTTATTTCCTCCTCAGTATGAATAAATGCTCAGACATACAATTATTAATTTCTAGTGAAATTAATCTGGCTAAGATGATAAAGACTCTCTTTCTTGTCAAAGAGTCAGAGATGGGACACCTTGTTTGCTAAGAAATTCTAATCAACTTGATTGTAGATAACTTCCACCTGCTTTTCAGGAATATAACTGCAATATTTGTTCTCTGATTCTAAGTAATTTTTGACATTATTGAAATTTGTCTTTTCATATCATTAATAAATGTTTGATATAGTGAATAAATCCAGTTATGATTCCTATAACTTCAATAAGCATTAACCACCTTATTATTTTGATAATGACATACTACTTGCTTATTATTTCGTATTGATTTTATACTATCAAAATGATATGGCAGAGCAAATTTAAATAATTTTCTCTTTCAAACTTAAAATGGGCTTAAAAAATGACAGATAACATGAAAATCAATAATACATTTGCCCAGGAACTGCTAAGAAATGTGCTGTAATGGTGGGTTGAGAAGATTTACTAAGGAGAGGAGAGGCTTGAAGTTGGAGTGCACTGGCCAGCCATCTGATATTGACAACTAACAGTAATTTTGAAGAGAGCCTTCTACAACTATGAGATTTTGCTAAAGAACACATTTTAGGTCATCTGAAAAGGAATTGTAGGCAATGTGTTCCTAGAAACAATGCCGGCTTGTTTTCTGGTCCCATTTGATCAGAGTACTTTTATACAGCCTTTCATTTTGATATGTGTTTCTCTTTAAAGATGTGTTTTGCATAGACAACAGACAAATAAGTTGTTTTTCTGTATCCATTCATCCAAGCTGCATTTTTAATAAGAAAATTGAGACTATTGGCATTGAAAGGTATTTTAAAGGTATGTGTTGATTATAGCCATCGTGCGTTGATCTGGGGGAGGAAGGGTGTTTGTGTTATCAGCTGCACTTTGTGCTTCAGTAACTAAGACTTCACTGGTTCTGTGACCTTTTACAGCTTTCTCTTGGCTGTCCTCCTTCTTTTCACAATGCAGATCATGTCACCAGGCACATATGTCCAGCTTGGCCATTATGGTCATTTACAACTTTGAGACATTGCTCCAGACTCCTCAGGCTTTCAAATTTTCTACTGAAAAATCGGTTGTCACTTTGATGGATTTTCCTTTATATGTGATGTGGTTTTACTCTTGCAGATATGAATATACTTCAGTTGCTCTGTGTACTTAGTGTTTTAACTATGTCATGCCATGGGAATTTACTTTCATGGTCTTTTATACTTAGTTATTGTGTGTTTTTTGTATTTCTATGAGCATATCTTTCATTAGTTTGGATAATTTTTTTCTGATATAATCAAAGATCTGATCTTTGCCATTGACCTGAGATTTCTCTTCCTAATCTCTTCTTAACATGTGAAGTTTCAGTCTTTTACTATGACCTATAATTCATATATACTTCTATGTGTTTTCATTTAATATTGTTGCTTATTTTATCTGAATCCTGTACTGTATCTTAGAGTCCAAATATTCTATATTCCGTTTGACTCGTTCCACTTATAACATTTTCTACTGAATTTTCTAGTTTGGCTTTTGAGCTTTTCAGTTCTGTCTGAATTCTCTTCAAATTTTCTGTGTGTTTATTAAATGCTGTTTTCAAAACCTGGATTGTCTTCTCCATTTGGGAGCTTACTTAAGTTTATTCTCTTTAAGTCCATTGAGCTGTATCTTTGTGTCTTCAAAATATTTGAATGCTTTTTCTGAAGTTTGTGATTCTACGTCTTAATTTTTGTGTCATGGGGTTCATCTTGGTAATTCTCACTGGGTAATTTTTTATGCTATATATATGATATATATATATATATCATATATATATTATACCTGCTCCTTCATAAAACTTGTGCTTGAGGGATGAGATCTTGGCACGTGGACATTTTGTTAGTTCAGAGCCGGTTGGACTAGAACATAAGATGCACTCACTAAATTAGATATAAAGTTTGAAAATGACTTAGGTAGACCAAAGTCTCCTGGGCAGGGCTTGAATGGAGTGCCATATGTGCATCCAATACAACCCTGGAGTTTAGGGTAGAACTGGGGGTTAGTGATGGTACCTGAAAACAAGAATCAGTCAGAGTCACTGCTACACCCTTTCATGTGTGCAGAAACTGGCTTGCTGGAAAGGTTGGATATGGCACAAGGATAGCTTGTTGGTTATAGGTAATTAGAGTATTATCCTGGATGTACAAGCAAGGGTGAGCCAACTAGATTAGGGCACTGATATGAGACCTGGGCTAGATCTGGGATTGAGTAAGAAATGTGAGTGTATAAAGTAGACTTACCAGGCTAGACCCTGTAGAAGGGTGTGCAGGGTCTGGCTGGACAGGGAATTTGGAATATAGAGAGTGAGGGTCCTGCAAGTTGAGAATACTAGTCAGCTTATAGTATCCCCTAGAACTCACAACTTCCAAGCACAGCATACAGTGAGCACAGTGAAATGATTTCAATATTCATTGCTTTCTCCTTCATTTTTATGCATGACAGGTTGTAGAAGCTCATGACTATAGCTTATAATTATGAGATGATCACACTGCATATAGCTAGCTTGGGAAGCAGTCCAAGTTCACAACCTAACTTGCAGTCTCTGCTTTATTTGCATGGCTGCCTATCACTATAAATTAAAGACATATGGATAAAATAATGTAATTCAGACTATTATTAAGTCAGTTTTATATACTATATCTTATTTAATCTTTACGATAAGATAATATTCTTGATTTGAATATGACTTTCAGATATCTGTAATTCCTCAATATTTCAGCTTCTGTGCACAATATTTTATATGTGTTAATCTATTTACAATAACGCAATGATGAATGATGTACCTTTATGACCATCTTTATAGATGAGATGCCAAGGCCCATACAAATTAAGCATCTTACTTAAGATCACAAAGATGGTCTAATGAAAGGGTAGTTCAAACCCAGGTTGACTCTTTCTTGCTTCTATCTCTGACTTCTAGGATAGCTGCTTTTAAGTTTTAGTATATTAAACTGCCATGGAGGTCTTGTGAAGGCACAGAGCTCTCTCACTACATTTTAAAACAATTTCCAGAAAGTCTAGATGAGGTCCATCTAGCAGTACACATGGAGAGCTGCAGTATGAAACTACCACACTTGGTGTCCACTCTAGGCTGTTAGAATAGATGGTGAAGGACCTCTGTAAATGATTTCTGGCACTAACTCCTCAAAACGAAGACAAACTTGAGGGGTGAAGCTCTCCCCTAAATCACTACCACTTCAGACACTCCCTTCAAGCCTTGGAGTTCCAAGGCTTCATCTCAGTTTCAACCAACTTGACACAAGTGTGTGACTTCTTAAAGTATTTTAAGATATAATAATCCACTAGAATAACATATGTAAGACATATCTATAGTTTTACTATAGGAAGAACATAAATGTGAACAGTGTGATAAAAAGGGAACAGAATGAGACCCAGAAGATCCCAGATGAGAAGCTAATGGTGTCCCTTGGGTAAACAGGGTGTGTGTTGCCATGGCAGCACTGTGTCAAAGTGATGATTATAGTATGCTCTAGGGAACTGTTTCAAGCCACAGTGTGCAGATACTACATTGAAGTCTCCTCACATATATATGATTGATCAAACCATGGGCCACAGAAATGAATCACTCAAGCTCTACCCACTCCCAACACTGATGTTGTGAAGATACCATATCCAGAGATACACCTCTGTTCACACTGGTGGTATTGCAGGTTTGGGCAGTCTTCCTCCTAAGCATCCCTTCTCTTTATTTAGCACAAACTCTGAGCCCAGAAGATAAAACAAAGATGTGCCTATTATTCTTGACTTCTGTCCCTCCCAGGACCAAAGAACAAAAGGCCAGCCAAAGTGAGATCTTTAGCAAGAGCTACATAAGAAACAAATAACTTATTTAAAGTCAGCACATTTAAAGTGGTATGTTTACAATTTGAATGTGGGTTTTTCACATGCAAAGATGTATCCTCTCAATTGCTAGATATTCTAGCGCATATTATCTTTGTATTAATATGAAAACTCACCAGTAGTTATTAGCAGACAAGTGATAGAAAAGTGTTAGTAGAGATGGAAACTGCTAATCATGCAAAATATAAATTGTCCCAGGCAAGGCTTAAGCTGAATTTTCTTTTCTATGCCCTTCAAAAGATGAAGCTTCCACACCCTTTCCCCCAGGTCTACAAAGATCTGAAAGCACATTACCTGGTATTTGAATGACCTCATTATCTCCAGCAAACATCCTTCCTGCCCTTCTTCATAGAATTGCTATATGTAAGCTAAGCGGAGCCCATCTCTGCAGTAAGGAAGCAGAGTGAGCCTTCCATTGTTGCTACAGTACATCCAGGGCTTATTGCTATACACCTTATTTCCCAGTGGCAGCCAACTTTCTTCTGTGCAATTACTTGCCTCTTAACTGTTATGATAAATCAGAGATAAAGTGCAAGGAAACAATAAGGACCAACATTTATGAGAACTTCTTGTGTCCCCATCCAAAAATCATAATCATTAGGATGTGAAAATGCTGTTATTGTCCACATTCTATAAATAAAGATGGGGGCAATTAAGAACATTGATGGTTATGTGGCTTTAAACAGAAAGAAAAGACTTAAACCCTTTTGACATCCTCTTAACTATTATATCTATCCTGACAAGCAATAGCAGGACCTTCATGCAGCCACGATCACCTCCAACTACATGGTCTTCATATTGATGGTGTTGTATTCCACCAGCTATGCTGACGGTGAGGGTGAAGAATCTCCTGGTGATAAACATAAAAATGTAAACACAAAATGAGAACCTATTTATGAACTTTTCTGACATCTAATAGCTACACAGGTCCATTGTTGCTACATATTTTTCAAATGTGAAGCTCAAGATCAATGCCCTTCCATCATCACTACTCACCAGGGTCCAAAGTAACAGTGCCTACTTTATCTAGTACTACTTTTAAGAACTAAACACAAGCTCTGGGAGAAAAGACATGTTTTTAATTAAAAATAGCTTCACAAACTACAATATTTGGCACAGATATTTTTCTAAAAGTATCATTTGTGTCTAGTCTGTGTTTGATCATTTATTGATGGCTGTGCATGCCAAAGGGACATTGTGACTGTCACCAAAGATATTAAATTTGAGAGGGGTTGTGCCAGCTGCTCTAACAGACTGTGCAAACAAGAGCTGTGGCCTTGCCCTGCCAGAGCCCATGCAGATACATTCTCTGTGGCCTTTGGCTGGTCAGGTGCTCGCATAAAAGGCCAATGATTCTGATTCTTCATTAGGAGGTTTGGGTGTTTGTTTACTTTCAGAACTTAGGCAACTTAAAAGTTTCTTGTTAGTGACTATTCCAAAAACTACCAGGGGCTCCATTTGTGACTCTTGATGAGGAGACTGACTGTAAAGTGAAATGCCCAGGAGCTCTTTGAAGAAAACCCTGAGGTGCACGCAGAAATTTTGCTTAGCCACTGAGGACTCTTTTCTTAGCAGCCACACCGGTCATGCAATATTTTTAAACAAGTCTTTTGAGTCTGTGTTTGTATTAGGAAGTCCCAAGGTCTTTTCTGAAAAAAAAAAATGGTACTTCATTAACTTATGGCTGTAGTGCTTCTCCTTTGGAATTCTCTTCTTCCCTGGCTGTCTCACATCAGTCCTGCATCTGGTTTATCAACATGGGAGGCTATCACAAATGAAATGCTGTTTAGATGATGATAATTAAAGCTCAAACTGGAAAACTCTTGATAATATAAAAATTTACCAAGTGCAACACGCATTTTTGCCTCAATGTAACAGTCTAAGTACTGAGGACTCTGCTTGCTTTTCTGAGCTTCTATGTGTAGAAGGGTAAGCAGAAACTTGTTTACACAGCATCATGATAATAAGATGCAATTGGATCCAGTCACATACGTTGCCATCCAGAAAAGGATTTGTTCAGCCTTTGCCATTTGGACCATTTTCTGTTGCATGGTTGGTATGCCTGGCAACCCAACTGTATTTTATGTGCCTCTGGGTACTGTTTAATGTAGTCTCACCCCATTAGACTCATTGCATTTTATATAGCAGACTGGAGTTTACAGCTAACGTCAAACATGACATTCATTTCTAGCTGTCAAGTTGACTGGTGAATATTCCCTTTCTCCTTTGTTAATTGTAGGGCAGTTATTTTAGCCAGTGTCGTTTACAACATGTCGTTTACTTTACTCAAAACACTTGGCTGATTGACATTCGGAGCCTAGCTCCTAGTATAATATTTAGAAAGATCCTTATGAAGTCGGTCATAAGTTGATTACCTTGGTTATTAAAAAGAATTTCCCTTTTTAATGTTAAGTAAAATGTGATGATTTCCAGACACAGACAGCTAAGTGTTCTTGATATGTTTCAGGAAAAGTTGGGCCAGGTCTCAAATGGGTGCCATTTATCCTGACAACACAGTCCTCTCAGAAAGACATATACAAAGACAAGGGTTGTCAATGCATTCTGCTTATTAATTTTTTCCTGAAGCAATAGGCCATTGGTTTCCACATAATATATAAATTATTATGTTTTTACAAGGGTTTTGGCACACAGGACCCCACATGAAATGTTAGTACTTGATGCAGAATAGTGGAGAAGCCAGATCCCTGGAAAGTACAAGATCTTAAGAGAGTTCAAACTGACTACAGTCCTGTATGCCAAATACCCTACAAAGAGGTAATTATTCTATGGCCCCTTTTCTGACAGGATTAGCCTGGATAAGAGCTATGGAAAAGAGATCTCAAAGGCACTGACCATAAAGTTTGGATACTGTACTATCCCTGTTTATAGGGTACTAGGGTAATACATGGTGTCCCTGGCTCCAGGCAAAGTAACATGTTTCATGCAGTGGCCCTTGGCTATGAGAGCATTCCTCCATTTCTCAATAAAAAGCACAATGCAGAAGGGATTATTGGGCCACATTTCCAATTAAGTTATATCTTCTGGGCACAAACTGCTGACATCTTATTGCATGTACCTCTCAATCTTATACTATTGTTCACCCTTTCTAAGGATATCATCCTCCTAATTTAGTCCAGAGTAGAAATACCTTTCTTTAACCTTTACCTGTCCTAGTGCTGGTTGGAGAATGCTGTCACAAAAAGTGATATATTTAATTTTGCTACAAGTACAATCCTTGCTGAGGTAGCCCTATGTATGTGGCCTTAAATAAAAGTCCAGGAGAAGGCCAACCAAAAAACATGCATAATTTTTTTCTTCTTTTCTTTCTTTCTTTATTTTTTTTTTATATCATGATATACCAATCCAGTAAGCTCCATCAAGTCGAATTGAAAAAGTAAAAGCACAGCAACTTCCCAGTCAGTTCTCCAGTCCCAGAAGGTGAGACAGAGAAGTCACACAGAGAAGCTAAAACAGGAAGCTTATATAGCCTGTAGGTGAGGGGGTAATGATGTTCTTGACACAGACTAGGCTTGTGCCCACGTATGGTCAAAAGCTGAGTGCTTTAGGAGGAACCTTGGGCTGCTGGCATCTTCTAGGGAGGAGATGCACAGGAGCCAAGAATGTGGAAATGGGCTTTTTGGAGCTTTACTTTTGTGGCAATTCTGTGAGAGAGCAGTGTTGGGAAAGGGGAATGCGGCTTTCTGGATCAATCAGGAGTGCTGGACATTTCAGCAAAACAATGCCATCTGGATGTCTGCTTTAGAACATAGGGAACTAAAGTCCTCTACTTTATTTATAGAGTCATGGGGTGGGGGTTGTATATGTGTATATAGTGCATGCATATTGAGCGTGCAGGCAGAGGTAGGACATCTGTGTATATATGTACATTGAGTGTCTCTGCCCCTGTGTACACGTGCAGAGGCTATAGTAGACTTCTGGTGTCTTCCTTATCAATCTCCACTGTATTCCTCTATTGTCTCCTTGAGGAAGACTTCTTAATATATTGCATTAAGCTAGCTAGCCCACAAGCTCTGGAAATCTGCCTGTCCTGTCTCCCAAATACTGGTGTCACAGTCCTGTGCAGCCATGCACAGCTTTTTGCACAGGAGCTAAGGATTTCAATTCAAGTCATTAGGCCTATATAAAAATCAGCCTTACCCCCTGAAAAATCTACTCAGCCCCAGTTCTCAGATAGTTTTTCAAGAATAGCAAATTATAATTTTAAAATCATTTTTCTCCATGACTCAGAGTGGGCAATTCTATTTAGCAAAGGATTGTAGATATTTTAGAGACACAAAGTAGTGCTGGAACCTATTTCTGGCCATGAAAAGGAGAGATTCAAGCAGTCCTACATAAGATGAAGGACCTGAAGGATGTCTGATAGAGATTCAGAAAACAAGAGATGGTGGATCTGGCCACACACAGGAAATGAGGGACAAAAGAGAAAATACGACAAGAGGAAATGCTGGGCAAAGAAGTTACCAGGCATCAAATTTCTATGATAAATTCTTTCTCTGGATTATAAATACAAAATAAAAATAAAGAAAACTTTAAAAGGAATTTAATGCTATAATGGCCTGGAGTGAATGGTCTGTGGAGCCTGAGTGCAGAAACTGTGTGGTCCTTGCTTGACATCTTCCCCTGAGCTTCTTTATCTTCCCACATTCTCCATTTTCTAGTCTCCTCTTTGGATTAGAAACACAATTTCCATGCCTTCTCAGCTTCTCTTCTGGTTCACCAGCTCTCTCATCATCCATCCCATGGTGCTTTGAAATAAAATGTCCCCTGAAGAGACTGACACTATTAGGAGATGTGGCTATGTTGAAGTAGGTGTGGTATTATTGGAGGAAGGATGTCACTGTGGAGGCAGGCTTTGAGATCTTACATAGGCATGGTCAAGCCACATCCAGTGTCTCAGCCTACTTCTTGTTGCCTGTGCAAGATGTAGAACTCTCACCTACCTATCCAGCACTATAGCTGCTGCCATGTCACCATGGCCTGCCAGAATGATAGTAGACTGAATTTCTGAACAGTAAGTCACTCAATTAAATTTTTGCTTTATGAGGGTCGCCATGGTCATGGTATCCCTTCTGTGACACCTTGGAAATTGTAAGACACAGCCCTTCACTTTAATGTTACCTATTCCCAAGAGCTCCCCGGACCTCCCCATTCATACATCCTGAAAGACATTATGTCTGCTCTGTGCCAGACTGTTCTAAGCTTTCTGTATCGCTTGTGATCATTCAAACATCTTTAGTCAAGTCCATGTTTTTCCCTATAGTGTTCACCTCTATATTAAAAGTGTCTTTGCAACCTGTGAATATTTGTTAAATGAAAAAAAAAAGAAAAAGAAAAAGGGACAAAAGAACAAATTCAAAAACCAAAGGTTATTTAAGAACATATCAAGATTGCCAAAGCAAGGGTTAGCAAGGAATAATTCAGTCCAACACCTTGTTGCAAACCTCCGGACATCACATGTGACATGAAGAACTGGGAATCCATGTGTGTTTAAAGGAACAGCCAATATCAAGTGCTTACAGAGAATGGGAACACAGGGGATACACATCTTTTTTTTCTTGAGTCATTTTATCGCTCCAAATCTGTACCCTGTGTTATCTCATCCAATACTGTTTGGTTTCATATTTAATGGATACATGTTTTTTCATAGTCATATTTATTCAGTATCACACTGTACTTTCATGATAGGCAATCTTTTGAGAGCACTTAATGTGCCAGGCTAGGTCTTGTCATTACCCTACCAAGTAGACACATTTTCACCCTTCCTCTACAGATGAGAAAAGAGGCAAGAAGACTGTACTGGCCATGAATTCAGAGCTAGTAAATGGCAGGTGCAGACCCAGGTAATGTAATCTAGCACCAGAGACAATCTACAAAGTAACTGAATTAGGATATTTCACCCTGGAATCAGCAAAAGAGCCTCCATTCTCAGAACACACACTGATGTAAAATCCTTCCTCTCCACATATTATTTTCCTAAACACTTCAAAACATAGCGTATAGGTAAAGTGCCCACTCATATATCTCATCCTGAATGACAGACCTTCCAGCATAACAGACAATTTACAAATACATGGAAAAAGTAGCATGGTGATATAATGTATATATAATAAAAATAGTCTGGAATATCAGAGGACAGAACCACCCACAGAGCCAAACCATGAAGGTCAGGGAGTGGAGATCCACAACTTAACTTCATTACTCAGGAAGCAGAGATGCCTCTGGGTCTTTGTGAGTTCAAAGCCTAACAACCAGGTAGTGGTGGGACGCACCTTTAATCCTAGCTCAAGAAAAATTGAACCAGGAAGATAGCTGGGTGGAGAGAGATGGAAGAAGTTCATCTTCCCTGCCACTTCTCTTTGGGGCTGAGGACCGAGAGGTTTGGAGTCAGAGGGTTCAGGAAGACAGCCTGAAGAGTTGACTTGGAGAGAATTGGGTGTGGTTTGTTTTCTGTCTCTCTGATAGGTCAGCGTTTCCCAATATTTGGCTCCAGGTTTTTATTAAAATACAAAATAGAATCCATGCAATAAAAGAAGCAGTGTGGTCTTAAGTTCATTTGACCTAGAAAAAGCTTGTAGTGCTTCTGGTTATAATATGTGATGGGGGTTATTGAAGACAGGTGAGATGCGTGACTCTGAGATGTGACTCACACCTGTGCCCTGCATAAGGGGTTAACTCCAAAACTCCCTTAAGGGGATCTTCCAAAGTAGCATGTTGCAAGAACAGGACACATTTGCTAGATTATTGGTAGAGCTTCATCTAATTCTCCCTAACTCTCTGAAAACTCTATTGGATCTCTTAGCAAACCATATTTTATCCCACCATTAAGTTGTTATAATTACTCATTATTTGACCAGATGGTGAGTAATTCTCAAAGTCAGGCCAGGTGTTAGAGAAGCAGAGATAATCAAAAAGCTCAGGACTGTGTGAAACTAATTTAAAATGCTGCGACAGAGAGGCACAGAGGTGTCTGGTGTGAAGTCTCCTCCCTTCCCGCCACACATGCAATAGAAAAAAGAGATAATATAGAGAATTTTTTTTAAAAAATCAATATTTGAGCAATATGAAACTAAATAAATGCAGGTGTAATGTAGTATCATTCAGTTACACTGCTCTTAATGCTAAAGTTTAAGGCAATTAACCACTGCTTTTATAGATGTCATGTCTATCTGAGCCTTTAAAAAGACACCAACAACAAACACTTTAAAGGGTTTAAAATTCATACCTGTTTCATCTCATTCAAGGTCAACTCAAATAAATCTCAAGCTTGGACACCTTCTAATATTTCTTATATTTCCCTTCTACAAATACAGACACTGGAGCAGAGTCCCCATTGGATAACCTTGCCAGCTTCCTGACCTCCCTCACAGAAATGACCTAACCAACTGCAGGAAGGTTAATTTGATGAAGATGTAAGCATGACAGAGTCCTATAATGTATTTATTGAGGCTTCTAAAAGGTGTGTGTGTGTGTGTGTGTGTGTGTGTGTGTGTGTGTGTGTGTGTGTGTGTGTGTGTGTGTGTGTGTATCTCTGGCTGTCCTGGAACTCACCTTGTAGACCAGCCTGATCTCAAACTCACAGAGATCCACCCACCTCTGCCTCCCCAGTGCTGCTGTGATTAAAGGCTGTGCTACCACCACCCAGCCTCTTCATCTTCTCTTGAAGTTTCCTAATAATATTACTGATAAATTACAGAGAATTCCACATTTTTAGTATGGGCTCATTTAAATAACTAGTCATCAGCCTTGGATCTAACGATCATGATCAGCTCAGCAATGTAGATATGTGACCCGTGTCCAGGAGCTACCTTTAAAGAGACCGTATGTTTGACCTCAATCTCTGTTGTCAGCATGTTTAAATTCCTGATAATTTTTAAACAAAAATTTTAATTTTAAATTTAAGGTTTAATTTTTTATTTTGTAGTGAGTCTTACAAGTTTTGATTCATTTCCGGACTGTGATTTATTTAATCTTTCTGAACTACAGTTTCATTTTCTGAAAAGTTCTTCGGGAGTTTAGAGGGATCAGGTGTTGCTAGATCCTTGGAATCTTGTTCAAAAAATTAAAGAAGCACATACAAAGAGTAAAATATCAAGGGATTTTATTTAGACCCAATGTTAAAGTACCGGTCAGAGATGCTGCAAGGGAATAGTTGTCTACCTGAGCTAGAGTGCCCACAAGTTGTGAGTTACACTGGGACTTCCTTTCATCAAGTTAAGAGGAAAAGTATACTGTTGGGGATGAGATGCTGTATGAAGTTTCTGGCCCAGACTTTCTGGCCTGGCCCCATGGCCTGGACCCACTGATCCACAGTCCTGCAGTCCCAAAGAAACACACAGATGCTTACATTAATTTTATGCTGATCGACCTGGGGCCCAGGCATGTAACTTGCTAACTCTTTACCCTTAAACTACCCCATAATCTTTATCCTATTCAGCCATGCCACTTAGTACCTTTTCTCAGAGAATCATAGTTGTCCTCTGCATCTGCTGGCTTTTCTGCCCTGGTGTCTCTGCTCTGTCCTTCCTGTTCCCAGAGTTTTCCCTACCTGGTAGCTCTGCCCACACTTCCTGATAGCCTTCCGCCAATCAGCATCTTTATTAAACCAGTAGATGGGACAATTATTTACAGTATAACAACATAATCCCACAACAATGAGGTATTGGTTTGATTGGGGCAGCAGTCTATGTGAGAGTCGTTGTTTACTATATATGTCTTTCCTATGATGCATATGACTTAATTAAATGCAGAGTCAAATCACAAGTCAGTTGTCTTCCAAGCACCTTGACTTTTATGTAAACTCTCAAGGGTTCTTTGGAGGTAGGGAAAGTTCTTCAATGCCAGTATATACTGTCACTTATTGTATTGCTCTTGGCCATTCACTGGTATAAGGTAAAAATCTCAAAGTAGTTTTGATTTTCATTTTCCTGATAACTAAGGGCACTGAACCTTTCTTTAGCTGCTCCTAAGTCATCTGTGTCTCCTCTTTTGATAATTCTCTGTTTAAATATATTTCACATTTTAAAATTGCCTTGTTTTCTTGATGTTAAGTTGGGATTTTTTTTGGTGTTGTCCTTTGTATATTTTGGATCTTAGCTCTCTATTTGATGTGTAGTTAATGAAAATCTATTCCTATTCTATAGCCATCTGTTTGTGCAAATGATGGAATTCTTGGCCATACAGAAGCTTTTCAGTTTCATAAGGCCCCTTTTATTAACTGTTTATCTTAGTGCCTGAACTATTAGTGTTCTAATCTGAAAGTCTTTTCCTGTGCCAAGGAATTCAAGCCTATTCTATTTGCTCTTCTATCAGATACAGCATATTTGGTTTTATTTTGAGGTCTTTGATCCATTTAGAGTTTAATTTTGTGCATGAATCTATTTGAATTCCACACGCAGCCATACAGTTTGACCAGCACTATTTGTTGAAGATATTGTCTTTATTTTTACAGTGTGTACTTCTGGCTTCTTTATCAAAAATGGGATTTTCATAGGTAGACCTATATCTTGATCTTAGATATGATTCTGTTAATCAGTGTGTCCTTTTTCATGCCAATACCATACTTTTTCAAATTGCTTTAGCTCTGTAATACAATTTTAGATTGAGGGTAGTGATGCCTCCAATAGTTCTATTATTACTCAGGAGTGTTTTACTATCCTGGGTTTTTGTTTTTCCATATGAAAATAAAAATTTCCCTCTCAAGTTATGTGAAAAATTGTGCTGAAGTTTTGATGAGGATTATATTGAATTGGTAGATTGCTTTTAGTAGAATGGCCATTTTTACTATATTTATCCTACTGACCCATAGGCAATAGAGATCTTCCAATCTTCTAATATCCTTTTTTCAATTTATTTCTTCAGTGTTTTAAAGCTTTTATTAAACAAAACTTTTATTTGCTTAGTCAGTATGGTGATTTTATTACTGTGAAACTCTGGGAAAAGGAAGAGCAGAGCAGAGATGCTCACAAATAGAGAGGAAAGGAGACCAGGATGCTGCTCTGAGAAAAGGTACTAAGCCACTTGGCTAATCACAGGTTAGTTAAAGAGTTATAGTTAGCAAGTCATATGACAAGCCATAAGCCAATCATCATGAAATAATGTTAGCTTTTGTGTGATTATTTGGGGTAAGCAGCAGAGGGACTATAAGCGAGTCCAAAGCTCGGGGATAGGCCAGAAAGTCCCAGCCAGAAATTAATTATTAGAGGCCCCATTATATCTCTCTTCCTGGTGCCTGCAGATCTGGATGTAACTCTCAGCTCTAGCATCAGGTCTGCCTGGGATCTGCTATGCTTCCCACCACGGTGGTAATGGACTAAACATCTGAACTGTAGTCAAACCCCAATTAAATGCTTTCTTCTGTATCTAGTGACCAAGATATTTAATTACTGCATTTTTTCTTTTGGGGGCTATTGTGAAATATGTTATTTCCCTGCTTTGTTTCTTAGACCATTTGTTGTTTGTACATAGAAAGACTACTTATTTTTGTATATAAATTTTTGTATCCAACTACTTGGTTGAAAGTTATATCAGCTGTTGAAGTTTCCTGATAAATTGTTTAGGGTCACTTATATATAAAACTGTATCATCTACAAGTAAAGGAGTGCTTTTTCTTCCCTTCCTATTTATATCCCAATGATCTCCTTCAATTGTCTTACTACTCTAGCTAAGACTTTCAATACAATATTGAATAAACATAGAGTGAACAATATTTTCTTGTTCTTGATTTCAGTGGAAATACTTTTAATTTTTCTCCATTTGTGTTGATGTTGACTGTGGGCTTACTGTAGATTACCTCTATTATTTTGGGGTATGTCCCTTATAACCTAAGTCTGTCTAGAAGAGGTGTTATCCTGAAGAGGTGTTAGGGTTTTGTCAAATGCCTTTTCTCTACCTAATGAGATGACCCTGTGGTTTTTGCCTTTCAGTCTGTCTATATAGTGGATGAAATTTATCCATTTATATGTTGAACTATCTTTGAGATGAAACCTATTTGATTATTCTGATTGATCTTTGTGATATATTCCTGGATTGGGTTTTCAAGTATTTTATTGTTGTAATATTAAGTTTCTGGCCTAGACTTGCCTCAAGATCTAGACCAGCAGTCCCAAAGTCCCAAAGAAACACACAGAAGCTTATATTAATTTCATGTTCAGTCATACAACTTGCTGACTTTTAACTCTTAAACTAAGATATGAATAACCAAGTACTTAGTACCTCTTCTGAGAGCAGCATTTCATCTTCTTTTTCTGCATCTGCTGGCATCTCTTTTTGACTCTTCCCCTATCCAGAGATTTTTAGTCTGCTAGCCCTACCCACACTTCCTGCCTGCCTCTGGCCAATCAGCATTTTATTAAACTAGTAGGAGGGACACATATTTACAATGTGTCAGAACATAATCTCACAGCATTATTGAGAATTTTTTATCTATGCTTATAAGGTAAATTGGTCTGTCATTTTCTTTCTTTGTTGGCTCTTTATGTGGTTTCAGTATTGAAGCAACTATGACCTCATTAAAGGAATTGAATAGTGTTCCTACTGTGGGATAATTTTAAGTTATCATTGCTAATTCTTATTTAAAGGTCTGTAAATTCTGAGATAAAACAATCTGGCCATGGAATTTGGGGGAGAGGGGAATAGAGTTAGAATTTTAATTACTGCTTCTATTATACTAAGAGTTTAAGGTTTATTTAAGTTTCTTATCTGATTTTGATTTAAGTTTGGTTGTTGGCATATATTAATAAAGTAATCAATCCAAGCTTTCCCTAATATATTTTTCTAAGTTCCTTTGAATCTCATGGAATAATAATTTATAAGCCCAGACAGGCAAAACTACCTCAGGTCACCATTGTAAAGATGTTCAGAAGCTATCTTTCCTACCTTACCATTTCTGTAAGAATATATAATCTGTCAAAACCAATATTTCAAAAATTATCTTCCCAAATATGCAGCACCATTTTTTATTTATTATGTAGCATGAGGTAAAGTCGTGTTAACATAAATGTTGACAATAATGATGTCTTTTTTTTTTTATTTCAACCTTCAAGCCTGGGAGAAGGGAATGATTTATCTGAGGTTATCAAACATTTGACAGTCCTGCTAGAAGCTGTGGTCAAAACAGACAGGCTCACTCCCTGCCTGACAATTTCTGTGTCTGTGAGTGAATATCTAGGCTATTTCACATTTCTGCCTACTATAAATATAACATCAGTGAACATGGATAACCAAGTATCTCTGTAGTAGATGTAAAGTCCTTTTCACTTGTGTTTAAATGTGGTATGGCTGCATATTAAAGTATATCTACTTCTTGCTTCATGAGGAACCTCACACTGATGTCTACAGTGGCTGGATAAGTTTATGCTCT
Source organism: Phyllotis vaccarum (assembly GCA_033318265.1). NCBI lineage: Eukaryota > Metazoa > Chordata > Mammalia > Rodentia > Cricetidae > Phyllotis > Phyllotis vaccarum. The sequence continues at coordinate 78,628,941 of JARWLC010000010.1, forward strand.
CACCAGTAATGAAGTGTTCACTTTTTGCCACACCTGATCAGCAATGTGCTCTCACTTATTTTATTGATGTTGGCCATTCCAATTAGGTTAAAATGAAATCTCAAAAGTAATTTTAATTCAAATTTCCCTGAGGAGTAAAGGTGTTGAACATTTCTTTTTCACCCATGTTTTCTCTTTTGAAATCTCTCTTTAATTCTGCTTCCCATTTTTCAAATTGAGTTGTCAGCCTCAGGTTCGGTGATTTCACTTTTTTACATGTTCTTTATACTGACCCTCTATCAGTTGTATAATTGGTCAAGATCTTCTCTCACTCTGTAGGACAGCACTAGACCCACATGACGGTGCCCTTTGTCATGGAGAGGCTTTGAAGCTTCACCTATTAATTGTTAGTCTCAATTTCCATGCTATCTGTGTCATAAGCTATGCCTATGCGTTCAAGCCTATTATCACGTTCTTGTCTGTCAGACTTGGGGTATTTGTTCTTGCATTGAGGACTCGATCCATTGGGGTAGAATGTGGTTTTATGGAGAGATGAAGAGGGAAAGCAGAACAAGAGAAGTAAATGGGGAGGGGGGCAAGAGAGCATGATTTGCATAAAATCTTCAGACATCTTTTAACATAGTTAAATTACCTGTAGATAGATGGTGTGTAATACTAGCACAATGCAAAGGTTGTATAGTTGATAGTTCATCTGAAGGCCACACATTGGGCTTTCAATGTAAATGTGAAAATCTTTAAGTGGAAGTCCTATGTGACTAGAAGATTGAACAGGAAAAAAAAAACCCTCAGAGTTCAGAGAAGGCATTCAAGAAATAACATTGAAGTAAAGACTCATGAAACAAGTGGATATTACCCAGTCAAAGAAGGAAGTTATACTTTGTCAAGAGCTCATAGTCCAAAAGGCTTTTGGGAATGAGAGCATCTATTCGAGGCATAGAAAATATTCCACAAGCCAAAAAATACAGAGCAAATTAGGCTGTATGGGTTGAATATAGATTTTGAATGTAATAAGACTTATATAAAACTAACAGAAAATTTTAAGCAAAGTTGGCTTTATGCATAATTGGAATAGCTTTTTATAAAGAACCTAGTTCTAACTCTGCAACAAGTAACTATTTTGTACTTCACTGTCCCAGGTCTGCCCTATTTGCAGACCCTGCCTACTGTCTGTCAAGAGTGTGATTGCTAGAAATAGGATTGAAAGGCCCAGGAAGACCCTGCTCAATGGCCAACCCACTGTGGTTGGTGTAAAAATGGTTCCTGTTTTAAGAGTGAAGACCTCTTAATATGCTTGTGTTGATAAATAAAAAGTTTCTGTTTTCTTCTATTGATCAATACAGCACCATTGTAATTGCTGAAATGATGATATATTGGCATTTAATGGTGCGTTTAAAATAGCCATCCCATTTCCTGTCTTAGACAGATAATTTACTGTTAAAAATGTGGGCCATTGACATGGGAAGTCCTAAGCTACCATTTTAATTAAACGGTTAACTAAACTAAGTTAACTAGATCAGCATCAAAAATGAAAGAGAAGCTGCATTGCATTGAAGAGAGACAAAAATCAGCACTGCTTTTCTAGGAGTCAATAATGGAAAGGACCCATTTGGTTTTATATGACCTACATTTTCTATGTTCAAATTAAGGCATGAGACGTCTCAGCAGACAAATTCAGCTATACAGTCTTTGGATGACCTGGAAAAAGCAGTTGTCTCTGAGGACTAAATTTTAAGTCAAACAACTCATAAAAGAACATAGGTCAGTATGATAGACATAAATCAGTGTCTACTTCCTTTCCATCTCTCAGAAACTAACTGTGGTAGCATTGGACTTCAATCTTTGAAGAACAGCATATTGAAGAAAATGCAAAATAAAAATGCATTTAAACATTTTAAAATGTTTTTAAAACCGTCTACCCTGTATTTGAGAATTTTTGTCCTATGTTATTTTAATAAAACATGCTTTGTGGTTATTTTAGTAAGTCTTCTGCTCTTGGGCCTATTTGCATAAATTTGTGAATGGGAGCAGCATATAGCATCACAGATTAATCATATCACCAAGAGGTATACTAAGCTTGATTTACAAGAGGTATACACACAAGCTTGATTGTGTACATCATCCACAGATCACAGGCTCTGTAACTGACATTCAACAGATTTGCTTTAAATGAAATCTTCACCTAATGGCTTGAGACTATAGAAAAGGGTGGGTTTGGCAGCAGGAAATTGTAAGGCTAGAGCTGGCTACCATCTACTGTTTGCAATCTCCTTCCAGTCAACATGGAAACTGGGCTCCTTGTTGGATTGCTGGATTTCAAGGTGATGATGACAGTCACCAAAAAGACTACTCCAGGAAAGTAGAAACCAACAGGAAGGGAAACAATGTAACTGAAGTAGCAAAGTAGAGTCTCCTGTCATGCAAAGCTTAGCTCTTCTTGGGAAAAAACTGGAATCCATTCTGCATTGGTACCCTGTGTGGAATCTGGTTCAGAATCTGAAACTGATAGTTAGTTAGAAATAAATCAGATATCCATGGAAAAGGAGGTGATAACTGCTTTGTGCAGTGAGGCTGAATAGATATTCTGCCTTTGTAGCCATTTATATATGTGTATCAATCCACATAAAGGCTCTCTTTAAACAAGAAAAAAGCTTATGACAGTTTGAGTATTGATTGTCTTTTGCTTTATCCAATGTCTGTGCATTTTGCTTTCTCTAAACGTTCCTTGTGATGGAGCCATGGCACTTTGGCTCTTAGCTGCTTTGCGGCAGCGAGAATAGGAAAACCAACTGTTCATCTCCCAAGAACACAAAATTAGAAAGCAATAAGAACATGCTCATGGTCTAATATCATCCAAGGTGCCAGGTCATACCAAACAGGAAGAAGAAAAGAAACAGTAATTGATTGGACGTGAGATAATTTCCTGTGAAAAGAATCCTGAGAATTCCAAGGGTACAAGAGTGTGAACAGCATTGCCAAAGAAGAAATAACTGAATAGTTAGATTAATCTGGCAAAGAACATGAAAATAAACAAAAAACAAATAGCACAAAGTCTTCTATAATTCTTTCTTGGATCCAGTACAAACCCTGCTTTTTGTTATACTTGCCTTAATGGAATATGTTAATGTGTAAAGAGAAATTTACTATTTTTAGCGCCTTTGTTTCTTCATGTGTGTTTGCTGGCTGACAAATGTAAATTCTTAAAATGTAAACGCGAATAACATGTGAACATAAAATGTCAGTTTTGAATCTTGGCAGATGTTTTAAAAATTAAAAATGGAGGCATATATAACTTCATCTCTTTGCATAGCAAGGTACAGGTGGGAGAGAAAATAAAATAGCTAGATATAAAATTTATTTCATATTACCCAAAATAAACATAGGCCTGCACTTTTCTATAGAATCACCACTTATGGCTATGCTTTACTTGGTATTCCCCATTCAAGTAATTGTCTTAAAGCATAAAAGTGAGCGTTTATGAGATAGCATATGGTAAAGTTAGCACATCTCTACTTCTTTCTTGAGAAACTTTTTTTCTTAATCCCAGTTTCAGAAAATGAGTAAATAAAAATGAGATAAAATTGCAAAACTGATATTATTCTCCCATGGTATTGACATGTACCATCTGATGTAGATATTAATTGGTCTAGCAAATCTCATGACACAGAACTGCAGCTGAAATAGACTTAATGCCTGCAGTTTGGGGAGTAGGCAGAAGAAAGTAGCCATACTATGGTCATCTGTCCTTGTTCATGTACCCTTGAAATGTCTAAGACTGATCTGACCCAGGTCAGAGTCAATGTCACGTCAAAATCAACAGTAATAGGATTCTAAGTAGAGTATCTTTTATGCCAGGAGTAGCCATGCAAGAAAGAAATTCTGAAAACAAAATGGTTTCTGAGACAGTTTCAACTCTTGGTTTTGTGTAAGTCTGTTATCCTTCTTATTTAACCTTAGGATACAGGTTTTATTTTACTCAACTGTAGCTCAATGGTTTCTGGTCATTTTGAGCACTTGAACATTTAGGTTTGGGCAAAAACCAATTATTTCAGAGGAAAAATTTTGCAGAGAATACTTGGAATATTATAGCTCATTATATGAAACTAATGTAAAAGACTGAACTGGCTGAATGTATGTCATTTCAAGTGACAAAGCCACAATCTACCATTGGGACAGACAGACAAAATATATACTTAAAAAAGAAAGAGAGAAAGAGAGAAGGAAGGAAAGAAAGATCTCATTCCTACACCTAGAACTACAGCCTACTAAGGATGCAGAGAATGAAAGTAGTCTTTCCCAGAGAAGAGTACCAACTGCTTATCTAACACCAAATGTTCAGCCCTTAAAAACAGACTAATACAGTGTATTTAGGGTGTATATGTATTTTTTATTATGTAATTGATGGATTGATTCAATTAATTAATTTAATTGGAAAGAATTGGATTAAACAAGGAGCCATAAATTGGAAAGAGAAAGAAAAGGGTTTCAAGGAAGATAGAGAAATGAAGTTATTATGTTATAACCTTACAAGGAAGACCAAATAAAAATGTGTAGAACCAAATCAAAACCTTCTAGAATGTCCCGACATTAAAAGCATCATATAGGACAATTAACACTTTGCCTTACAATTTCACTTTTAGAATAACTTTTAAATGTTAAATGTCCTTGGTGTAATGTTTTGGTTTAAAATACTCTTAATTAATGTTTACATTAATATTCTTTCATTTCTATATTCCGTCTTTCTTTCTTTCACTCTTTTTGATGCATGAGCTGAGCAACAGCCTAGCCTTAGAGTTTAGAATGAGGTAGGATGCCAGCCTCAAATTTCTGAATTTCCTGTCATTGTTAGTTAGAGCTAATATATAATATGTATAATATTAATTATATTATTATAATTAATTATATTAACATACATGTGTGTGTGTGTGTGTGTGTGTGTGTGTGTGTGTGTAGGTCAGAGGACAACTTGCAACTTAGCAAATTTTTTTCCTTTAATCATGGGGGTCCTAGGGATAAAATTCAGGTTGCAAGCCTTGGCAGCAAGTGCATTCCCTGCTGAGCCATATTGTCAGGCCTCAATTTTTTATAAAGGTCACTCTAATCATACAGAAAACTAACTGCTAAATCTTCCATTAGTTTTATATACATCTAATTACACTCAAAATCTGTATTCAACATCTGAAGCCTCATTTGCTCTGTGCTTCCTTGGCTTGTGGAATATTTTTTATACCTCAAATATATACTCTGATTTCCAAAGGCTTTTTGCATTATGGATTCTTGATGAAGGACCACCTCCTTCTACTTTTGAGCAGGTGATGTTCTCTCATCTTGTAAGCCTATTCTAGTTCTTGAATGTTTTCTCTGAACCCTAACAGAGTTCCCTGCCTAATTATATTGCCACTCTGACCTCTTTAAGAATGTTCACATTTGGAATGATTGCCCGATATTGCCCTAGTAGACTTTATCAATAACAGAAAAAAAGTAGCTACCAGAGTCTTATTATAATTATGTCTCCTACCTTGTGCTCAAAGTCTAGAACATATTACAGTTGTACATTTGTGTCCACATCCATGGACTCAAGTAATGAGGACTGAACCTGGTGAGGTGAAGTCAGATTGTACTGCAATGAACAAGTACACAAAATTTGTCCTATCATTTTCTAAGCAGGATAGTGTGTCAACTATTTACATAATCTTTGCATTGTATTAGCATTACAGGTCATTTACAGATAATTTAATTATATATAAAGATGTATGTAGACTCTAGGCAAATGTTCTTTAATGAGTTAAGCAGGGATAACTACATTTAATTGATTAAAAATTGAATAAGTATAATTATTTGAGAAGACTTGGTCCTTAAGGCCATTTCTGATTTGTACAAGTCCTGTTTCTCAATTAAAAAAATATTTAAAAATACATAGTTATGGATTCCCATCTTCTGTTGCAAAGGTCATTTGAGATTGTCCTTTCAGTGGTTATAGGTTTTATAATTTCCAAGAAGTACATGGAAGAGAAAGATGTATATAAGAAAGTGAACCATAATGCTGGGCCCTACGGTGTCAGCATCAGAGTGCTTCTGCTCCTTTCCATTAGAAGAGGATGTGGAGGTTTGTGCTTGTGATGCTGTTTCTCCTTCTCCATTCAAAAGGAATCCTACTAGTTAGCATGATCAACCCAGGCATACCCATTAATATCTACTAAAAAAGCTAATCTCCCTAGTCCATCAGCACTTAGTGAAAGTAAGCTTCATATGTGTTTCTATTATTTTTCGTGATTTTTTTCCCTTTCATATTTAGCAGCATGAATTCTTCTTGACAGGGAATCTACCTATCATTCTACTTCTTGAGATGTCAAACTCTAGGAGTGGCATGTTCTTAATTGTTCCTCGTACATATATAAGGCACCGCATGTCAACACCTACTGGCTTGCCTCTAGTTGCTATTTCACAAGGTAGCATGGACACGCAAATGAAATGTACAAGGCACTCTGTGTGCCCAGAATACATCTGCTTTTATTTGCATTTCTTTGGTTCATGATCAAGGTCTGATCTTATGATTAATTCAGAATGTTTGGTCTCTTATTTAAGGTTGCGGATAAACACATCTTCAGATAACCTGTATTTCTGAAACCCTTTAATTGTCAACCTCATCCAAAATATTTGGTGTTTTTGTAGTGTTCAATATATGTGTGACACTTTCAGATGAAAGAACAAAAATATCACCAAAACAGATTAGAATATGGTGAAGGGAATGGTTTGGAAGGTAATAAATGAATTGAAGATTAAGAATGAGAAAATATTCCTGATAATTATCATTATTTTAACACACCAGACTCAGCATGGCTTCTAGGGCCTACTGGGCATTGTCCACATGGTCATTGCACGTTCTCTGTCATAAGTGAATGGAACTCTATTGGAGAAAATGTTGTTTTAAGGTATTTTTCTTTAATGACTCAACATTCCACATATCTCTGAATTGCTTCATGTAGTATGTACGTGTGTGTGTGTGTGTGTGTGTGTGTGTGTGTGTGTGTGTGTAGAATAGTTAAAATTAAATAAAAATGTGGAAAATATCTATAGTTCCAGCAGCAGTAAAGCTATAAAATATCTATAGTTCCAGTAGCAGTAAAGCTATGGTGGTGATGTGAAATAGGAAGCAAATGCCCCTGAAGAAATGACATGGGCTACAATTCTGCCTTTTTTCTTGGGTTGTGCCAAAGAGGCAACTCCCAAAATTTGTTGTCCAGACACAAAAATAAAAATTGTTAAGTTCTGAAGGGCTACTTTATTTTGAAAGTGAACTCATTTTCCAACTCCTTCCAACTACGTGAAACTCAGATGGCCCAGTTATTCTATTGCTTTGCACTCTCATTTACCATCCAAATGAAAGAAGTGCTCATTAATCTCAAAAGAACTAAACTGCCCTAGGAAAGTGTTCAGAGATGATATAAAGACAATGTGACCTTTAGTTAAAAAAAAAAAATTCAGAAATTCTGACTTTATTAAGGAAGCAGATTGATTATCCAGGGAATTAAAATTCCTTTCATTTGAGACATGGAAAGCAAAATGCATTCCATTGGCCATCAGGATACTTCCCAATGGGATCCTCAAGACCAGGCGAGTACTGGATAACTAATCAGTATTTTGAACTGGGTTACCCATGTACCTAACTGCACACAACACCAAGAGACAGTGGCTTCCAAACTGGAGCTGAGAGAACTGCAATCTGTGCATGCACAGAGGACTTGCTGCTCACTGTGTCTTCACTGATTCTAATGCAAGCACCATACATGTCATTTACCAGATGGGGGCCCCTGTCCTCAACCCCTGTATACCATATTGTGGACTCTAGTGGGGGAAGGCTTGGAGGAGTCTTTTTGGGGAGATTACTGGGTGCCAGGGCTTGGTGTGATGGCTGTAGACACCTCCTACTTTGCTTTGCCATTTTTGTCACAGACTAGTGAATGATAGATACTTTTGTTTAAAACTATCTTTAGTATTTGTCAGTCTTAATTGTAAAAGTTAAGGATTTTTCTAATGTTTCTAGACTAAGGATATGAACTAAGGGAAAATTATTCTTATATAACATCTGGGGGGTTTTTTTAAGTTAAAAAGCATTTTTACAGTTTTTCAGAGATGTAATATATCACTGTAAGTTTTTTCACTTAATGAGAACAAATGTGCACCCTGATTTTACACAAGTGAAAGAATAAAAATAGTACTGATGTAATAAATCATCCCACAAAGCAAATCTCTGTGTTTCCTTTCAGTGATTTATGATCAAAGACTATAAATCTCAGAGTTACCATAATCAAAGACAAGAATAAAATGCAGCTGCAAACTTGTTTTGAAACATTTATTCAAGATTATTTTAAACTTCCCAATCTGAAAACCATAGCCAGCTATAGGAACAAGGGAAGTTCTTCTGCCTATGTACCTGCGAAGTGCATAGCACCTCAGAGATGAAGCCCGGTGCTTGCTCCCTTGGCTGATGCTGGTACTCATCTGGAGTACCCCCTGCAGATCTGCACTCTGGTATGGAGACGTTGGCTCTCACATAATTCTCTCCCCGGTACATGTCCAGAAAAATAAGTGTTTGTTTCATAAAACTGACTTTTAACATCTCATGTGGCTGTTCTATGATCAAAAAAGTATAGGGTGCTGGGTCCTAGTTCCAAAGTTGGAAATTGGGCTACGTCATGGCATTAATGCCACTTGGAGAGCATCCCTCAAAGAAAAATGATAGCAAGTTTACAAAAAAAAAAAAAAAAAAAAAAAAAAAAAAAAAAAAAAAAAAAAAAGAAGAAGCAAATTGTTTTGGAGTGAAGGAAAATAACAGAAGGTGTGAATTCAAAATTAGTACTTGTTTTTCCAATGAGAATTTGGAGCACTTATGAAGAAATTTGACAGAATCTATATCCCATACCCAGAAATGCACTCAGTAATGTACTGAAGAATTTATGTCACAGATTACCTACATTTTCCAGCACAGTTTAATCGTTATGTTTAAGATATATGCTCATTTCTCTTCACAAATGTATCATCAAAATTCATGTATTCTTGGATAATGCAGTGTTTTATTTGACATTATTCTATGAAGGCTTTTTAGAATTGTCAACATAGTTCTCATGTGAGTCCTTCGGACCTTGAGAACATGCTTAACAGGAAACTAGATAACTTAAGCATACACTCTACTTTTAGGAAAATACGTTGAATGAAGGAAAGACATAGCAATGGTGTTTAGAAAATTATGAATTCTTAGCATGATTTGGTTGATTTTCTTTGAGTAGCTTCCCCTCAATAGAGGACTACACAGTAATTTCTTGGCTGTGATTTCCTAATGATAACATGAATTTTAGTAGTTTCTTACATTTCTTTGCCTAATGCTTCATTACTTATTTGACTAGTCTCTATAGTGTCACTCTACGCATCCTAAATCAAACTATTATGTATAAAAAATAACTTCGGTGAATATTCTCAATGTAAATCTCATTATGTATCTCTAATTATTTCCTAAGTAGTCTGAAATACTTTAACTCTTTCAACAGTCTCCAGAAAGACAACTCCATGTATATTCAACAACTCTACTTTTTATAATATTGGTACTCAAGTTGTTTTATTTTAAGTATCAGGATTTACAAGTTTAGCCAAAAAAAAAAAAAAAAAAAAATTCACGGTCCCATTACTGTGGCTAAAGAGATTGCTCAGCTGTTATGAGCAAATATTCTCCTTTTGCAGAGGACTCGAGATCAATTCCTAGCACCCAGATCAGTGACTTATAATCCCAGTTTCAAAGGAATCTGGTACCTCTGGCCTCCATAGTGCCTGAATTTATACCCACCCCCATTCCCACACCCACCCCCCCACACACACACTCTCCCACCAGAGAAAGTGATACAGTTTTTAAAGCTATTAAAACAATATGTCCTGATGTGGGAATGCCCTTCTTTATGCTGTGAATCTCAATCTTTAAATAAAGGAGCTGTATTGGGTCATGGCGGGCACCATAGAAGAAGTGGGAGGAGAAATCAGTTTAGGTAGGAGAAGCAGGGCGGAGTTAGAGGCAGATCGAGCCAGCCGCCCAAGGAGCAACATGTAAAGAGGCACGGATGAGCTACGGGCCACGTGGCCAACAGATTAATAGAAATGGGTTGATTTAAGATGTAAGAGCTAGCTAGCAATGTGCCTGAGCCATAGGCCAAACAGCATGAAGTTAATAGAAGCGTCTGAGTCATTTCTGGGGACCCGGGCGGCGGTGGGCAGCTAAGCGGTCCCGGGCGGCAGGTCTGTGGGTCTCTGGATCTCTGGCTGCCTGGGACCCGAGAACCCCACTACTACTACAATGTCCCATTAATATAATAAGTTCTGCTTTCATTGTCTGCCACCCGTTACTCTATGTCAATTACATGGTTTTGACCACTTTCTTGTGAATTTAAAATATGTTGTGTAATATCTATGTTTTCAAATGAAAGAAGGAGATGATCTAGTTGAGACATTTTTTTCCCACAGGGACAAAGAAATAGTATATTAAAGAAGATTTTTGAGAAAAATTTCCTCACAAGAATGTGTAGGCGATGAATTTCCACAACAGACTGGACATCAGTTAGCTAGAGAACAGGGCAAGCTAGTAGTATATTTCAATCCAAGTAAGAACCCTTTGAACTAGAGGAGTTAAGCCAAAGACTGAAGAAACTAGGGCACTTGGTGAAGACCTGGGATGCAAAGACCAGAAAATTTTAATTTTTTTTTCTTTTTTACGCATTACATTCTGAGGACCACAAGAATCAAGATAATCTGCTGTTGTATTATATTGTATTAAAAGACTGTTGTTGGTGTTGTTTATTTAAGTTCTATAAAAAAAATGTTAAATTAATTTTGGATAGGTCAGAACTTCCAAAATAGCACTGATAATCTTTGTCATCTTGTAATATGTATTTTTGCTAAGCAAAGTTCTCAGCATTGGCAACTAGAAAATGAAAATATGCATGAAACTCTGAAAATGTTGAAAACAGTCCATACCTAAAATATCAAATATCATCAAGATTTAATTCTCTATATAAAAGTTGACAAACTCCCATCCTCATTTGTATAGAAATTTATTTTCATCATTAATGCATAGTAAAATTACATTCATATCAAAAAATTATCTTATAGTTTCAGAGTTTTTTTTCCCCATTAATATCATTGTGGAGAGCATAGTGACCTGTGTTGCGCGCAACCTCGCTAGCAAGGATGACGCGACACCAGGCTCTTCTTTCAGTGGTTTATTCAGGACCTTGAAACTTCTTCTGTCTCTTCTCTGCCTCTCCTACTGGGGAAAACCCGCTCCCAGCTTTATACCCTCTGGACTGCGAGTCACGGGGGTGGGGGGTGGCACCACGTGGGCCATGCCAATAGATCCAGGTGCACTGAAGTAAGCCACACCTGGAAGCAAGCCACGAGCTTAGCCTTAGCCAAATAAGGAGGTGTTTATCTCAGAAAGCTCTCACCTCGGGAAGGTGGAAGGCAGAAGCCAGCACCATCTTTAAGGTGCGGCCACGCGGCTCTCTACAGTTCCCCCTTTTTGTTTTCATAAAGGAATTAGCAGGTGAGCGCAGAGGTCTACTCTCTGTTGTGCAAGTAACATTATCCCAAGACTCCTTTTGGGACGTCCCCCTAGGGATTAAGGGACTCGTTTGACACCCTTTTTTCACAGAGATGGGACATTAGGGTGAGAAACCCACATGCAAGCAGACATGTTCTCCTTGAGCCCTCCAAAACATAGCTGAGGTGCTAAACTGCAGTGCACTAGCCTCCCAACCTGCAAAAAGCCTTAATCTTTTAAGGCAGCAAGCCAAACATAGGGGTACTGTCCAGTCTCTACGGCTACAAAGGCTTGGGCAATCATGGCTGCATCCCGGCACTGTCTGGTCCTAATGCAGCAAAGGCACCACAAGCAAACCCCAGAGACCAGCGCCATCAGGCCAGCTATAGCTCCTAGTCCCACCCACTCCTTCAGATGATCCAGGGCAACAGCAGACCAGGTAGCCAATCCCTCAGCTATGGTAAAGAGAGCCCGAGAAAGTCTCTCCTTTGGGGAATTGGGGCGTAGTTATCCACTACTACTTCCTGCTGATTAAGGGGCATTGAAAATCTCACGGATTGTTGAGACTGGATCATAATCTGCAGCCATGAAGCTGATCTGGCCATCTCTTCCCATCAGAGGTTTTTTTCTTTTTTTTTTTCCCCTCAGGGGGGTCTCAGCTGATGAAACCATATTTGCCTGGAAACAATCCAGAGGTTCTCATCTTCTGTGGAAACGAAAGCAGAACTCTTCCAAAGCAATAAATCCCTAGACACAAATTTTGAAATCAAAATACCTTTAAAATATATATTCTTGTTTAACTTAGTAGCCTTTGCATTTGCAATCCATTGTCTTTCTGTCTCATTAACAGTTAAAAAATTAGAAGAAAACACAATAACAACCAAAATCCAGATTTTGTGTCTATTTTCCATCTTTATGTGGCTTATTATATTTTTATTATTCTATTTCTCACTTTAAAAACTTTTTCTAACCTCTTTATTTTCTCTCTGAAGCCTATGTACCTTTTACATGCATTGTAACCTGTTTACAGGTTTTTCTTTTCATCTGAATCTGTTTTATTGTGAATCCTTAATCATCTTCTAACTGTAAGAGCTTTCAAAATACACTCTCTAAAAAGAAGCATAGTTTTTGCAAATTAGGCTGAATCACTAAGTTCTCTTAAAGGGACCGTGTCTCTGTTCCTGGCCAGCAAACAGAGCACGCCCAAGAAAATGCTGCTACTAAGACACCCACAGCAAAATCCTTTTCTCTTTAATTTTGAACTCGCTCATCAGCGAGTCTTATCCTGCTTTTGTTACGGATCCTCAACCCACCTGAGGACTCTTCCCCGCTTTTGTCGTGGGTCCTCAACTTGCCTGAGGACTCCCTGGTGCACCCCCTGACCACTGAAAGTTCTGGGCCTTTGTTGACCATAGGGCATTCTCCTCGTATGGGCCACCGCTTATCACGCACACCCTCGCCCGATGACGCGACACCAGGCTCTTCTTTCAGTGGTTTATTCAGGACCTTGAAACTTCTTCTGCCTCTTCTGCCACTTCTGCCCCTGCTACTGCCTCTCCTACTGGGGAAAACCCGCTCCCAGCTATATACCCTCTGGACTGCTAGTCATGGGGCCCCACGTGGGCCATGCCAATAGATCCAGGTGCACGGAAGCAAGCCACACCTGGAAGCAAGCCACGAGCTTAGCCTTAGCCAAATAAGGAGTTGTTTATCTCAGAGAGCTCTCACCGTTGGGAAGGTGGAAGGCAGAAGCCAGCACCATCTTTAAGGTGCAGCCATGGGGCTGTCTGCAGACCTGGAGGAAGACATGGTACTGGAATAAGTAGATGAGAGTCATACATCCTGACCCGCAGGCATCAGGAAGGGATAGACTCTGGGTCTGGCAGGGGTTTTGAAACCTTAAAGAGCACCCTAGTGACACACTTCCTCCAACAAGGCCACACTCATTAATCCTTCTAATCCTTTCAAATAGTGCCACCTCATGGTGACAATATATATGAGCCTATAGAGACCATTCTTATTCAAACCTCCACAATATCTATTAATTTTAAATATAAATTTGAAAACATCATTTTGTTCCATAAATAGTCTAACATATAAAGCTAGAAGTAATGCCTATCATAATATCTGTGTATTCCTAATCAGTCAACTTGATGTTTAAAATAAACAATTACAATAGTCTGACCTACCTACAATAATCATCACAACACCATCTTCCATTCTTAGAATGTATTATATTCTCAAATAATTTCTTTTCAGTTCTGTAAATCAAACCCAGAGCTTTATACTTTATCACTGAGCTACATCTCCAGAACCCTCAGCCCCATTCAATTCAAGCAGAGTCCATTGCCGCTACCAAGTAAGATGTCATTTGTTCACAATCACTGTCCAATGATCTCTCACAATCAAGTTGTTCTTTCTCCTGCTTTTATTAATCACACCCAAGATTCTGTACTCAGGAGAAGCCATACAGATGGTTGCCATCATGGGATAGAGACTGTAGTGTAGATATAATGGCAGCTAAAGAGTGACAGATCCCATTTCTTGTGCCAATTAAGCCTTACCAGTAAAAGACTCCCTCTTAAGGAAAGTGCTATAGCAGAACAAAAGGGGCAGGTTTCCCTCCATTGTTTACCCAGGTGGCCTAGCAACAGAGAACACTAGCCCCTCCCATCAGAAAAACTAAAATACAATTACACTGTTCGGACATTCCTTTTCCTCCTTGCAGTTATCCCTTCTCATATCTCCCACCTCGCCTCACTCCATCCTTTGCTTCTTCACAATGTGATAGCCCCCTTTCCTTTAATTGTTATTATTATACATATATGCACGTAAATACATAAATACATTCTGCTGGGTTCATTTGATGTTGCTTATATATTTCAGGGTTGACAATTTGTTGTTGGATAACCATTTAAGGGGCTCTTTCTTATACTCTAGGCATCTCTTAGTTGACTGTAGTTTTTTGCCTAGGGATAGGGTCCCTGTGAGATTTCCTTCTTTTAGTGTATACTTGTTCAGGTCTTGTTTAGGGAACCAGATGGTTGAAGCATTATGAATCACTTTCAGGAAATCCTGACAGCAGATTTCCCATCCTTCTGTGTCTTCTCTCCTTTACCTTCTCTGTGGTGTTCCCAAGCTTAGGTACTAGAGTTGTATTATAAATGTGTCCATTGGATCTAGGTACCCCATAATTTTCTCTGCATTTTGATCAATTGTGCTTTTCTGTAATGGTCTCCATCTGTTGCTCAGAAAAGTGTCTTTAATGAAGGCTGAGAGCTACACATGTCTCTGTGTGTACTTGTAAACATTTAGAATGCAGTTAGAAATTATGCTAGTTTAGTAAAGTTGTAATAGTAAGTTCTCTGCTAAGATCCCTGTCCCCACTACCCCTGGGTTTCAAGTGTCAGGTTGAATTTCCCTCCTGCTGCAAAGGACTTAAGCCCAATGCTTAAAAATATCTTGGTTGTGTTTAGAGTTCACAGCTAGGTAAAACTGGTAATGACTATTCTTCCTCTAGAAGTCTGCATTGTACTTTTTAATGCTTTGAGAGCTAGTCAGTAGGGACTTGACCAACACTGACTTGATCAATACCAACCTAATTTTTCATGTCCTGTAACTAATCTGTGTGTCATATTCGATGACAGAACCTTACCATGAAGTTTTGATTGGCAACCAAGAACAAGAACCAAAGCCTGTATTGCTTGGGGTATCTCCAGCACACCTCTGACCAACAACTCAAGGGAGGTACCCACAGCAAGCTCTGGATTCTTTGTTTCAAAACCAGCGTCTTCAGGGGGTTAGCATAATGTCCTGTGTAGAACAACCCCAACTGAACTCGCGTGTGTGTGTGTGTGTGTGTGTGTGTGTGTGTGTGTGTGTGTGTGTAGCTTCTAAAATAGTGTTTTCATATGAATTTTTCAAACACCTTTAGAGTTAGTTCTTCACTGCTATTTTGATTTCAGTCTTACTCTAAAGTCCTGGAGTCTAAGACTCCTGCCAGATCCGGGTAGAGATAGAGATAGGCATGATCTCTCTGCTGGGCTCAGTCTGTAAAATTTGCCCTTAAATGGGTATTTGGTCATTTTCCTCCCTAGAATGACTTATTGATTTTTAGTTTGTTTTCATTTTTTTTTTTGCTTTGTTCTGTTTTGCTTGTTTTGTTGTTTATTTGGGTTTGCTTTCTCTCCAGGCCCCGTGAGAATTCTTACATTCTTTTCTTTCAAGGGAAATTCCCACATAGAACCAAAAGCAGTTTTTCTCACTTGTTAGGTTCGTTTTTGAACTCACATGTTATACCATGTCAGTGTCTAAGAGGGGCTGAGTTCCCAAGTGCTGGAAAAGAGAGGAGCAGAAGAGAATGAAACAGAACAGGAAAGGGAGAATCCAGACATTGTAGAAGCACATGAAAACCATATTGCTGCCCACATCTATAAGGAAAGATCAGATCGTGTGTGTGTGCGCGCGCGCGCGCGCGCGTGTGCGTGTGCATGTGCGTGTGCGTGTGCGTGTGCGTGTGTGTGTGTGTGTGTGTGTGTGTGTGTGTGTAGGCTATTGGTATACTTATTACATTGTTCTGTAGACTTCCTATACTGTTTACATATCAAAAACATAAATGTCATCAAATGAAATTTAAAATGAACACACTAAAAGACATTAACTGACTTAGCAAAACTCTTCCTAAGAGCAGCCGATGTCTCGACTCATTTTAAACTCGAGTGATGAGCAGAATGACCAGGAATCCTGGTACTTTTTTCCAAAGGTTTGACTATGCAGAAATGCTGCTAGAAACTGAAGTGTGGTTACCACTCTCTATCTGTGGGCTCCACACAGGTAGAATCCGCCAACTGCAGACTGAAAGGTTTCAGGAGATATATCTGCACTGATTGACACACTTGATTGAGCAGATATGAACTACTTTGTCTTTATTTCACAAATAATACAATATAACACATTTCTGTAATATTTACTAATAGTTATAAGTAATTTAGAGAGTATTTAGAATGTGTGGAGGATTTGCTTAAGTTTTGGAGAAATATGCCAGAGACTTGAACATCAGACATTAGTGTCCTTGGAAGTTATAAGGGCAGTCTGCTGTACACACTGATGGACACCTAAAGTTAAAAAAAGTATTGAAGAAAGGATGTTGTTTTATATTCTTATAGCATAAAAAGAGACTTCAAATTTATCAGGAAGGAAAAGAAATTGCCACAACCCCTAGAAAAAAATAAGCTAACTTTGTAAGTTATTTTTAATTGTTTTGAGATTTTAAATTTCTTTTGTATGCATTGGTGTTTTCCCTGGATGTATGTTTGTACATCGCATGCATGCAGTGTTCCCAGGTCCACTGGAAGAGTAGCCAGTGTTCTTAACCACTGAGACATTTCTCTAGCCCCAAGAAAATAATATAAAACAACTTAGAAAAAATGTATAATAGCCAACTAGTATGATGTAAAGCTTCCAATCCAAACAGCAATGTTTCCAGACACAGAATAAGTTTTAAGTTGAGATATCCTATGGAAGCTTTTTACTGGCAGAGGAGCAGTGGTTGTTCCTGTTTGTCTGCAACAGGTGGATTCCAGGACCCTAGCAGACACCAAACTCCTCAGTTGTTCAAGTCTTCTGCATGGACAGAGAATCTGTACCATCATAACCCTCTTTAGAAAGGCTGGGACTTGTCCTGGGGAGGGTGGTGTAGACACCTTACACTATTGTCCTGACAATCTAAAAGATAGGAGGAAAGAGCAGTCAATGCCAGGTTCTATGCTCATCAAAAAGTGCCTAAGGGCAGGTATTTAACAGAGAAGCAAAAGGATCTTTATGGCCTTATTCAGCCATAATATCATCAACATGTAAATTTCAATATAAAGCATAGCAGCAGGAAGACAGTGTTCATGATTAATTTGGTTAGTTTCAAAATTTTTGTTTACTTGAAACAAATTAAATCTGCTCAAATAAAAGGAAATATTAAACAATTTAACTTTTAGAGATGATTATTTTAATATTCATGATTTTTAAAAGATTGGTTGGTTGTTTTTGATATAGTCTTGATTTGCAATTTTAGAATTTGAGATCTGTCTGCCTCTGCCTCCTGAATCCTGGGATTATAGGTATGCACTACTAGCCTGGGCCTTTATGCATTTTTTAACATTGACTTCATGCATCTATAAAAGCTTACACGAAAGACTAGTATAATAAGATGTATGCCTTCTGGGAATTTACTTCCTATCAAAGACCAGTGAGTGCAATTCTTCATGCAGGCTGAATATGGAAATATTTTACAGTAATATTTTGCACTTGATGTCAATATTTTGTGGACTAATTTTATATTTTACTGTATCTTAAGTAGAGAAAAAAGAGCCTGAGACTTTCTGGGCTGCCTCTGAGTCTGCACAGTCCTTGGTGAGTGTTTTGCACATGAAAGCTGAGAGACAATGATGTTTACCAGGTGTGAGACAAGAGACAACGGGTGCAGGGGGGGGGGGGGGTGTCCCGTTCATCCACTTACAACCCTTTGTGACTTTAGGGAAGAATTATTATTTTTTTTAGCTTTAATGATTCTTTGTGGATTTTCACATTATGCATTCTATTCCCCCTTATCTCCCTTTCCCCTCAGATCTGCCCTCTGCCCTTGCAACACCCCCCCCCAAAAAAACCCAAATTTAAAACAAAAGGCAAAAACAAAAAAGAAATAAAATATAAACAACAACAACAAAAATGAAGAATCTTTTCCTGGAAGCTAAAGTGTGGCCCTTGACACACACACACACACACACACACACACACACACACACACACACACACACACACAATTTACTCTTTTGTCTGTTCATCTTTATTTGCAAGTGTTTGTAACCAGCAGACATTCATCTGGCTGGAGGCCTCTGGTTTCTGCTACACTACCAATAACGGGCTTTCACTGGGGCTCCTGGTGGATATTTTGTTGTCGTATGTTATAGGGATCCTGTTGCTTTGGATCTGTAGGCTTTTCTCCTTCACGTAATCAACAATTCATAGGTTAAGTGGATGTTGAGGTGGGCCAACTCACAGCTCTGGTTCTGGGCTTGGGTGGTAACTGGGTTGGTCAGCTCTTTAGCTTTCCCTTATCTTCACTACTGGATGATCTCTCCAGCACTGCCTCAGCTAGCTCACTCAGTGGAATCTATAGCAAGAAGTAGGGCCAGCTCTCCTCTTCACCCACCCTCAGATCCCGGTTCCACCCACTGCAATCGCCCTGGCCAGCTCTACTGTTTTGCAGAACCTTTCTCACCTGATTGCTATAGGAAGAATATGAGGGGTCAGGGTCAGCTCTCATGCCCTCAGAGCTGGCTCATCTAGGACCCCAACAACAGGGTCATCTCTGATGCACTGTCCAGGCCAGGTGCACGGCTCAGGCTCTCTACTGCAGCTGGCAGAACATTTCTCTCATTCTCCTGACCCCAGGAGCCAGCTCTCTCACCTGCCACAGGTAGCAAGGAGCTAATGAGGGAGAGCATCTTTCTCTCATTCCTGCCACCACAGGGCTGACA
This sequence comes from Phyllotis vaccarum, assembly GCA_033318265.1. Taxonomy (NCBI): domain Eukaryota; kingdom Metazoa; phylum Chordata; class Mammalia; order Rodentia; family Cricetidae; genus Phyllotis; species Phyllotis vaccarum. The sequence goes on from JARWLC010000010.1 coordinate 78,648,048, forward strand.
AGGGGGTGGGGTCAGCTCTCCTGCTCTCAGGTCCTCAGGGTTGACTTACCAGTCTCACACAGGGCAAGCTCTAGTGAGCTTCCCACATGACATGCACGACTATGGTGGGTGGTGGGGCCATCTTTCCCAAGTTCATGGATGAGCTCTCCTCTGAGAGCTGGGAAAGAAATTTAATTTCTGAGTTACTTCTTTCTTCCTGCAAAAGAAACCAGTGATTCTTTTGATTAAAGTTATTCTGAAGACTAAATGAGGTGTTTTAAAAGTGACTTGTCAATACAAAGATGTGAATAAGCAGTACTTACACGTACAAGAGAGAGGTTATAAAAGAGAATATTAACACAAGAAAGACAAATATAGTTTCAGACTAGTGGTTCTCAGCCTGTAGGTCATGATCACTCTGGGTCACTTCACAGGGGTCACTATCAGATATCCTGTCTATCAGATATTTGCATTACAATTCATAACAGTAGCAAAATCACAGCTACGAAGTAGCAATGAAAATAATGTTATGGTTGGGGGGGGGGGTCACCACAACAACATGAAGAACTGAATTAAAGGGTTGAGGCATTAGGAAGGCTGAGTATCACTGATACAAAGGAGGTATATATCATGTATAAATAAACCCTTTATGTGCTATGAAGAAATTTAAAGTTCTTAGTTTAATAAAGCAATGAAAAGTATGTTCTAATACTTTCCATTGGGGAGCCCCAGAAGTTTTGGCTTTGATATGGTTCCATGAGGCCATGTGGACTCTTCTGTTGAGTTTCACATTTCAGTTTCTCTTCAATGTGCTTTACATTTCTACAAATGTAGACATAGCCAATAAAACCTTCAAACTGAGCAAAGAAAGCATTTTTCTCTATGAGATCATAAAAGTGAAATAACAATTACATTGAGTCTCATTTTAAATTAACCCACAGTGCTGGCTTTAATCACACTTCGCGAGTCTATAAATTATCATTTATTTTCTCTTCTCTTGGCATTTATTTTTTCATGTAAAAGCCATATATTCTCAAGCTGCCAAGTATTATTTCTTCTTAGAAACCACAATTACATCATGTGTATTTGGAAAAAATCCCAGCTAGTCTGGGTAGGAAAGTTACAATGGACAAAGCAGCAGCACTTCAGCAGGCCATCATGTCACAGTCAGCAGAAGGCTCAAGCCAGAGTAAGTGACTCATTTGGGAAGAATGCAGGGTTGTCCTATGATCTAGTGACAAACTCTTATTTACAGTGGACTCCTTTCTGCCGGGAATTGGCTGGGCCCTTGTCAAGATTGAGACGTAAAGAAAGTCCCTAGTAGGCTGGATAATTTCAAACACCTCAGCCTATGGTTGCCTACATTTTTCTTTCCAGATCATAAAACCAACACAAATAATTCAAACCTGATAGGAAAGACTGTAACTCACAGTTCACCAGTAAGCCCCATGGCTAATCCATATTTTATGGGATGTTCATATTTAATGAAAAGGGAGCCATATTCCATTTCAGAATAAAGTTAAATGAAATGCCAGTTGCTCTGTAATTAAAGGGAATGGACTTCCCTTTTACTAGGCACAATTGGCTTCAGGTGGCAGCTCTGTGCAAGGGAAATGCTGTCATTGTTTCCTGCCAGTTTACTACTTTTCCTACAGCATCAGGCTAGGGGTAGAAACTATGCTGGCACTTACAGCCAGCCTTTAAAAACACCTGTCAGAGCTGCTGGCTGCCTATGCTCAGATCTGCCTCAGTCCCCAAGGAGGTCAGAGAGGAGGCTTCTGTGCCTTCTTTCACTATGAGCCAACTTTATGTTCTTGTGTAACAGATTTGAACTGAAATGTGAGTCAGAAGTGGACCAGATTTGGCTGGTGCTGGGATTCCAACCACATCCACTCATTTCCTTGATCTCAAGAAATACAGTGAGCCTATTGATCTGCTCTGAATGTCCAAAGCGGACTAGGTGCTCAGGAAAGCTTAAGTTATGGGCTGCCTTTCAGGAGGTCCATGCCAGTGACACTGCCTACAAAGCCTTTACACACACACACACACACACACACACACACACACACACACACACAGAGAGAGAGAGAGAGAGAGAGAGAGAGAGAGAGAGAGAGAGAGCTAAAAGAAACTGTGTGACCAATAAGATACCAAAGATATTATGATACCAATAATATCAAATCTGAAAAAGTTCCCAGATAAAATTATAACAAGCCATTTCTATCTGTGTGTTAGTAATCAAATTATTACAGGGCTTTGTGCCACAGAATAGGTGGGCCATTCTAAAGCAGCCCACACAAGTCTGAGTAACAGATGCTACTCAGGCTGACATGGGCTGTTCATATTGTCTTGTTATCTTACAGGACAAAATCCTCATTATAGAGCCTTGACTCTGAAAGATAAAACATCAATGTACATTAATTTTATATGTCTTTTATGGCTTTGCTATACAATGCCAGACATCATAGTTATCTTTGAATGACCTGTGTACAGTGCACATAGAAATACTCTTACTGGTAAACCAAACTCAGAAAAAAGTAAGAAAATGTGTTAGAGTAAAAATGCACTAATAAGAATTCTCTAGAAAATATATATATATGAATGCATCCTTCCCATATGTATGTATGCATGTATACATGTATGTTAGAAGGGTGGCTTCAGGACCTGATACAGTGAGTCCAACAATGGCTCTGTCACCACCTCAGAAAGGCCAAGAGTTTTGTAGTTTTTCATCCATATGGCTGGATTAATAAGCCAGTCTTCAGTATATGTTAGTTTCTATAGAAGTAGGCCTGGATGCTGATTCTAGAACACCTCATCCAGCAAGCATGAAGGCAAGCATCACACAGAAGAGCTTCCTGCTTCCATGTTCTTTTGTGTGGGCTCCCATCAGAAGCTATGGCCCAGATTTAGGAGGGGTCTACTCACCTCAAATGATCCAATCAAGAAAATCTCTCCCAGGCATGCCCAGCTGCTTGGGTTTTAATTGAGTCTAGATCTAATCAATCAAGTTGACAACCAAGATTAGCCTTTGCAAAGAGAAAGCAACAGAGAAGGGAACAGAGTGAGAATCACTATAGGTACCATGGATGGAGAAAAAGGGGTGCACTAAAGAAATGTAGTACGTTCTTGAACCTATCACAATCCCCATGCATTGCTACACTTAGAATAAGTAAAGCCACTACTCCTCAGTCACTCAAAGAAACCGAGTTGCCCTATGTGTGTCTCCCTTCGGAGAGCAGGAGAAGAAAATCAGCGATGCATGGGTAGGGTGTGGAGTTCATATCCTAAGGTGCCAATTCTTTCAAAAGTATAAATACTAGTTATCCAGTCCATAGAAGAAACAATTGAAGGGATTTGACCATGGACTTGGCTCATATATATATATATATTGAATATGGGAGCTATATGGAGACTGGTTCTACTCCTAACAAGCTTCATGGCTGAAAGCCAACATCCAAAAGTATAAAGTTCCATTTTGAAACCTGTAAAAAGATCACTTGGTACAAAAGTAAAGGAAGGATTTTCATGGGCTTTTAATAGACAGAAGCAGAGGATATACTAACTCAGCTAGACATCTGCCCCCCTCCTCGCCAAGGAATGTTTTGGCTGAACTGTGATCAGTAAGCTCATCTTCAGGAGGAGGGCTAGAGAAATAAAGGGCTTTTATAGGTTTCACCATTAGGTTTGACAATTAGGTCCAGGTTGTTTTAAGGAAGTGTGCAATACTAAGGACCACGTTTTGACCGAATTTTCTATGCAGCAGCTGACTTTTTCTGAAATCTTTTTTCCTCTTCTGCCCTCTAGTGGTAATAGCAATAAACAACAAGCACAGAGGTAATAGGACCTATTGAAAAATTGAGCAAAACAACGGACACAGAAACACACACACACAGAGAGAAACACACACACACAGAAACACACACATACACATAGACAGCCATTGAGGCTTTCGAAAGCAAATAAATGGCCTTTGATGTGGAAATGTCTTTCTGTATGTTCTGAAATAAAGGAACTGTTTTTGGCCTATGGCGCACACCGTAGAAGTAGGTGAAGGAACTGGAGCATAGGTAGGAGAAAGAGGGTGGAGTCAGACACACACAATCCAGCCGCCCATGAAGCAACGTGTAATGGAAAAGGTGAGCCACAGGCCGCATGACAGGACAGATTAGTGGAGATGGGTAGAGTTAAGATGAAAGATCTAGCTAGTGATATGCCTAAGCCTTAGGCCAAACAGCATGAAATTAATATACGTGTCTGGGCGTTTCTTTGGGACTTTGGGATGCTGGTCTAGATACAGATCGTGGGACAATGGGTCAGAATCTCAGGGTTAGTCCGGAAAGGCCAGGCCAGAAATTACATGTTACAGGCCTTTCCTATTTTCCTATATGGTTTCAGTCCGGTGGAGAAGGCACAAGTGTGAGTCTAGACATAAGCACAGGGCTTCTGAAACAAACAGAAGGGACCGCCTAGGAGGGGTCGGAATGTGGAGAAACACAGGGAATTTCCACGGGCAGGGATCTCACCAGCTGACACTCTGCAGCAATGTGCCTAAAAAGTCCTAAATCCATAAATAAGACTTGCATAGAAAACAGATGCCCCTCAACCGATGAATGACTAGAGAAACAGTGATACATTTAGACAATAGCGTATTACTCAGCTGTTTCAGAAGATGACATTATGAAATTTGCATGTCAATGGACAGAAATAGAAAAAAAAAACATCCTGAGTGAGATCATCAGACTCTGAAAGTCAAATATGGTATGCATGCACTTATAATGAGTGAGATCACCAGACTCTGAAAGTCAAATATGGTATGCATGCACTTATAAAAGTGGAATATTAACTATTAATTAAATGATAATTAAGCTAAAACCCACAGACCGAAAAGGTTAAAGGGGATATTGAGAAAGGATGGATCTCCCTGGGAAGAGGAATTGAATAGATTCTGTGGATGGACCTAGAGTTGGGTGGAAACAGGAGCCACCAGCTGTGGGAAGGGGGTTAGGAGGAGAAAATTCAGGGAAAGGCACTGGAATTGAGAGCTAGACAGATTTGGGCAGTGCAGAAACCTAATGCAGTGAAAACTTCCTAGAATCTATTAGGGTGATTGTAGTGAGGACTCCCTAGCAATAGAGGGTACAGAGGCTGAGCTGGCTGGCCATGGTTTGTAACCAGGAAAGACTTCCAGTGGTGAGGCTGAGTTGCATTCTGTTGAGTTATTGATTGAGAGGGTCCTGTAGAGATCCCTAAACTGATGTTATTGACAGGAGATGATCCTCTAAACAACCAACAGCATGCCCCACTACAGAAGACAACTTCCACACAGTTCGTTGAACATAAAGAGGTTGAGCTGGTGTGAGCTTGAAGCCTCCAACCCTACATTGTTCTAGTTTCCTTGACAAGAGAAGGTACCCTGTGGACTATGAAAAGGGAAACTGAATGCCAACCCAGCCACAAAACCCTCTACCTACAATCTGTCCTGCCTCAAAGATGTACTTGGATAACAGTGGAGCAGAGCATGTGACAGTGGGCAGTCAATATTTGGTTTAACTTGAGGCCCACTCCAGAAGAGGGATCATGCCCTACACTGCCGACAGCCAGTGAACAGACAGCCCAGAGACCTAGCCTAGAACCAAACACTAATAAACAACCAAACAAATAATAATCAATAAAAAGATTCTTAATGATAGTCTGCTATGCTCACAGATTAGTGACCTGTCCAGTCATAATCAAAGAGGCTTCCTCTGGCAACAGACAGGAGCTGGTGCAGAGAACCACAGCCAGACATTACATAGAGAGAGAGTCTACATGGGAGGTCTCCATTGGTCCCTTCACTAAGAGATAGGGGAACACTGCCAAAGACAGGGGGAAAGACAGTCGGAGTCAGAAGGGATGGAGGGCACTAAGAGAACAAGGTCCACCAAATCAACTAAGCAAGGCTCCCATTGGCTCACAGAGACTGAAACAGCGAGCATGGGGATGGCGCGGGTCTGCATCAGATCTCTGCACATACGCAGTGGCTATTAGCTTGGTGATTTGTGAGACTCTTAAGTAGAAGCAGGTGAGTCTCTGACTTATTTGCCTGTTCTTAGGACTCTTCTTCATATTGGGTTGCCTGCCCAGCCTTGGAGCGAGGGCTTTCACCTTGTCTTATTTTATCTTGTTTTTGTCCCCTTTGGCTGTGGCCTACTCTCTTCTGAAGAGGAAGCAGAAGGGAGGGAATCTGAAGAAGGGGGAGATAATGGCCCTGGGAGGGGAAACTGTAGTTGGAGCATATTGTGTGAGAGAAGAATCTAATTTTAATAATTAAAAAAATAAGTAAACCAAAATAAGAAAGTCTTACATAGACACTGGTCTCCAAACCGCCCTAGAACTGCAGTAGTTAGCTCTAAAGCAACTCAGTATCTCACAGGATGACAGAGTTGAACTGGCCCCTTCCAGTGTGTCCATCCGTACTCCTGCACAAGGCAACTTCCCATTGGATACTTACTCTGTGAGAAAAACTCTCCTGGGGTCTATATTCTAGAGGCCTACGGATATGGGGGAGCATATTTACTAGGTAATATGGGTTACTATATACAACGAAAGAAACAGGGTGGTATTTGTAAGAAGCAAGGGGATGGGATGAGAAATGTCCCAGCAAAAGTCATGAACAGATCAAGTGACCAGAAGTCAACATATGCTCAGTCAGTGATGTGCTGATGGGGACAACTGTAAACTGAATATGTCTGTGGGGACCAGTGTAGGGGGCTGAGAAATCAAGAGTGGTGAGTGCAATGAAGCCCATTGAAGGAGATTAAACATAAGAGGAAGTCTTGGTTCATCTTTGAAGGCAGCCCCTCAGCTGCAAGTAGGGGAGAAGTGTGAGTCATGACCACCAAGAACAACCAAGTAGCCTCTCTAGTAGCTTGGACAAAGACACTGTTTGGTTTTGGACATGGTGGTGGGTGAGTTTGAAAGGCAGATCATCATATAATCACAGAATAGGATTTTTAGACGGAGCAGATACGGATTAGGGAGAATTCATCCAAGTTGGTTCTTTGGTCCCTGGGAGATCACCTAGTTAGGAATTTTCTTCCTAAATAATGTATTTTAAAAAGACGGTTAAGACAAGTATGGAGAAAATAGGTACATAGCACAGCGAAAACACTCAATGGTGGTGGGGACGAGTAATAAATTATGATACAGGGCAATAAGTTACAGAGCATCTCTGGGTGTCCAGCATCCATTCTTAGGGTAAGGTTTGGGATGAGGATTCAGGCCCAGAGAGTATTTCATTCCTCACTTCTCAGTTAGAAGTCCTGATTGGTGTCTGGCTAATGAGCAAGTGACTCTAGCTGTTCCCAGTTAAGGATGATTGAATAAGGATCATCCCCACAAATAAACAACCAATTAAAAGCTAGTTTTCACTAAATATATGTTAACTTAAAAAAAAACTGAAGGCTGTCCAGCATTTTAAAACAAAATATGTACTGGGCCCTCTAAAGTGAAAAGATGTAGACCAAGAGGTGAGTAATTAGCAGTAATCACATGGCATTGCTCTGCGGCAGATTGACCAAGTCCCCTGTTGGAGGCACAATGTTGGGTAATGTACTTTATCCTATGAGTGTGCGGGCCAGTGTGGAAATGGATAAAGGCTTATATGAGCTACAAAACCAGATTATGTGACCTGAGATGAAGTGTGAAGCCTCCCTTCCATTCACCATCTACCCAAATACACCACTGGGACAGTTTGTAAGGGATGGGCTTGTTTTCAATGGAAACAAGCAATTAAAAACTAACAAATACAGTTTTAAATGAATAGAATTAAAAATGCCACACAATAAGATTGCCCTTCCATTATTAAATGATAACATGGATATCTTCGATTTAATAAACAATTTAAACTATTAAACTCTTAAACCACTTTCATGTCATATGAGCATTCACCAGCAGAGGGCGCCCTAATGCCATCTTTCGTCTCCATTTCAAAATTTAATGCAGTCAAAACTCATTTGGTATAAGTTTTGATACCAAAATATATAAGGTATGTTCTGATACTGCAAGCACACTCATACACAAAGAGAGCAGAAGAAATTAAGAAAAATGTTAGAAAATTATGTTTTTTAATTAACATTAAAAGAAATACAAATAAAAGATAGCTCAAGAGCCCAGTGTTTAAGGCTGTAGGACTTCCATACTGGCTAGCCTGAGAATTCCATCTTCTATCAAATTGGAGAATCCAGAGCTATGCTTTTGCATGACTTTTAGTCAAAGAAAAAAATTAATTAATAAACGCTGTTAATTCCCAGCCTATTTCTAACTGAAAATTTTGAATTTTTAGCATATTCTGTCTCTCTTTTGTGTGTGTGTGGGGGGGGGGGATGGGGATCCCAGCAGCTATAAGCAAGCATGTGGAGCTCAGAGATAATTTGTGGAGTCTATTCTTTCCTACCGTTGGGACTCGGGGATCAAGCTTGTTGCAGGTCCCTTTGTCTCCTGAACCGTTTTTCTGGTCCAGGAAATTTCTAAATTTCTAATGATGTCTTCTGTGATAAGGTCCTCTGCATGGCAACCAGTCCTTGAATCTCAAGAGAATCTTAAAAGTAAGCATAGCTTCTTCTGAATCTCCCATGGAAAAGAATTGCAGTTTCTACGTTTGAATTAACAGAAAGTTAAATTCTGTATTCTGTATGACAGTGTGCTGGTAAATACAGAAAACACCTATCAGCATCAGAGGCTGTGCGGCTGTCTAGGTCCCTCGGGGAACTCACATGGGCAGGGAGAATCTTTGGATTCTGGAAGAGGAGCTGTGAGCACATGGACTCCATTGGCTTCTAATGTCTCAACAGGATGCTCCAAGTCACTTCCTTTTCTTCACTTTTATCCTGGGTGTAAATGAGAAAGATAAGCTCTTCAGTTTTGTCTGATGTTATTTCCAGGCTTAGAGAAATCAGATCTTTTCTATGTTATTTATACCTTTTGCCAATGCTAATTTTGAAGAAAATAGTCAATGGATATATATGAAAGAAACATGTCAAGTACAGCCAGGATCATTAATATTTTCATAGAAGAGAAATTAGATTACTAATTTCTGGGATTAGAAAACACTTGCCTTTCCGTGCCTGTTTAACTACAGTTCCATATGTTGCTGTAAATGATAGCATTGAATACTCTTCAGCCATTAAAAAACATAATAGCACCATGGGGACTGGAGAGATGGCCTCACTTGCGGCTCTTCCAGAACTCCAGCTCAGTTACTAGGGCTGCCTGTAAGTACTGCTCTAGGTGATCTGATGTCACGTCCACTTTCGGCAGCTGCCTCTGAAAGCACATACAGACACCCACTGTATTCTCTCTCCACCTCCTCCTGTGTGTGTGTGTGTGTGTGTGTGTGTGTGTGTGTGTGTGTGTGTGTGTGTGTGTGTGTGTGCATGTGTGAGTGTATGCACGCACGTGTGCATGTGTGTGTATGTGTGTGTGTTAAGAAAGTAAATGAATTTTTTAAAAGAGCATTATGCATAAAAGTATAGACAGGTAGATGGTTGGGTGTTTTCCAGGGTTATGGATTCTTTCTGTTCACTGACTTTGGTGGATAAGCTGCAATAAACGGAGTACAGATGTCTCCCTCATGCTTTCACTTCCTTTGGCTGCATACCTAGAAGTGAGATTCCTAGACAGGTTGGTAGTTCCATTTAACCTTCCAAAGAACTGAAATATTTTTCTTGTTTTACCTGAAGTGAAGAGTTCTCACTGCAATGTGAAAAAAAGTCCCTTCTCCACATACTTCCTAGCACTCGTTATTTTGGGGACTGTTTTCATAAAGCATTTTTACTGGGGTGAGGTGATATGCTATGATGATTTTGATCTACATTCCTGTAGCAAGTTTCCAGCCAGCTCCCACATGATGTCACAGAGACTTCTTATTAATTGTTAATGGCCAGCCTACCATTTAGGCTTATTTCTAACTAGCTTTTATAGCTTAACCCATATTTTCATTGATCTATGTTCTACCATCTATCTGGCTTTTACCTCTACCCCATTCTATGTGTCTGACTCGCTCCAAGTCTGGCTGCTTTTCTGCCTCTGTTATCCCTAGAGTTCTCTCAGTACCTGGAAGTCCTGTCTATATCCCCTGCCTAACTATTGGCCATTTAGCTCTTTAGTTAACCAATCAAAAGACACTTTGACACATTTCACAGTATACAAAAGATGATTCTTCAACAACTCCAGTATGGGTAGTGTTGGACATTTTATTCACATTTTGACCATGTGTATATCTTCTCTTGAATGATACCTATTTAGAACAATTTCAGATTTCTTTATTGGGTGATTCTGAATTTTGATATTGAGTTTTTGGTGTTCTGAATATTAACTCTGTGTCAAGTATATACTCTGCGACTTTTCCTTATTCTATATATTTGTCTTCTGCTCTAACGATTGCTTCCATTGCTTTGAAAGATTTTTAGTTTCCTCCAGTCCCATTTATCCCTTTTCATTTGCCCCTAGTGCATCTGAGGTCTTATTTTAAAAATACATTTTTCTTCCAATGTCCGTAGTACTTCTATGGCTTCTTGGGCCTCTCTATAGGTCTTTAGCCCACGGTGAGCTTATCCTTTTTGTATTTGGGAGAGATGGTTTCTAGTTTGTTCACCTGTCCTTTGTGTGCGTGGCTCAAGTATCCAGAGCAGACTACTGCTGTCTCCGCCCTGTTGGCCCCTAAACACTTTAAATCTTTTAACCTTGACTTAAAGTAGGTGCAGATTCTATTCCTCTGTATCTTGGTGAGTTCAAGGCCTCTCAGCCAGGCTGTAGTAGCATACACCTTTAGTCCTAACTCTGGGAGAGTTGAATCAGGAGGTAAAATAGCTGGGTGGGGAAAATAAAGTACACGGCAAGAGAAGAAGGGTAGCATTCCGTCAGAGCAGCCAGTCAGTCTGAGGACCTATGAAGACAGGACTTACTCTGTTCAACCTGAGGAGTTCAAGGGGTGAGAACTGGCTGTGGTTCTGATCCCTATCTCTCTGATATTCTGGTTTTTCTCCAATATCTGGCTCTGGGTTTTTATTATATTACTAAATAGAACTCATACAATAATATGATAATGGGCCACAGGTGCCTCCCACTCATATCAGCCCCAGCTAAGCTTCATTCTTGTATATTTCTAGGAATAAAAAAGTTCTTCCCAAGGCCTATACGTTATTAAAATGGTGTTGTGACTATGAAACACTTTTGAGTCTGTGGAGAAGACCTTGATAAATCATAGTTACTTTACAGTTTAAGTATTAACGTAAAGACAACACTGTTTTAGTTAATAAACATATAGTTTGAGAGAAAATAAAACAAAACATTCCTCTCAATGAAAAAAAAAATAGAGAAACTAGGAGTAAGTCTCCAGTCACTTGAAGGAAAGGATGGAAAAATGGAAAATGGGTAAATAAATATGGAGATTTCAATATTTTGTAGTGCATATATTGTTTAGCAAACTCTTACTCAAATTGAAAATTTTTCTTACAACTGCAATTTTTATAACTCCAAAATTTATCTAACATAATAGTCAGGCAAAGGGGGAAAGTTAATTTTAAAGGCTGTTAACTTTACTTGATATATATGTATGTATGGAGAAAAGAGCATTATAACATATAGCTAATATAAAAGCTCAAATGAGGTAGAAGACTGGACAATAGGTGATGATAGATAATTGGTAGTTTATAGCCTGATAGACAGGAAAACAAATAGACAGCGTCAGGAAGTCTATGAAGAGAAAAATAGCCAATAAACTTTGCTAATTATTGCATATGTGTATAAAATAAAAATATATATTTAGTCAAACTTAAGAGAGAAATATTTCAATCATGAATACAGTAGGAGAAAATTAGTACAAAAATACTAAATATTGCCACAAAAATTGGGAAAATAAGGTATCACTAATCTTGACAATTGGTATGCTTCATATAAGAAGTGATGGTGTGGTCAACCAAAATTCAAAATAATAAATAAACATTAACCTTTGTTATTGAAATTATTATAGAAGAATTTAGGTTAGATACAAAATATTTAATCAACTACAATATTAATCAACGAAAGAGAAATAAAACAGATGATTGTCTTATTGAGTTATCATAATAATAAGTTATTTATGAAATAAATGTAGTAAAACAAATTATTAATGGAGCTTTAAACTGATTTTTTTTTCCAGAAGACAAATTAGCAGTATAAATTAAAAGAAAAGAAATTATGTGAGCTGCCTTGCCATGGTTTGAGTGAGTGTCTGTTAAACTCTGTAAAAGCCTGATGTCCAGAGAATCAGCACTAGGAGATGGTTTAAGAGGTGAATTGGGTGGGAAGTGTATAGGTCATTAAGGACGTATCTCACAGAAGGATTGAGACTGTGGGGCCCCGAGCAGCTTGACCACACAACTGCCATGACAGACTTAAAGAAAGCTGGACAGAAAGCAGGCTCTTGGTGACAGTACCTGGTGGTTCGAGAAAAGGCCCAAGAGCAGACACCATCCAGGGAGGAGCCAGCACCTGGGGAAAAATACTTGACCTTCCTAACGTTCCCTTTCTGGGAAAGGGACAGATAGTCTCCAGTTGTACCTGCTGATCTGCTGATACAAGGAAATAACACCACTGCTAAATGTTAAAACATCCCTAGAATTTAAAGCAGCCAATGAATTTATAACAGGTAGCCATAGCCAGAACTTAGATCAATCCCAGGACTGTAACGAAGCTTTGTAGCCCGTAGAGTCCTCCCCTCCAATAAAAACTTTTGCCTCCTGCTGCTCAGGGTCATTCTACTCCACCACTATGTAGACAGAGGGAGTGACCCAAGCTAGCTTGTCAATAGCTTGTTCCATCCGACTGGTCTCTTGGTGGTCTTTTTGGGTGTCTGTACTCTAACAATTACATTTTCGGGGCTCGTTTTGGATTCCCAAGCCCACCTTGACCACAGTCTGGTTTCTGTATCTTGTTATGGAGCTCTTTCTGTATTCTGTAAAGCCTGCAGGAGATCAAAGCAGATGCACAGGTGGATCACAGGATGGGGAACTGGAAGACATCCCAAGACCTGTGGTTATGTTAGGAGACCCTTCTGAGGGGGAACTAGATTCTCCCTCTGAAGACACTAAGGGAGTCTCATATCTGCAAGGCATTGGGCCTGTGTCTTATTTTGAAGTCTGTGTATGGCTATTGTCTTGTTTGTCTTTATGCGAATGTTTTACTGTTTCTCGTCTTGAGATGGCTAGAGCAATTTTAAAATCCTGAGCAAAGCTAATAGTCATCTTACTCCCTTAAAAAATGTTCCTGAATCATTCAAAGAGCTTTAAGAACCACGAATGTCATGCTGGCATGGATAGGCTGAAGCAAGGACACCGCAGATCTTTGTGTAAGGTAAAATGGCCCAGCCCTCAGACTAACCCAGACTAACCGGCCCCTAGAGAGCATTTTTGATCTCTCCATTAGAGAAAAATCTAAGGATGCCATTACATTTTTGGGTGACCTGAATACCTTGACCAGAGGCCCTATATTTCTCCCTGGGAGGACATGATTCACCTCCCCAGCTGACTTAACTCTCTGGTTTCTACTCCTCCCAAGCTCACCGCCTGTAGAGCCTGAAGCCGGCCAGGTGGGCTCCTTGGCATAAATCTTATTCTAAGATCTTTAAGTCTGACACTGTTTCCCCGAAAAAAATTTTCTTTGCCTTCTGATTGGAATGTCTCACCTATATGAATGTATGAATGAATGAACAATGTGGTCACAATACTGTGTTTAATGCTTGGACTTGAATGTGTGTGTGTGTGTGTGTGTGTGTGTGTGTGTGTGTTGTGAGTCCACATAAAACCTGTACAGGGTTAGCCTTTGGGGCAGAATGGCCATAGGAAGGGGGTCCTTTTGGTTAAAAGGAATTCTCAGGTTGCTCCTGCCAGAACTGTGTATATAATAATATTATCTGTTTCTATGTTTCATTGCAAAGAGAAAGGTATTGCTGGAAAGAATGGGAAATGTGGGCTGTTCCCCCAACCCCCTCTTGCTCCCTTGCTCTATGTCTGGGAGTGTAGGCAATGGCCTACAGAACTGTTTTTCACTTGGTGTGCTGAAGAGAAAAATAGCTGGGTAGCACAATGGGCTACTGTGTCTTTGATGTGACAATGTAGCAAGATGTTGCCTGCCCATCTGGTTCTGTTTCTGGTTAGAAAGTTTTGTCTATTTCTCAAGAAAGTTGTATATGCTTGTTTTGTTAGAAAATTTTGTTCTGATGTGTTTGTAATTTTTGTTGAAAGCATAAAACTGAAACAGAAATGGTTTAAATATTTTTGCTATCTCTGTTGCCAATAGCAGCCAGTCACCCCCCACAGTGGATGTGACTGCATTTATTGTCAGGAATCAGGATTTAGCAGGAGTTGAAATGTTTTGGGGGTTTTGGGGGTTTTGGGATTTTGTTGTTGTTGTTGTTTTGGGGGTTTTTTTGTTTGTTTTTTGTTTTTTGTTTTTTTGATGTGGATAATACTGACTCAGTAACATGGTTAAAATCTGTTAAAATTAAAGCTAGTAACACTAGAAATTGATCATTGGAAATCCACATATGAGTAAATTTTAAAAAACATATGACATGATTCCATTTTGGATTGCCATCATTTTTATTCAGTCACACGGCTTGGCTATCACCATTGTTGGTCAGCCACATGTCTGGCAGCCATCTTTGCTAAGGTTAACAACCTTTTGTCCCCAAGCTGCTTGCCTTCCTCACCCATGCTGGAGGGTGAGGCTCCCATGACCTGCCCTTGGGGCTAACCACTAGACCTGACCAAGGTTTGACTCCAAGGACAGAGAGTCACTGCCTATCGTTGATAAACTACACCATGTTATAATACTGTAGTCAGGGCAGCTTTGATCATTCAGATCCTCTGGGTTATAAATATTTGTCATCTGTTAGAGGGGTTGGTTGAAAATTATTATTGGTTAAGATAAAGGGAAAGAAAGCCTACTACCAGTTTCAGAAGCTTCATAATGGTAGTTTGTTGCTGTAGTGTATGCGTGTTTCTATTCTTGTTTAAAAATATTGTAGCCATACAATATCTTCCAGACTACAGAAGAAAATCACAAGAACAACTTTGGTAGAAGTTTTTATGTTGTCCTGAAAACAAGAGAGAAGGAAGAAGACTGGAATGATAGAGAGAAAGGAAAGAAAATGTCTGAAATAAAGATGCCTGAGAAATCAGAGGGACAGACTGAAGGTATATAGAATGCTGTAGAAGGTCAGAGGTGATGTGGATTTTGTTTGCTGTGGTTTCTCATACCCTAGGATACTAAATTTAAAAAGAAATTGTAAAATAAGTTAAAAGTTTATCCATATTGGGTTAATTCTGTTTGGTTTTCTTTATTTTAAAAATAGCTGATGATTATTTACTGCAAAATGTTTATGCTATATATGTGGTTATATGAACTCTGTGTATATGTGAATATAACTATTGTTTAGGAAGACATATCTAGGTTAAAGAGTAAATGTCTTTGTCCTAATAAGCTCTCTGTTCATTGTATATTCTTCTAGACTCAGGAAGCTACAAGCTTCAAGAATTTTGATTTGAAAACAATGCTTGTTAATAAGATGTTAAAATTGTACCTTGCTCTTACAGTTAAACTTTATAATTTAAGAGTCAGCCAGGTGATAATGGTTTTTAAAATATCAAGGGCTAGAGCCCATGAGTTTCCACCCTTCTCAGAATATTAAAAACAAATTTATAAGAGTAACATAGGACTGCTTGCATGTCAGACATTTGCATTGAAATTTACAACTATATTAAAACTGCAGTTATGAAATATCAATAAAAGAATTTGTAATAGGGTGGTTACTGCTACATAGGGAACTATATTAAAAAGGCCAAAGCACTGGGAAATTAGAAAAACAGTGACTGAGAAAATGTCTCTCCCTACTCAAGGTTTATTTAAGCTTAAGAATGTATGTCTAGACTCCTTATCTTAACTAACTTCATTAAAGTCATATAAAAGGTTTTTTTGATATTAGGAAAATTTTCAATTCAACATCATTATTTTTAGGGTTAAACCTGACAGAAATAAATTGTAAAGTCCTAGTCTTATGAAAGCTGCTAACATATTAAAGGCTGTTAGGAAACACAAGCAGTCAGTCATTCTTATAGACAACAAAAGTTTTTAATTGTAGTCAGGCTCAATACTGATGTGTTTAATAACAGAAATGAGCTTTATCTAGTCCCTTGTATGTGTTTTAAGGGTTGAGTCTACAAGCAACTGGAAACAGAGTTTATCTATTCAGATAAACAGAGAAATATAGGCAGCCTTCATATTTCAGAGATCTGCACAATATGGCATTTAAAATGTTTATTTAAAAGCTTATTATATCAGACACAGACTTCCAGTTCCTAACAGTGACCCGAGGTCCCCAAAGAAGATTATGAGGCACCAGGATGTCTCCATCTGGATTGTGACAGTTGCTGACCTGGACAAGATGCCCTAGTTTAGTGCAAATTCAAATATATGAGCCTGTGAGGTGGAGGATTCCTCATCCAAACCACCACAGAATTTATGTTCAAGGAATTGAAGAAAAAAAAATATGAAAAGTCACAACAATACCTACCCCAGTGGCAAATCATTCTTGATGTGAAGAAATATATTTATTTTATTCCTTTACAATGATATATGTTCTTTAAACAAAGACTTCAACTTCCACCCATTACCCTCTCTTACACTCTTCCCAGTGATCCTTAAATCCTTTCTTCTCCAAGGTCTCTTTCTATACTTTTGTATCTGTATTGTGTATGATCACTACATTTAGAGTTGCTTCCATTAGAATGGGTGGGAATCATTTGTTTGAGTAGGACAATATACCAGTGGCTCCACCACTAAGTAAAATGGGTCTCCTCTCCCTGAAACCTTCAACTGATTGCAGCTGATCCAGTACAGAACTCTTCTGGCAAGCTCTTCCTCTATCCAAGATGGACTGTTAATGGATTCAGGTGCACAAATTCTGGTTGTAAAAAATGAAACGCAGAGCCAGATATCAGGGAAAGGCTGGAATATCAAAGAGAGGAAACACCACAGTCAGATCTCACCCAACTATCTTCCAGCTTCCTCAGCCTCGCTCTTCCTCCTTCTGCTGCATGAATCTGTCTTCCTACGCTTGCCTTAAATACCTTCTTCTGTCTACTGCATGTATCTGTCTTCCTACGCTTGTCTTAAATACCTTTTTCACCCAGTTGTTTCACATCCAGGTTAAGATTAAAGGTGTGGGCTACTACTATTTGGTAGTTAGCCTCGAACTCACAGCAACACAGAAAGACCTCTTTTCCTGGGGTAATGGGATTAAAGGCAACCACCACTGCTGCCTGGGAACCTGGGACTCCCTCTGTAAATTAAACTGGCCTCAAACTCAGATCTGCTGGTATTAAAAGCACGGATCACCACTTAGGTCAGGCTTAGGTCACTACTCCTGGGTCTTTCCATGCTGGGATTAAAGGTGTGAGTTGCCACTTTCTGATCCTCCTAGATTGACTGTGGGTGGATCTCTTCTCTGATATTACAGACTGGTTTTATTAAATATATAACATATTACCACATATTATTCAAGATCCAGTCTTGAGAAAGTAGCCATTGCTGTTGTAGGTGTATAGGTGCATCATCTATGTCACATCCATAAGTGCTCATGCCCATCCTTTACATTCTTTCTGCCCGTTGTTCTTTAAGGTTCTCTGAGTCTTGGAGGAATGGTTTAGATGTCTGAGATCTCAACATTCTCTTGTTCTTGGTATATTGACAAGTTGTGAGTTTGTGCATTAAACATCACTTATTTAAAACAGAACCTTCTCTGACCCAAGATGAGAAAAACAATATTCTACGGTATACATTTAAATATTCAGAGTACAGTTTAACACTGTAACCATTTATCAAAACAAAAGTTTCTGATTCCCTCTAAGGGCCTGTCACAGTCACTGTGAAGATACATCATAAACAAAGTCATTTATAATAATAAAAAAAAATTGAATAGGTGCTTGCTTACAGTTTCAGAGGTTGAATCCATGACCACCAGGACAGGGAATATTGTAGCAGGCAAACAAGTATGGTACTGGAGCAGTACATGTCACCCATAAGTAGGACGTGGGGGGAGGGGAGATGGCCCAGGCGTAGGCTTTTTGACACCTCAAAGCCTACCCCTAGAGGTAAACTTCCTTCAACAACATCACACCTCCTACTCCTTCCTAAACGGTCCAATATCTGGGAACCAAGCATCCAAATATATGAGCAAATGGTAGCCATTCTCATTTAAACTAGTATAGGACCTGTGGATTACCTAGCCATGAGCTTTAATCAATACTAGGTATGAGTTCTTCCTAAGAAGCCTTTTACAATTCTACCATAAAATAATCAGTTGCTCTTATGGAACTCAGGGCACTGTTGTATCAATGCCCATATACTGCTTAGCTGTTCAATATTGTAATTATCATCATTAATAGCTGAATAAGGCAAGTCGAGGAGTATTTATCCCGGACAGCATTCATAGTACCTTCAGGCACTACAAAAATTAGTCAAGAAGGAAGACATTTTCATTTCAGCTTGGTTTCTCTGTATCAAAATGCATACAGTTCTCAAGTGGAGTTTTATCATGTAGTCATGTTGTATAACCAAGATGAATGACACTAGTCTGTATTGTTCTGGAGACTTCAAGGGCCTTCCTGACAAACAATGCATAAGGAGGTATTCTGCACATAGGACTTTTGTTCAGCAAACCCTTGGCTTCTAAAAGCAGTATTGCACATCCATGCAAAATATCTCACTTCAAACTCCTTTTAAACAAAGTTATATTTTTCTATTAGTTTGCTTTAATTGCTTTGCATGATGCTTTGAGTGAAAATGTTACCTATAGGCTCGTATATTTGAATACTTCATTCCCAGTTGTTAAAACTGCTTCAGAAGTGCTGCAGCCTGATTTAAAAAAAAAAAAAAAAGCTTCCAGAACAACTCGATGGCTAAATAAAGAATTCCTCAGAATAGTGAGGATTTAGGAATAATTCTTATCTTTCTGAGGTACTCACATATGTACATATGTACTGATACATTCTCTTTATTTCTCTCAAATTCCATCCATTTTTTTTTCTACATCAATGGGAAGCTTTAGACAATATGAAAATTACATTTGAGGGTCACATTACATTTCTTGAGTAAAAGACAAGCGGAGCCATTCTGATGACCACATAAAATAAATCTGCCAGGTTTCCTACTAATGGGGCAGCTACAGTTGTGAAGAAGGATCCTACTATTTCACTATCTTACTAAGAAGATAGCCTATACATGGAGTTAAAAAGTTAAACTATTGGGGCCCCTAAAACATTGAAAAATTGTGTACATATTCTATAGTTGTAAGTATAATAAACATTGTAAAGTAGCATTTAAAAGTGCCATTTTATCTCAGACTTGGATTGCTGTACTGACTGGAAAGCATAGCCTTCTAGGCTGGGAGTGAGTAATGATGACAATGTTCCACTGTGAAGTTACTGATGTGAAAGATTTAAAGCCAAGATGGGACCACATAAAAATAAGTAATCGTCATTTCCCAAAGGACTGTTTTTCTCTGGACTTTGTTGATTACTTTTCTGTCAGCCATGTTAATTTCAGGACCTCAACATAAACAGTTAGTTGGCTGAACCCACCCCCTTGAGTCCTGTATATTAAAACAAAGATTAGGAGTTTGTGTAGATAGTAAGTTGCTGAGAAATTTATGCAGGGAATTAATTATATGTTATCAACCAGACTTTAGAAGAGAAGAACTGGAACCAAAGTTGCTTTATGCCTGTGACCTGAGCTGAACAGATCGGACACCTGGCAATTTGTCTTTGTGCATTTTCTGTGAAAGTTTATTTTATGATCCATATGCAGGACCATCTAGTTTACTTTGGATTACTCAGAGATTTTAAATCAACTAATTATATGCTATTGTCTTGAAGCTGAAAAGATACTATTGTTTCTTATGACAGCCTGAGAAAATGATATAAAGCAGATTTTCAAGTTTCTCACAGTTTTTCTGGAATAAAGACCTGACTATAAAAGTGTATTTTATTCACCAAAATCACCCAGTATAAGAAAAAATTATCTTCCTGTCAATTGACACAACTAAAAATACCAAATAAGTGGAAAACACACTACCAAAATAGACTGTGGGAAGACCCTCATAGCTGTTTCTAGGTAAAAGTTGTAGAAGCACATGAAAAATTTACAGGCAGAAGCAAACAGTATTTATATCTGGGACCCCATGTTCTATACCTAGTGCAGCACCTCATCAGATAATTCCTTATCTGGTGGGTTGACCTGTTCAATCTTTGTTGTCAACTGTGTCTGTTGTATCTTGGCATTGCTTCTGTCACAGAAGGATTAGGAGGTGTGGCCTTGTTGGTGGAAGAGTGTTACTGGAGACAGGCTTTGAGATTTCAAAACTTATGTCATGTCATTTCCAGTTAGATATCTTTGTCTCTTTGTTGTAACTCAAGATTTGAGCAATGAGTACCTCTTCAGCACCATATCTATTGTCAGGCTTCCCAACATGATGGTCATGGACTTCAACCCTCTAAAACCAAATTAAATGCTTTCTTTAATAATTTGCTTTGGACACAGTGTTTTATCATAGCAATAGAAAAGTAACTTTAAAAAAACCTTACAAAATATTAGGCTTTCATGTTTTGTTTAAATAAACAAACATAGTTTGGTTAGTTCTCTCCCTCAACTTCCTCCTCTTCAATCCTAATCCATACTTAAAATTTTTTTCAATCCCAGTATTTCCCCCCTTTGCTTTCACTTCACTGATATTTACACTATCTTCTCTCGCTTACAAAAGCCCTCACCCTCAACATTTTCCCTTTCTAGAATATTTCCACTGCAGTTTTTCCAAGTTAAACACAGAAATCAAGAAATTCAATACTAGCATCCACCTGTAAAGGAGATCATTCTGGATCTAGTTTACCTCATTCAGAATAATAATTTTTAGTTTCATTCATTTTAAACTTAAAGTTTCATTTTTCTTTACAGCTGAGTAAAATTTAATCATATTTAAGCACTACATTTTCATTTTCCATTCATCAATTGATGGAATTTAGGTGAATTCCATTTCTTGGCTGTGAATGTGGGTAAGCAAGTATCTTTGTACAATACCATCTTTTGGGAAGTAGTTCTAGTTCTCAATTTTTGAAGAACTACTACATTCATCTCCACAGTGGCTGCCCACTTTACACTCCCACAGTTGACAACCACTCCCATTTTATCATTTTTGACATTTAAATTTTATGAAAATGTCTGGGTTTTTTTTTTCTTTTTTGGAAAGTAGATTTTTCTCTCATACAATTTACCTCAACCACAGTTTCTCCTCCCCCGACTCCTCCTATCATTCCAGAAAGGAATAGAGAGACATTTAATTTGTTTTAATTATTTATGTGTATATGCAGGTGTGTCTGTCTGTCTGTCTGTTTGTCTGTCTGTGTACATGTCTGTGTGTCTGTGTACCCATTGAGGAATGACAACTAAAGAGATTCACTAGAGCTAGAGTTTCAGGTGGTTGTGAGCAGCCAGCAGTGGGTGCTGGAAATTGAGCTCTGGTCTTCTGGAAGAACGGCAAAGGCTCCTAACCACCAAGCCATCTCTCCTGCCCCATTACTTGATTTCCTAGTGATGGCCATACTGACGGGAGTGGGATGGAATTTTAAAGTCCCTTTAGTTGCATTTTATTGGTAGATAAAGATGCTCTACACTTTACATTTTTTATTAGCCATTTGTGTTTCTTTCAAGTTCCATAGCCCACTTCCTTATTGGGTTGGGTTTTTTTTTTATATTTAGTTCATTGAATTATTTGTGTGGTTTAGTTATTAAGCCTGTCAAATGTACAGCTAGCAAAAGCTTTATCTCATCTAAAACCTGCTGCATCTGTTTCCTTTGTTACATAGACATTTTTTCAGTTTTATGAGGTCCCACTTATCAAATGTATTGGCTTTATTTCCTGTGCACCCATAGTCCCATGGGGAAAGTCTTTAACTATGCTTACGTCTTAAAGTCTACTCCTTTTCTTTTCCCCTAGTAGTTCTAGGGTTTCATTGTATGTTCCTGAGACCCATTTTGTAATGTATGAGTGTGAGGATATTTTCAAATATAACAAAAACAGTCGGAGTTGTCAGACGGATCTACCCACAGTCAGTCTAGGAAGATCAGACAATGGTAACTCACACGTTTAATCCCTCCACAGGGAGTATCCTGAGAGTGGTGACCTACGCCCTTAATTCAATCTGAGTTTGAGGTCATCTTAGTTTACAGAAGGAGTTCCAGGCTCCCAGGCAGGCAGTGGTGATGCCACGCCTTACCTGAGTGAAGAAGGTATTTAAGGCAGACCTAGAAAGACAGGAGGAGGTGAGACTGAGGAAGCTGGAAGACAGCTGGGTGAGATCTGACTGTGGCGTTTCTTCTCTGATATCTCTGCCTTTCCCAGAGAACTGGCCCTGAGTTTCCTTTATTTGTGCAACATATGAGTCTTTAGAGAAGACTTCAAGGTACAAAATATGATAAGTAGTGTTTTCAACAAATGGAATATTAGTAAACTTGAATTCTAATTTATATATACACACATATGAACTCAGATAAATCAGAGACCTAAATGTTATAGTAAAAACTATATAATTTCAGCAGAAAACATAGGAAGCCAGGTGTGTTGGCACTTGCTTATAATCTCAGCATTTGTATTAAGGCAGGAGGATTTTGATAGGAAAATCCTGAGTTAAAATCAAGACAAGGCTATATATCAAGTTTAGTACCAACCTGGACACTACACGGCAAGGCCTTCTCAGTAAAAATAAAATAAGATATCTCTGTGTCTTGGAAAGCATAAAGATGCTATAGTTTTTCATTTTGGTGAGACCCTCTTACTGAAGATAGTACCTTTGTATCTTACTGAATATGGAGTTTTAATCCCACTCGTCAAGAAAAAGACCACTTCGACAAGTTTAAAGCCAAATTTGAAGGGAGCTTTGTACAGATCCATACCCAGGTTCCCAGGAAATGGTTCAGAATCAAGTATGGGAAGGGCTTAAGAAGGAAAATTAATAACTCATTGCATTTACCATTGGGTCCAATCTGGGGCAAGCACACATCCTGAAGTATCTCCAGCTTGTGAACCTGCACCTACATGTGATCAAGAACATCTGGTGCATATGGGTCAAACAAACTGTTTCAGGAAATAAAAAACATATGGCATGATGTGGGAATGCTTTTCTGTATGCTGTGAATAGCAATCTTTAAATAAAGGAGCTGTTTTGGCCCATGACAGGCACCATAGAAAAAGTAGGAGGAGAAATCAGAATAGCTAGGAGGAGCAGGGTGGAGTCAGAAACAGAAGGAGTGAGAAGCCCAAAGGAGCAACAAGTAAGGAACACAAGTAAGCCATGGGCCACGTGGCAAAAAAGATTAATAAAAATGGGTTGAGTTAAGATGTAAGAGCAAGCTAGCAATGTGCCTGAGCCATAGGCCAAACAGCATGAAGTTAATATAAGTGTCTGAGTCATTTCTGGGGGCCTGAGCAGCAGCAGGCAGCTAAGGGGTCTGGGGATGCAGGTCTGTGAGTCTGGGCCTCTGGCTGCCTGGGACCAAGAAACTACTACATTGTAACAATGGCTTGTTAACTCCCATAAATAATAGCCTCCAGCATTTCAGGAACTATCTGTCTTTGGTCAAGGGGCTTGAAGTTCAGAGGCATTTTTGTTCCATGGATCTCCCTGGCATAGTAATTGAAATTTAAAATGTAACTTTTGCTCTCATAAGATAAGAATAGTCAGTGTTTAACTAGAGACTTCACTCCTATCAAATAGCATCCATGATACTAGAAGGTACCCAGCATGGTACCAGAAGAGAAAGGTAAACACCAACCATGTTACAAATCCTGCAGTCTGCAAAGGTGACTATTCTGCATGATAGTTTGTAATAGTGGCATAAACATTGTAGGAGTAACCAATCACTCTCTGATTGTTTTTTAGGAGAGTTCTGTGAGATAGATCCCATGAAGTGGTTAAGAACCTGAGACTAGATAAACTATGGACCTAGGGGAAAACCAAATACACCTAAAGAAATATAGCAATAAAATTTCTCTTAATGACATTCTACTTCACCCATAGATCATTGTCTCAATCAAACATCATTAGAGAAACTTTCTCCTGTAGTAGATGGGGAAAAATAGAGAGACCCACAACTGGACAATGCTCAGAGAATGAGAAATCTTGAAACATGCAGGACTTCCCTCAGGACTCAAGGAAATATGTGGAAGAGGTGGAGAAAACATTGTTAAAACCAGAGGGCATATAAGTCACCAAGGAAACAGGGTCATCAAGAAACAGCAGGAATGATGTATATAACGAACTCACAGAGACCGTGGCAACATGTAAAGGGCCTACACAGTTCCAAACCACAGGGAAGTAGACACAAGCTCCCATTCCCAACCAGAGAGGTATCTCAAATTAAAAACTGCTCACATAGGAAAACTTAGTTTCTCCAAGGGATGTTTACTTGGTATACAAGCATATGGTTAGGCCCTGTGCTTAG
The DNA here is from genome assembly GCA_033318265.1 of Phyllotis vaccarum. Taxonomy (NCBI): domain Eukaryota; kingdom Metazoa; phylum Chordata; class Mammalia; order Rodentia; family Cricetidae; genus Phyllotis; species Phyllotis vaccarum. The sequence goes on from JARWLC010000010.1 coordinate 78,672,600, forward strand.
AAGAAGATGGCCAACCAGAAAATAAACTCAAAAGGTGTATTTTTGCTCATATTACTTTCTTTGGGATTTTTTTTTTTAATCTTCCTGGTCTTTTCCTTGTATATTATAGTTTCCACTTTTGTGTTTTGATGGTAGTTTTGTGTGTGCGTGTGTGTGTGTGTGTGTGTGTGTGTGTGTGTGTGTGTGTGCGCATTTCTTATGTTCATTTTGTTTATGTGTTATCCCAATTAGTCTTATTAAATGAAAACACAGTGTCAGATATTAGAGTGAAAGCTGAAAGATACAGAAGCAGAGCAGCAGCCACTAGACAGACTTCTTACCTCTATGAATCCTCAGACCAAATGGAGGAGGAGGGGGAGACCCTGCCCCACCTGCCTTATACTCTTATCTCCACCTCTTTAAAGCTGGGATTAAAGACATGCACCACTACTGCCCTGTTTCTCTTTCAGACTGGTTCAGTGTAGCCCTGGGTGGCCTTGAACTCCAGATCTTTCTGCCTTCTACTCCCAAGTGTTTGAATTAAAGGTGTGTGCCAGCACTGCCTAGTCTCTATAGTTAACTAGTGACTAGCTCCACACTCTGATCTCCCATCAAGCTTCATTTGTCAGGACACAATCAAAATGTCACACAACACTTTTCTTCTCTTTGGTTTTTTGTTTGTTTGTTTGCTTGCTTTGTTTTATCCTGATCTGTTTGTCTTTTTCTATGTATCTGTCTATTTTCTTAAGAGAGAAAAAGAAAACATGTAATTGGAAAGGTGAGCATTGGGGTAGATTTGGGAGGAAATAAGAGAGGGGACACCATGATCAAAATATATTATATGAAAATCATTATTCTCAATAAGAAAGAAAGCATTTTAAAATTATGTATCTGATTAAATGTTTTATTTAGAATATATAAGTAGTCCCTAGACAATTATAATACTAAGAATTCAATTTTGAAGTGTACAAAATATTTTAGATGATTTTCAATTAAAGAAAATATACAAATGACACTAAAAGTTCATCATCATTATAAAAATTAAAGTTAAAGTGCCGTGAGATATCACTATCCATTCTCTAAAATGGCTGCAACCAAAAGGACGCATAGTAAGAAGACAATATTGACAAGGATGGGGAGATAGGAGTCTCCTGACATTGATTATGGTAGTACCTACTTTCAGTTTTTAATACTAAGTTTGTAAAGCATATAGGTCTTATTGTCTCTAGATAATAAACTAAGCTATAAAGACATATTCTACATTTATTCAATTATTCATGTCTATGGTAATTTTTTAGTTCATGAGTGTGCTTCCAGTTATACCCAAATAATACATTTAGCAAAGAACCTTCTTATGAGGGTTTCAAACTGCCTTATTTTAGCCCTCAGAACTATGGAGATGGTTGCTGAAGTAGGACTCTGAGGCAGGGATCCCAGCTTATGTATATTATGCTCTCTAACCCTGTATCCTTCACCCTCACTTCAACCAGAAAACCATTGTTATGATCTCTCTGCATGGTCATGGCCTTGCCAGTTGCCTGTGCATGCACACCAATACACACACACACACACACACACACACACACACACACACACACACACACACACACACCCTTCCACATATAAACACCCCATATGAGAATGGAGTAGAATTAAAAACTCCCAGGAGAAGCACATTACCTTTTAGGATGCAAACCGAACCATCCTTTTTGCAAAGATGGGCAGTTAAGGATCTGTTATTATTTATACCCCTTGTTGTGGTTTAAATGAGTCTTCACAAAGCTCTTATGTTAGAAGCCTAATTCTGATACTTCCATTTTAATGATATTTGTAGGTGGGGCCTTTGAGATGGAATTAAGCCTGGACAAGTATGGCTCTGTGATTGCCCCAGTTGCTTTCTGGACAGAAGAAGAGTAACCTGAGATAACAGGCTTGCTCTACTTCACCTTGTGATGCTCTTCATCTTCTGTCAGGCTCTGATGCAGTCTCAAAGCCCTGAAGCTATGCTAGGTACCTACCAGGGTCCCATTTTTAGCCTCTCTTAGCCTAGAACTGTAAGATTACTGGAATAGGTACTTCCAAAATAGCGATATATTTATACACTGATGGTCAGAGTTGATACATATGAGTAAAATACATAAAACAAAAAATTTCCAGAGAAAAAAATGAATGAGTTTATTTCTAAGATATTTACATGCAAAGTTTAGCTGTAAGAATAGTAATATAAACAATACTACAAAGATTTTTGATTATGGAAACAAAGAAAACATCTTTTGTAAACAATGAATGCTATCTTGAAAGAAGCTAGTCAATCCTGAAACCCAGTAGATACAGCATTTTGGTAAAAAGACACAGTAAGAGACTTTAACCTTAAGACAATCCTTTATCCATTGTCATAGAACTCTGCCAGGAAGATATAGTGATGGGCCTAGTGAGATTTGCAGCTTCATCAACAGCTCAATTTTAAGGGTATTATCCTCAGACATCATTAGTCAACAAACAAAGCAGACATCTAAGCCTGGATCATATTTGATCCACATGAGATCAGAGCAGCCGAAAGAGGGGAGACATAGACACATAAAACCTGCTTTAATAGTAGCATTTGAAGCCTCCCCAATAATCTGCAATCTCCTGAAATCTGTCAAAAGATAATTTATTAAACAAAACTTGAGTTGAGACCCAGATGTTTCTTTCTTCTTAAAAGAAACCACCAGCAAATTGCAGAATAGAGCCGCAAAGAAATTGACAGCATCGTGGTGTATTAAAGCAGGAGAGGCCAATGCAAATACTTTGTCTTTTGTTAACATGAACCAGTTATGGTAGCATTCAAGGCTCATTCAAAGAAAGCCATGGCCTCCTAGACAGAAGAAAAGAATCTGCCTCTGAATGGAGACATGCCATTGTCTCCTCACTTCAGAGTTAATCCAGCTGGGCCAATCACCTGGCCAAGGGAGGAGCCCTCAGGAAGGTGAGTTCACCTTAAACCACGCTGAAGACAAAAGGAGAAAATGATGCCTTTAATGAAATACATACTTTTCCCTCCCTAATCTCCAGCTTTTGTGCAGTCACTTATGAGCCATAGCCTTGCCCCTTTTCTTAAACCTGTTTATTTCTCTGTACCCTCAGAAAAGCATCAATTTTCCTTTTTCCTTCTTTGTAACTTTTTCCTTCTTTAGGATCCTTGCCAAAGCCTGGTCATGTTTTCAAGGACACTCAGGGCTTCCTCTGTTTTTCTAAATTACAAACCCACCCTCTACACATGCTTCTGCCATGTGTCTGCTTATAAACACCTTTTCTCTTCCTTTTCTCATCTTCCTCCTCCATTCTAATGCTTAGGGTAGCTTACCTACCCAAAGGATTTTCTTCTAAGTGGTAATAAAGACATCTTCCTTCATTCTTCTGAGTCCATTCTTAGGTTCTTTTAATGAGGGGTCCCCAGTAACAGGTATACCTAAGGTATAGCTCACCAGACAAACTCTTGCCTCCCAAACAGTGGCTAAATAACAAAAGCATTCTGAAGGAAATTCAAAGCCAAGGTTATGTGAACAGCTACACATAGATGTCTTTTCAGGACAAATTCAACTCATCAAGGGCCCTCAGTTATCCTTTCCATAAAAGCTTCATTTTCTACAGGATTCTTGTTTTCTAACCACATCTAATCTGTAGAAAATTAACATTCATTTTTTTATTTTAATGCTCAACAAGTAGTAATTTATTGTTACTGAACTTCATCTCCCTTTTCTAGGTTTATATGTATTCTCAATTGAATGATGTAGAGTAGAATGTTCCACTCAGTGATACTTCACATGATGTGTTTATCTTAGAGGACGGTTGTATGATGTAGTGCTTTGTGAGACTGATCCTTGGTAAATACAGTAATATTTGGTGAATACAGTAATAGCAGGTGTTTCAGGGCTGGATCAGTAACTACTCGGAAGCTGTTCATGTAAGGAGGAATCCCACAAATAACCATGTTTGATTTCAGGAATAACATGGGTAGAATCTAAATGGGGTGTGCAAAGATTATTAGAATAGAAAGAGAATGTGGGTTGAGAACTAGAGAACTGCTCTTAGTCTGGTTCTGTTATCACCAACCTGTATAACTTTAAGCAAATTATTTTGGCGTTGGCAGTATGAAGAGCCTCAAGGGGTGGAATCAGACTGTGTTACTGTGCTCCGGTTGGCACCTTGGAGCCCATTCCCTGCAGAGGAACACTTACCCAGTCTTGACTTTGGGATGAGTGGATTGGACTTGCCTAGAGTGGATGTGCCATGCTCAGCTGACCCACCTTGGGACTTCTTGCCCTTTTTGGGCGAGGGAATGGGTGGATGGGGAAGGGGTGAAGGTGAAGGCTGACTAGAGGGACTAGAGAAGGGAAGGAATGGGGAATAGGGGCAGACATTGATAAAAATGTCATTTTTTAATTTAAAAAGGTCATATTTTCTAATTAATAAAAATGCAGTCCTTATATATAACAAAAAGAGCATCTCAACCATTTATTGAATAAAAGATTTTTAATGATATGACCACATGGTGTGAAAATAGAAAAATCCTGTAACTCTCTCCCCCTCGACCCCTTCCTGAGGTCGCTGAAACTAGCCAAGGTCGAGGTGGCTGTTTGAGACACACCCAGCAGCCTGAGCCTGATAGATACTTTCTGAATTCCTGAAACCCACCTGGTAGAGCAGCTTAACCTTCCAAGCTAAGACCACATTCCTGTGAGATCCCACCTGCAACTTAGGTGGGGTCACCCAGGAAAGTCCTACCATGAGAATTGTTAACTGTTAACTGTTTAAAGCTTGCACAATGAAATGAATGTCCCCAGGTGGTCCCCTGCGCACAGGTCTCCTGTTTGCACAAGACTTTCACAGGAAATAGCTTGCCTGCCTGCATTCCTAAACTCTGTAGTGGACCTTTGGCCCCGCCCTGTTAGCGCACCAAGTCTGCCCTGTTAGCGTACCGAGCCCTCCCATACCTCCTCCCCTATCTAGAATAGGGTATAAGAATCCTGCCCCGAGAATATTCGGGGCCCCAGGCTTTTCTGCAGTGCCTGGGGTCCACACATGTGTGTGTATCGGTATTCATATTCATTAAACTCTCTTTTTCTTTAATGTTAACAGTGGTCATTAGTCGTGGTCCTGAGTGTCTTGGGGTGCCCTAGGGGCACCCGCCTATTACAATGTTAATTTGGGTAAACCACAATATTAATGAATATAAGAAACTGGTATATGTTGGGTTTTTTTTTTCTATTTTCTTCTAATTTTACCTATTCTGGTAGAACATTAAATAATAGTGAGTTCAATATATGTCTTAGTTCACTCACTAGAGCAATTGAGCAATGATGCAATCCAGGAGCAATAATAGAACATTAAAATTAAGATATGCTTAAAAGATGTTGAACCTTCAAAGAACTTTTATTAGAAGAGAGAAAATGATAAAGATATATTGTCTCTGATCAGCAATTAATTGTTCAGTCTGAGGTATAATATTTTGTCTAGGCAGTACCTTTAGGACATTGCCCCAAAATCTAATAATTAATGTTACCTTGAAATGAATATAATTTATAGATGAGTCTGAGTGTAAAAGAAAATTACTTGTGAAGATCATTTGCCTGAGGAGATGAATAAAGAAACTACTTACAGGTATGATTGGAATAGTCTGAGGAAAGATTTTTCTACAATAAATTACAAAAATATTCTATGATGGTTAATAGTTGTCAGTTGTGTGCATAACAAATGATACTTCAGTGAGGCAGTTTAAACATGTATTAACCTGTGTTCTAAGTGGGGAAAAAAAAAACTACCTCTGGTAAAAAAAATAAAATAAAAAATAAAACTAAAAAAAAATGTAAGCAACACATTGAACATTTATTTGCTTTTCCCAGATGATCCTACATTGTTAAAATTGACTTTGCTGATCATTTTTAAACAGAGATGATTGTAAGAAAAACAGTCACAAAAAAAGGAAGGAAGAGAGAAAGTGGAGACATGATTCAGGGAAAGCAGAACTCTTGTAGTTTTCTCGAGGACTTATTTTTCTGATTTCCTGTGTCATTACTTAACAGCTAGTCTCCAAATTAAGCTGTAGAATTTTTCCTTAGCTCCACTCTGATTCTTCATAATGGAGACTCTTCAGCCCCATCTCTACCAGTGTGCCAACCAATCCACTTTCACCTTGAGGATTATTGTGCTCTCCATACAGCTATCATTTACAGCTGTAAATTCTTAGAACAACAGCTAAGGCCACTGCCATTGTGACTTATGAATTGACTTCTCTCCTGTGAGCTCTTTCAAGCAGGATTAAGAAGTAGAAACCCATCATTTTGTGAATCCCTGGGGTGTATAATGAAGCTCTTGAAAGTTAGTGATGATAAAACCTGCTTGAAAAGACAGATGCTCGCATTTAAAAAAGAAAAAAATCTGTCCCTAGCAGTGTTATAAATCTACCACTGGTAAAATTACTGCCTAAGACTGATGTTCAAATAACAAGAGATGAATTAGTCTATTTTTCTGTTGTAAGTTTTTATTTTATCTAGTTTTTATCTGTAACTCTTACTAAGAATTACTTTTCTTCGAAAGAAATGTACTTATCCCATCTTACCAACAAATATTATCTGTTTGGTATAAATTTAAATGAACTGAAGTCTTGTTTTTTGAGTAGAGAAGTTCATTAAAAATTGGTGTATTTTTGTAATAACAATTAGAAAATTATGGTAAAGCCTGGGATAAAAGAAAACATATTAAAATCATATAAAATGCATTAGAAAACATGTAGCAAGAATTTTCAGAACCAAGTACAGTTTTCTAATAGTATAATGTCTCCTTTGCTCTGATTCTCAATTTCTGATATAATGCCTGACAGCTTGCTACAACAGCTCAACTGTGCTGAAATTAACCAACGGAACACATGTATGCATACACGTTAATTTGAACAAAACTTCCAAATATAACAGTTGTCACACAAACATAGGTGGAATTCCATCAGATACTGTATTGAACAAAATAGAAAAGACGACTATAGCTTGTATAAAGTTGTCTATAAGGAAGGAACTACACTTAACAAAATGCTTCTATAAATAAAATGCTTCTGTATGCAAGCCTGTAGGGTGTTTTCTTAATTAATGATTTATGGGAAGGGGGAATCTCCTTTATGGGTTGTGCCATCCTTGAGTTCTATAAGAAAGTGGGTCATGGGAAGCAAGCCAATAAGCAGCACCCCTTCATGGTCTCTGTATCAGTTCCTGTCTCTAGGTTCCTGCTTTGTTTGAGTTCCTGTCCTGATTTCCTTTCAAAATGTAGAAATATAAGACAAATACACCCTTCCCTCCCCAAGACGCCTCAGTCAGGGTGTTCCACTACAAAATACTCCTAAAATGGAGTTAGAGGGATTCTTTTCCTTAGGGGTGTGGCTTAGGTTACCCTTACTCCATTGATCTACAATCATGTAAATATGAGTAGCATCATTCAGACTCCGTGGGTTATGGGGAAAATAAGAGGACACCAGTCTGGAAGGAGTATGCTTTGAGGATTAGAAAGAAAGAGAGATGTTGAGAAATATGATCAAGATACATTGTATGCACGTATGAAATTGTCAAGGGATATGTAAAATATTCTAAAAAGGAGACTAGGGAGATGACTCAGAAGTTAAAAACAATTGCTGTCCTCATGGTCTTATAAAGGACACAGCTTGAGTTCCTAGAACCCACATGATGGCTTACAACCACCTGCAACTCCAGTTCAGGGGTTTATGGTACCCTCTTCTAGCCCCTGTGACTAACAGGCATGTGTAGTACACAGGTACACAGGAAAAAGCATTTATATATATATATATATAAATAAGTATTTTAAATATTCACAAGAGCATTAAAAAGTGGTTCAAAGCAAAGGTCATTGCTGTTTGCCTGGCTGCCTACTCAGCTTGCTGGTGAGTTCTGTCCCTCCTGATAGAGCTAAAATCCTTCTCTGACACCAGAACCCAGCTTCTGAGTTTCCAGTATACAGGAAAGATGAACAGCTCTCTACAGGATTCCATCAGGCCCTTAGCACCATACTGGGATTGTTGAGCCATTCAGCTTCACAGACTGAAAAACTACCAAGTTCATATTCTCTCTAATATGCAGATGTCCATTGTCAGCCTATCCAAGCCCCTATTGCTTGTAAGCCATTTTAATAAATTCCCTTTGTTTGTGGTTGTGTGTCTCTGTGTGTGCCTGTGTGTGTTCTACCAGTTCTGTTTCTCTAGAGAACTATAGTATAACATTGTCTCAATTTTCTTGAGAAATTTGAATGCTTTTAGATAAAATTTGATTTTAAAACTTTTGGGTTTACTGTACCCATGACCTAAGCAAAATAGATTTGCATACTGATTCCAGGCTATAGAATGTCACTTTTCTTCCAAGAAATCCATTGTCACAGCATGAAGCAAGAAGGAAATGGACACTTATTCAAAGCATGTCCCTTTAACTATCATTAATTATAACAACACAAATTTATACTCATATAATTATCACAAATTATTGATTTAAATAAAGAGGGAAAAAAGATCATATTTGCCCACCTAGAATTGCAGATAGAAGGGTTTACCTTTGAGAGGTAAACCAGAAATGAACAAAAATGTGGGGGGACAATTGAGGCTTATACAGTTGATGACAACCTGTCAATACAGAATATAAAATTGAATAAAGTTACTGAATTATTTACTTCCCAAACAAAAGTTTTTTCTATAAGGAATGCCATAATACCCTATGGTTTTTCTTTCTTTGTGTTTGTTGTGTGTTTGTTTATCTTTTCCAGTTCTGGGGATTATGTGGAGACTTGTACAAGGTGAGAACTCTGGGCAAGCTCACCACCTTTGAACTATTTCCTCGGTCTTCTCAAGAATTGTTTTATTTTGATTGTAGTCCAGGAAAGTCTTCAACTTCTGATTCCTCTGCCCCCAAGTTTCCCAAGTAGCTGAACTACAAGTCTATGGCATCAAGCCCAATTCTGTTTTTATTTGAAATATCAAATAGGAAAATTTATGAAAACAAGGGGAGTTCAGCTATACTATTTATCTGAGAATTAGAAACATATGTTACTTTGATGTTCTTTAGACCATGTGTTTCAGGAATAGGAAGCTCTAACTATTTTGTTTTCTACCCTCACTGTGTTGGCAGAATGAAGTGAGAAACTGCTCATCTCTGAGTGGTAGTTTTGTGATACAGTTCCCATGACAAGTTAAAAAGTTAAAGCTATCACACACATAGGCATACAGTGAGTGAGTAGGAGTTCAACATGAATTTGTTGAGACAGTAGATTTCATCACCACATTCAGTAACAGTGCTTGCATTTTTCTGGGACAACTATACAAATGTCTCAGCAACCTTCCATCACTAAACCAGGAACACCATTTTTTCTTGGCCACCACAACAATGAATAAGAAATTAGCTGATGTATCTTTTTCTAATTACCTCTTCCCCTCAAAAAGTAAATAACTATTAATGATTCATGTGGACAAAATGTTAAAAATAAATCATGTTTTCTTCTCATACAGTCATGTTAGCTGGATTTTAATATTAGGTGCATAATATATGTCCTATGAGTAGGTAGAACAAAGATCTTTATTCTTCTATAGAATAATACTAAAGGTTTAATAATGAGCCTGTCTTAGGATCACTTGGTTTATTTTTAAAATTGATCCCAAGATTCTGAAATCACTGCAAAGTCTTTGGAGACTAAATATTCAAGCAATCTCTATTGCTAGAATGGGGGGAAATTGCAAATGAGTGCGAAGAGGCTTAGTAATCCATTTCACAGTGGATTAGAGTTGTGGACAAAAAGTAAGTTCACTTTGTCTTCAGACTCTTCTCTGATGGGAACTCTGAGCAATTATGCATCAGCGACACCAAGAACACTGAGAAGCTGTAGAAGCTTGTGGTACTTGCTTAGTAATTCCATTTTCTACAAAAGTGAGAGCAGAATGTTATGCTTCATTCTATAAAAGAGTAAGAAAGCAAATATGATTAACCTGAAATATGTAATTTTCATAGAAGGTAATGGAATGCTTAAAAGTCACCATAACAAAGAAAATGCTATACTAAGTCAGGGACACAAAATATCCAAATCTAAAAATCCCATAATTCCAGAGATGTAATAACACAAATAATTCAATTTGGATTATAATTAAATAAACATAAAATCAATTTCTATGAAAAATAGTGATGTTAGTGAATTAATTTATTAATTAAGTAAATAAATTTGGAGACATAAGCAAATTGTCTAAAAAAATTGCAAGTAATTTACATAGATGCTCCATTTTTAAGAGGATGTGTGTCCCTTAAAGTGATCATTGCATATAGTGACTTTCTTCCAAAGATATCAGTATGAAAAGCAGTATATGAAGGAAAATTTTTAGTTGAGAAACCTGAAAAACATTGCCACAGCCAAGTTCAGCTTGAACATTAATAAGATGACAGAATACTCTTATGTTATTATATTATAACATTTTACCTCTCTTTAAAAGTCTTCTGATCAGAGTCCAAACATGAGAAAATTATTAAATTCTAGTTGATAGATGCTCCACAAAATAGTTGACTGTTGTCCTTAAAACTGAGACATTGAGTCTGGTGGTATATAAACTAGTTCCAGCTACTCAGGAGCCTGAGACAGAGGGATTGCCAGTTGAAGGTCTGCCTGAACTACTGAGTACATTTAAGTCTAGCCCAAGCAGTTAATTTGTCCCTGTCTGTTTTTCTTAGCTTATTAGTGTTGTGGTAAGACTACATGATGAAGACAACTTAGAAAAGAAAGCATTCAGTTGAGCTTAGGGTTTCTGAGGCTTGGAGTCTGTGATGGTGGAACCAAGGCACAATAGCAGGGACAGCAGAGAACTCACACACAGATCCACAAGTGAGAGGCAGAGAGGAGCGCACCTAGAGTGGCATGAACTCTTTGGAACCTCAAACCCCACCTCCAGTATAACTCCTCCTCAAATAAGGCCACACTTTCTAATGATTCCTAGTTTCACCCACTGGAGACCAAGTATTCAAACATTTGGGCCTAAGAACCCATTCTCAAAGTTTCACATTGTAAATAAAAAGAAAAAAGTGGGTTGAGTTCAATGGTAGAATGCTTGCTTAGCATCCACAAGGTCTAGGTTTAATAACCATTACTAGGGGTGTGGAGAACTGGTCAACACTTCACTACAGGGCCTAAATGGATATGTTGACCCAATGCAATGCTGTATCCTAGAGAATATTATAGGGAAGAAAAATAACATTTGATGTGGGAATGCCTTTCTGTATGCTGTGAATCTCAATCTTTAAATAAAGGAGCTGTTTTTTGAGCCATGACAGGCACCATAGAAGAAGTAGGAGGAGGAATCAGAGTAGGTAGGAAAGGAAGGGCAGAGTCAGAAGCAGACGGAGCTGAAGCCCAAAGGAGCAACATGTAAGGAGCACAGGTGAGCCACGGGCCATGTAGCCAACAGATTAATAGAAATGGGTTGAGTTAAGATGTAAGAGCTAGCTAGCAATGTGCCTGAACCATAGGCCAAACAGCATGAAGTTAATATAAACGTCTGAGTCATTTCTGGGGGCCTGAGCGGCGGGCAGCTAAGAGGTCTGGCGGGGCAGGGTCTAGGTCTCTGGCCACCAGGGACCAAAGAAACCCCTCTACTACAAACATTATGGGAAAACTAAGAAAATGTGAAATATTTGTATGGACTAGAGAACAAATAGTACACTTTATATGGTCAAGATGACCTTGATATTCTTGATTTTCTAGGTCTCAATAGCTAGCTGATGAGCAGGTGTCACCAGGACTGACTTAAAATGTCTTTACAAAGGACAACTGTTTAAAAAACAACAACAAAAATAACCTACCCAGAATCATTTTTAAATAGTTTTATCCAAATGAAATTAAAAGATAATCTATCTACCTATAGTTGTAGGATGTGGATACATACATACACAAACACAGACATATACACACAAACACACACACACACACACACACACACACACATGAAAAGTAAAACAAGTGAAAAGCAAGGTAAATAAATGGTCATAAAAGAAACAAAGAAAACTGAAAAGAAGAAATAGAGAAATTCAAAGCTGATTTTTGGAGGGGAAGGTCAGAAAAACCACAGAGACTAACCAACAGCAAAGGTAAAAGGACAAAGTTTGTAACTCATAAATAAAACAATACACACAAGTGTGAAACCTATAGACCCAAGATAACAAGGAAAGATGTAAATAACTTTATATGAAGATGAAAACCTACATGACATGAGCTACACCTTTCAAAGACGTTCTGCCAAAAACCATAAAAATAATAAACAGTCTGAGATCTATATTTATAAAGGAGAATGAATTGACAACTTGTAACTTTCTATAATGAAACACTATGTCTACATGAATTACTGAGAAATCCTATCAATATTTAAAGAAGATATTAGATCAATTTTCTAATCTCTCTCCAAGCAGGTATGTATAATAAATACTTCCTAATTCATTCAATAAGGTCATGAATTCCCCAATATCAAAATCAAATATGTATTTCTTAAGGGAAAATTGGGATTCAATATATTTAACAGCATGAATCCAAAAATCTTCAAAAAATTATGAGCAAATAGAATAAAAAATGTTAGAATATCATACCACTACTCAGCATAGGCATTATACAAAATGTTCAGAGATGGGTCAGCATCTGAATAGTAGTTGATATAAATCATCGAATTCTTTAAATTGAGGAAAGGAATTTGAGGAAAACAACATTTTTAAAATATCAAAAACTCAGTAAACTGATAACGGAGGGAAACATCTATAGAACATCTACGGCTGTTCTCTAGTCAATATTAAACTTAGTGGTCAGAAATAGGTTTCTATTTAAGATCAGGAACATTGTGATAAAGAAAAAACTGAAGACAAATTATACTTAGCAGAGATTATTTGATCAAAGAGTGATTTATGAATCATATAGTACCTTGACTCAGTAAAGATTCAAAGAGGTCCAGCTATCAGTATGGGCAGAAAGGATTTATAGACAGAAAGACAGGTGTAGAAACAAATTCATTGGTTATAGCTCCTCATTTTCTTTACTTGGAGATGAGGTCAGGGGCATTTACCTCACACAGGAAGGTTCTGACCAGTTTGCTTAAATACTATGATTGGCTGAGACACAGCTTTTGTTCATAAGACTATTAAGTTAGGCTGTAGCTTATTTACACCTAAATTAGGTCCTAGTTCACTATATACAAATTCAAAGAACTGAAGAAGCTTTGAACCAAATTTAATGTAATTTACCAGAGGGAAGGAACTGTGTTCTCATTTTTGTGCTTTAGTATCATGCAAGAAGTCCCCAGCAATAAAATCAGAGAAGTTATTAAAAAAATATAAAATGAGAAGAAGCAAATCAAACTGTCTTTGATGCCATAGGACAAAGTAATATTTGTAAAACAATCTCAAAATTTACCAAGAAATCTCTTCAAACTAAAAATCAATTACAGAAAAACTGAATAATATAAAGTTAATATACAAAAGTTCATAATCCTTCTAAGTCAACAACGAAGAGGTAAAATTTGACATTGAAAACATAAGAACATTTGTATTATCCTTTAATTAATCTAAACATATATTTATTTCACAAATATGCATAGTGTGAAAAAGGAATAAAAGAAGAAATTAACAAATGGAGGGAGGGGGAGATTCCACGCTCACAGAAAGGAAGTCTCAATATCTCTAAGCTGCCAGTTTGCTACCTGGCTTATCTATAAACTTAATGAAGTTCATCCTAAAAACATGCATTAGGCAACACTATATAGACTCAACAAGTTCCACGAGAAATGCCTGACTCCTGAACCAGTATCTCTCTGCTTCTGTAAACAAAGCTTTCTTGCTGCAGAGATTCACAGGGGCCTTTTTATATATGTCACAGTAACTCTTTTACCTTTAAATACTCAAATAAGCCTGGAGGTCAAGGCTGCTTCCCACTATGCTGCCTGGAACAGCCCCAGAGATGATAAAGACTCCATATCACTTATCCAGGCATATTAGGAGTGTTCTTCTCTTCTGGTACTCCATAACTTTATCATTTTTGTCTTAAATTAAGCAAACTTTAAAATTAGTTAAGAGGTTTAGATATATTTGACATCTGTCTATGTATGTGTCTCTGTGTGTATGTTTGTATTTGTATTTGTGTATTTGTGTTTTCATATGTTTGTGGGTGTATGTGTGTGTATTTGTGTGTTTGTGTATGTGTTTCTTTAAATACATGTGTTTATATATATATCTATGTGTCTGTGTATGTCTCTCTGTGTCTGTGTATTTATATGTATGTTTATATATGTTCACATGTTTGGTAATGTGTTTGTGTCTATGTATGTGATTAGGCATATGTGAATCTTTGTGCCTATGTATTTATGTATGTGTGTGTGTAAGTGTAGGTGTATGAGTTTGTGTTTGCATGATTTGGTATTTGTGTGTCCCTATATAAGTGTGTTTCTGTGTGATCATGTGTATCTATATGTGTGTATGTGTCTGTGAATATGTGTAATATGTGTATATATGTATGTGTGCATGTGTGCTGTATCTATGAATATGTATATATATGTGTATGAGTCTATGTACAAAAAGTGGGATATGTTCACTTTACCCCAGAAGAAACTTCTTATATTAATCTTACATATAGGGTGTGAGAGTGACTGAGATACAGTTCACATAGACAACCCAAATGTTGTTCAGCCTTAATCAAGAAACCTCTCTCCAGTGAACAGCAGTAAATACAGAAACTCATACCTACATAAGATGTAAGAACAAGTCAGCTTTAGAAAAGACATTAGTGCCGATCCCTCCAAGTTTAGCAAACACTGTGGAAGGGGAAGATAGAGCTGGAAAGTAGAGAGAAGTGTTCCAAATGCCAGTTTTTGAGCAAGATCGCTTTCGCAGTTACAGACCTACAGCAACTTCAGGCAATTGTCCTTGGTCAGCAGGAGAATGGGCCCATCTGCAGTAGGTATGGATGGAGGTGGGACTCAGAGGTCCTACACCTCATTGCTATACTCTTCGCTACTGATAGGTTCAAGGAGAGAGGGAGTCATCGCCTTTAGTTTTATATCCGTGAATGACCCCACCAGGTCTTAACTGATAGTTCCATTTCAATGATCTCATAAACATCCTTAGCTAAAGTAAATGAGGCATAGAACAAAACCAAAAGTCATAAATATGGGAAAATAATTGATAAAATCAGAGAAAAGAGTATCAGTGGGGGAAGAAGGAAGTTAGGAGAGTGTGGGGGATAATGTAACCAGAATACACTAAGTATATGCATGAAATTGTTAAATAACAAACTAAATTAATTGTAAAGTAAAAATATGCATTATATATGTATTATAATGTTATAATGAAATCTACTATTGTGTAATTAATGTATGTATACTAAAAACTTAAACTATACAAGAATTTTCATAGTAACTTTATTAGATTTCTCTCAACAGACACATGTATAAATAAACTGTAGTACATCAATTCTATAATAATATAGTAGTTAATAAAGAAAAATATTATGACTCAGAGAGTAGAAGGCTTGCTTAACAAGTATGGGAGTCTAGTTTCTGTCTCCATCATCATCAAAAAGAAGTAAATAATAATAAATACAGCAACTGGATAAATTTCCAAGGATTAATTTTGTAGGGAATGAAGTAAGTGCTTTAGGATTTACTTAAATTTAATTTCTGTTTTTTCTTTTAGATTTATTTATCTTTATGTATAAGTGTTTTGTCTGTTAGCATTACAATTGCTGGATGAAATACTATGACCAAAAATAACTTAGAAAGAAAAGGTTTGTTTGGCTTATATACCTGAATCACAGAATCACAGTCTACTAAGAGAAACCAAGGCAGGGGCTCCAACCTGGTGGTTACCTGGAGACAGGATCTGATGCAGAAACCATAGTGGAGTACTAAAATTACTGGCCTATTTACCATGGCTTATTCAGTCTTCTTTATTATAGAAACTAGAACCACCAGTCACAGTGGCCCCACCCACCATGGGCTGGGTCCTCCCACATGAACTGCTAGTTAAGAAAATGACCCCACAGTTTTGCCTACAGTCTGATTCATTGGAGGCATTTCATCGGTTGAAGTCTACTTCTCTCAGATGACTATGGCTATGTCCAGTTGACAATGAACTAACTAGCATAAGTGTGTACCAAGTATATACCTGGTGCCACAGAGGTCAAACGGGAATGTCAGATTCTGCTTAGAACCAAACTTAAAGATGTTTGTAAGCCACCATGTGAATGTTGACAATTGAACTCATATCCTCTGCAAGAGCAACAAGTGAGATGCTCAGTTAGCTCTCTAGCACCTTTCATTACATATTTCACAGATTAAAGTTTAGAAATGTGAACAGAGCAGTGATTGCCAGGGAACTGGGTGGAAAGAGGTAAAATGTCTATTGCTCAAAGGCAACAAGAGAAATTCTTGGATGGAACATTCCCTTATCTTGATTCTGTTTATAAATGAGCAAACCTTCCCATGTGATAAAACATCAGATAAACGTGCACAAACACATGAACATTAATAAGCATATAGGTGAATTGGTGCATTGAGTGTGGTTAGCAGGTTATATTAACATACACAAATAAGAACAAATAGAAAAGAGTAAGTAAGGCTAGTAAGTTATATTACTGACACAGATTATAACAAGTAGAAAGGGTAAGTGTGAGTCATGTTAGTAGGTTATATTAGTATATACAAATAATATCAAGCAGGAAAGGTAAGTCTGTATAAAACTATACCTTGACTAGTGTCACTCTCTTGATTCTGAAACAGTGATACTATAATGTATAACCTAGTTGTTCTAGATATGATCAGAGGAGTAACCCAGCAAAATATAGAACCTTTGTATACCATACTCAATAACTGTGTGTGAATCCAAAACTTTCTTAACATAAATTTCAATTATAATTTTTAACTGGAAAAAAAATGAAAATCTTAAATGACCCTTCACCTAAGGCTTGAGGGCAAACCCATGAAAAGATGTTCTTTGAGTGTATCCTTTGAGCAATGCAAGTTACATTCTCCCAGAAATACCACTGCATAGTACTGATGTGGATGTAATTCTGAAAAGACAAGATTGGGGGGCAAGGACAGGCAGAAATGTGACTTTCATACATTGCTGACAGGGATACAAAATGACCTCCCCAAAATAGTTTGGGAGCACTTTAAAAGTTGTAAAAATCATAACATGCAATATAGTTCACCTCACATTTGAGTCTGTGTTCAAAGGGAATGGAAATAAGCTTCTATACAGAAATATTATAGATAGATGTATGCATGTATATGTATTCACACACATCTATGGCAACATTATTCAGAATAGTCTAAATGTGGAAACAATGAAATGCTCATAAAATTATGAATGAATGAACACTGGATATAAGCGTATATTAGGAAACTATTAAGTCATAAAAATGATAGGGTGGGCTTTTAGTGATGAATTTCCTTTTAAATTACCTTTGTTCCGGAATGTAACCCTTCTACATTCCTGTTAGAGATCATGTAAAAACTCACTGGTTCACCAAGATGGACTTTGGTGCAACTATTACTTTGATCTACAATGGGTTGTGGTGATATTTTTATTGTGCTCTAACAAATAAAACTTGCCTGAGGATCAGAAGGCAGAACCAGCTACTGTTAAACCTTAACCGTAGGGTTAGGCAGTGGTGGAACATTCCTTTAATCCCAGAACTAGGGAGGAGAAAGCTGAAAGAGCACAAGTTCAAGGCCACCCTGAGTTACACAAGATTGATTTACTCTAAAAGAGAAACAGAGCCAGAGATGAAGGCTCACATCTTTAATCCCAGCACTCGGGACTTCATACCTTTGATCTCAGTACTTGGGAAGCACACTCATTTAATCCCAGCACTAGGGAAGTGGAGATAGGAAATGATATAGCTGGGCAAAGAGAGAAACATAAGGCCTGAGGAGACAGGATATTGAGCCATTCGGTCTGAGAATTCTTAGAGACAGAATCTTTCCCCTTTAGTCTGGGAAGTTGTAGAGGTAACAGGTAGCTTTCTCCTTTGTCTCTCTGATTTTCAGCATTTACTCCACTGTCTTAGTTCTGGTTTTTATTATTAAAACCAATTAGGGTTCATACTACTTCTGGTGACCAACATGGCATCCTTTCTCTGGTGAAAGAAGTGTGTGTCATTTGCCCAGGAAATATCTCTAAATGATTCATATATCAATTTTTATGTTTTAGCTATTTGGCATTCAAGAAAACCTGTCAAACATTAGCTTTCAGGGCTGGACAGATGGCTTAGTCATCAAGGTGGACTACTGCAGAAGCATAAGTAAGGATCTACCTGAGGTTACATGCCCAGAACCCATGCAAAGAGATATTCATGTATCTATAATCTCAGCACCGGGGAGGAAGAAGAGGTCTCTGCATTGCTGGTTATCCAGTCTTTCAGAATGAGTGAGTTCCTGGTTCAGTGAGAAATCCTCCAAAATATAAAATGAAGAGTGAGAGAAGAAGATACCCATCATTGACCTCTAGTCTCTACACTCACTATCCAGTCTTCTTCCAGAATGAGTGAGTGCCTGGTTCAGTGAGAAATCCTCCAAAATATAAAATGAAGAGTGACAGAAGAAGATACCCATCATTGACCTCTAGTCTCTACACTCACTGGTGTGTGCACTGGTGTGTGTGTGTGTGTGTGTGTGTGTGTGTGTGTGTGTGTGTGTGTGTGTGTATATATATGTTCACATAGAGTCATATATGCACAAACATTAGCTATCAGTCAAAGTATAGTTAAAGCCTATATTATAATGAAATAAAGACTTTTTTTATTTAACTCACAATGCTATTCTCAATGGTATATATGTACACAGCTACTATAATGGCCACTTTTGCCTTTTCAAAACATCAATTTTCTCATTTAGCTTCAGATTAAATAATTTTTCAGTTCTTCCCAAACACTAGGTCTAACATTTTTGCTTCTATGGAAAAGAAATAATTTTATTTTGTTCATTTTCACTATTTTATTCTAGGCATGGTAGTAAAAGCCTAATATATAAATAATGAAACATAACCCCTCTCCCTTTTCATGCTCATAAAGTAGTGGAGACATGTTACTCCGTAACAGAAGTACCATGGAGGGTAATGCACAACCCAGCCTGGCATTGATGGAACCCACGGAAGGTTCCGTATCTGAAATGAGTCCAAAGCAAAGAAAAGAGGTAGTTTCACAGGAAGTGGCTCCCCAACTGGAGATGAAACTTTTGACCAAGACTGTGTCTTAGTTATTATTCTATTGCTGTGTAGAAAATTTATGACCAAGGCGATTCTTATAAAAAGAAAGCATTTAATTGGGGGCTTGCTTATGATTTCAGAGGATTAGTACATGATCGTCGTGGTGCTAGAGAAGTAGCTGAGAACGTTCATCCTGATTCACAGGCAGCAGGTAGAGAAAGAGAGATTGGGCCTGACATGGGCTTTTTAAATCTCAAAGCCCCCTCCCACTGACACACCTCCCCTACCAAAGCCTTACTAAGGCATCACCTCCTAATCCTTCTCAAAACAGCTTCAAGTCAAATATTTGAGCCTATAGGGACATTCTTTCTCAAACCACAACAGCCTGAGCATCAGGAAGAAGAGGAAGAAGAGACCAGAAAGAAAGAACTGTTGCTCTTTCCATACACATGTAATTGGTCAAGAGGATCCTAAAACACTTCGAAGTTTTATACACACACACACACACACACACACACACACACACACACACACACTTATATACAAACATTAAGATGAAAAAGGGGGAATTTGTCTACCATGCATGCAATGTAATAAGCTGTTCCTTAAGGCCAGTAATTTTAACTTTAAGTCTAAGAACAATAAAAAGCTGCCAAAATGTCCACTGCTTGATACATGTTATTGAGTGCCAAAAGGAAAATATTCATTGCATTAAGTGAATTTAAATACTGGGCAGATAGGTTATGACTTACATTGGAGTTTTATCCCAGTAAACCCATTGTAAGCTTAAAATATCATAAATTTAAAATGCCAAGCACTTAATCCACTGCACATTATAGCTTAGCCTAATTAACCTTATATATAATCAGAATCTAGCTGAGCAAAGTCAACTAACAGCCCATTTTATCATGGTGGATTGAATACCCCACATGATCTAATGAATACAAGGAACATAGAGTACTGGTGATCTGCCCCCATGACAACAGAAGTCATGCTCTCTCTCTCTCTGCTGCCACCCATCAGGAAAGAATAGCATTGAGCTGAACCAGTGCAGAAGCACTAGGTGAGATCTCACATCTAATCCACAAATTGCAGGAAGAGAGGAAATAAGATTGGGCTGGGGTGGGTTTTCGAAATTCTAAATCCTACTCCCAATAAAACCACTTCCAACATAGGCCATGCCTCTTAACCCTTCCTATACAGTCTACCAACTAGGGATCAAACATTCAAACCTATGAGTCTATGGAGGTCATTCTCACTTAAACCACCATGGTGGGGGAGGTTCCCAAGGAAAGATACTCCCAAACCTTTGCCTAGAATCAGAATTATCCCTCTTGTACAATTTCCAAAGCATTTTTTGATTATAATATTCACTGTGGTTTAAAAGAACTGACAAATTACAGCTGAAAATGTAACCAACTAAAACTTACAGTAGGGCCAAGTTAAAGGTGTTTGGGAAGCCCAGGAGCTTATAGACTTATGGGGGAAAGGCACACAGAATCTCACTAATGCATCTGGATTAAAATTCTTATCATGTTCAAATGTGCACTTCAAGTAATAGCTATTGATTTTCAAAAAGTTAATTTTTAAAAAAATATATAAGTTTTTCTGATGCCTCTTACTCATGAATGAGCTTGTGAGAGGCAAGGTTAGCTACTTGAAACCTCACTGAGGACAATCTCAGCACACAGTAAGGTCTGCTGTGTGAACAAAGTATCCCTTCCTCCAAGAGCAATGTGTCAATCATGAAGACATGTCTGGGCTGTTCTTAAAACCTGTGTGTGGAGAGATAGTCTGTGTCCTTCTCAGCATTAAACCTGAGGCTAAATGAGACCCTCATCTGTATTCCTTCTATTTTCCTGTTAATGACAAGAAGTTGTTTAGGGAAAGGCAGTATATATCATTTGCTACATATATTCTCAATTCTTGGAACAGTGTTTGGAATATGAACACTACATAGGAAATGTGTGAGAAGTAAATAAATGGTTTATAATGCAAAGTGGTTTTCCACCTCAAAAATCTGGAATTGATCTCCCCCTGACATGTATTACCCTTGCTCCAGGTGGGAACACATGCTCCCAGGAAAGTAGAGAAGAGGCATACAGTGAAAACAAAAGGCAAACACGTGCCATAAAGATGCTGGAACAGAAATGCATGTGCAGCGTCACTCTGGTCAGACAATGGTACTCACAAGACTAGGCAGATGAGGACATGTCTGCCCAGAGCTAGACTCAATACATCAATAGTTGTCATTTTCAACTGGTGCTCTCCATCATGAAGGACAGTTTCTCTGCCAGGCTTTTTGTTTTTAACCACTATCAAGGTCACTGTCACTACTGAGATCTGCCAGTTAGTCTAGATCCTGGCATGCCTGGCTTCTCAAAGTTAATTAGGTCCCCTTGCCCCACCTCCCCCCGGAGTATGAGCTCTGGCTGCACTCCGGATTCTTCTCCCTAAGCCCTAGCGATGTTCTCTGAGGACAGCCACTTCTGTCTCTCTGGGCCTGAGTCATACTTTCTGACCTTACGCCCCGTGGTACACTGTTTCAGACACTGAATTCCTGATGCTTTTCCTGTCGCCACTGAATTATTTGTATCATCACCTTAAAGAACATTCCAGAAAGACAACTGTAGAATCAGAAACTGATTTGTGCGTATCAAAAATAAAACAACAAATGAATGGATCCTACTTAAACCACTGAATGATCCTATGAAATTGTATGTCTGTCTTCTGACCGTTCCTTTAAAATACATTAACATGCCCTTCCTGAGCTCAAATGAGGTCTGCTCCAGAAATGCAGTTAGCTCACTACAAACCTTAGTTGTGACAGCTGTTCACACAGGCCTCTGCCCCGCCCTCAGTACTGTTGGAACCCCATTGATCCTTCTCACTTAGGTAAAGCAACTGGGGGACATGTTTGTTTACACAGAGAACAAAGGACCTGAGGGTATGTACATTTGAAAGGCCTTTTCTAAGTCTGCTCTAAGATAGGGGCAGATGTGCAGCTTGGCCTAGAGAAGTGGATAGCATCTCTGTGTTAGTTCACCCCGTCAGCCATCATATACAGTTTCACTGCTTAATAAGAGAGGCTTGGTGGGATCCAGAAAGAAGTGAGACTGTGGCCCCAGGCCTGAGACTTTGTGGCTTACAATCTTTTATAATTTTTCTCATACCCCCTCCATAACAACCCTGCCACAATACACGTACATGTAAAAACGATGTACAAGTATCTCTGTCCACAATATGTACACCTATTACAAGATAAAGCTATACACAGACAGGTACAATAGACATATAAGCAATCCAGTCACAAAATACCAGATATATAGGTGTGTACTAAAGCTGTAGTTATGCTTGAAGTGATAGTCTGAGTGCTTTTGGGAAGCTAGGATAGAATATTTCAGCAAAGTGGCTTGCTTAGCTAGGAGTGATGTTTGCATACACTCCAACTTTGCTTTAAACAACTACGCAACGATGAGAGACGTTAGTTGTAACCCCATTTTTAAGAGAAGGCAGTATGAACATAACACAAAAGAGAAAAGCTAACTAGTATAAACCTTCTGAACACATCCTCTACATGAAGGGCTTGAAATCACCCCGCTGAGGTCCACCGTGACAGGAGGACACTGCTCAGAAAAGAACTTTCATGGAGACACCTGAAGGAGGGTCTGGGAAGCCTCCATTCTATCTCCAGGTGAAAACCACCAAGTCCATTGCTGTCTTCTGCACCCCGGCGGAATAGAAAGACCGGGCAGTTAGACTTTAGGGTCTGGAGTTCTCCGTTCTAAGGGAGCCAGTGATTGACTTGGGATGGAAACACGGACTTGGACAAGTGCTGGCTCTGAGCCCGGCTTCTCCCTTGCACCGGCGCCGCTAGGGCACAGTCCGCAGCTCCCGCCCAGCATCACTTTGCTCTGACGTCCGTCTCCAGAGCTCTGACGATCGCCCCCGCCCGCCGCCCTTATATAGAGACTTTTGCCAATATCTCATCGATCGCCTTGCCCCTCGCAGCCCTCGGCGGGCTCCCCACCGACCCTCTCCACTCACCCCGAGCCTCCCTCCCTTGCTGCCCTGCAGAGCCGCTGGATCAAGGGGCTCTAGGACCCCCAAGAGCAGCTCCGGGGTGACGCCCAGGTAAGAGCCCGGAAAGCGAGCTGTGGCCGCGCTCTCGGGACCTGAGAGTAGGGAAGGACTCTGCCCGGTGGGGAGGCACCCTCCGTTCATCTGAAAAGCACTTGTGGCTCTTGGGGTGACAGCGGCTGGCAGACTCTGGGTTTCGGAGACCCGGGGCGAAGGTCCAGGGCAAGTGAGCACAGGGGAGCTTGGGCGGAGGGGGAATTTGGTGGCTCTGCGCTCACAAAGGCGGAGCCCACCTGGTCCCAGGAGCCCGGGAGCTCTCTGGCATCCTGGAGGAGAATGCTTGCACCCAGCGCCTCACCCACTGGCAAAGCGCAGACTCCTACAGAAACTTAAGGGGATGAGCTGGATGCAGGAAATAGCCCAGGTAGTGCGCGCGGAATGAAAGGACTAGAATTCCTTAAGGTGAAGCTTTAATTTAGAACTTGACGCCTGTCCCCTCGGTTTTGCTCTGTCTGTGACTGTGGTTTCTACATTACTTTATTCAAAATCCTTTCCTCTTGAGACTAGGAAGGGGCGGCGGGAGGGAGGGCGGGGGAGGCATGATATGAACTAAAGACAATGGAAGATTGAGAGGGTCAAGGGTCATTCATTTAAACGACGAAATTATACTTAGTTGTCACACTAAATTAAACCCCAGCTGATGCATTTTAAATGTATTTTCCTAGTACCCCCTCCACTCCAACATAAAGGGTTACTCTTGGACCTGTTTCCTGAAGTCTGAAAAGATAAGTAGAGGATGAATAATAAACACATACACACACACTCAAGTGCATGTTCTTGGATTATTCCTTTAGTATACACTTAATTAATAGTGATGAAATACCGACTTAGTTTCAAAGGGCAAATACAGGCATAATCATTGCAAAGGATCTCTTGATAGAAGAACTGAGTTATAATACAAATCAGACTTGATTTTAACTTGAAAGAATTTATAAAATACAAAATTTATTATAATTGTATTTGTATTCACTCATTTTTTCTATTTCTTCAAAATTCAAAGCATTAACTTGTTATGTTGAAGTAGATCACTGGACTGGACACTTGTTGGCCATGACTAGTTTCACGGGAAATCCCAATGCAAGCTTTTTTTTTTCTTTTCTTTTTTTTTTTTTTTTTTTTTTAAGGGATGACTGTAGCCAGCTGCTTATTCTTGGCAGCCTGTGTAGGCATAGTGCTTGGCTGCTTAATAATGCATTGCTGTATTTTCTCCAGAAGGCTTGATGAAGTAGCTCACTGTGGAAGGATCTGCACGTTACCTCAAATAAAAAAATGGCTTTCCATGTAGAAGGACTGGTAGCTATCATCCTGTTCTACCTCCTTATATTTCTGGTTGGAATATGGGCTGCATGGAAAACCAAAAACAGCGGCAATGCAGAAGAGCGCAGCGAAGCCATCATAGTTGGGGGCCGAGACATTGGTTTGTTGGTTGGTGGTTTTACCATGACAGGTAGGTGTTCCCATGCTTCCTTCTCATGCTGGCTTGTGCTCTGAGTGGGAAGGCAAACGCTCTTTGTTCCCTGGAGGGTTTTTGTTGTTGTTGTTATTGTTGTTTTTTAAGCCCACTACTTATATATTTTAAAGTAATTCGCTATTTAATTTAAAAGAAAAAGTTTTAGTCTCAGTAGTACCTAACAAAACATTTATAATCACTGGGCTAAATATTAGGGAAGCAAATACAGTCTCTCTGGTTAGTGGGTAGGAACTATAAAAACAAAGGGGTGCAGGAATGCAGAGTCATAGTCTCTCAATTCTGTGATTGAATGTCATGGAGTCTCAATGCAGCCATTAATGCAAGCTGGGATTGTGACTGGGTTCTCTTAGATGATAAATGAATACTAACTAGTTGTGACTTTTTAGCCTGATTAAATCATTTTGGTGGTACTACAGTTCCAATCAAATTAGTACCTGTTAGAAACCTACCTTCTCATTTAATAACCATTTTCCTTAAAGGAAGTAATCCATCACTGAAAGGAAGTCTGGGTGTGTCCTCAATGAAATCCCCAGGCTGGTGTCTGCATATCTCTTCCTTTATAATATTTGTATGGGTGTGTGTTAGGAGAGGTTCTTGCTCTTCCTTCCATCTTAGAGTAAATCCTTTGTCTTGGTCACTGAAAATAATTCTGAAAACAATATAAACTTGTGTCTTGCAAATGGTTGGTAACACTTCTGAGCCTTGCTTAGTAAATATTTAACATCAGCAGCACAATCTGCTCTAACTGGAACCCTTAATGTCTCATTAGAAGAATGCCTTACTGAAATTCATATCCAAATGGAATACTCATTTCTGTTCAGAAAGGCTATCTAAAGACGTTTACAATGTATGTCAGCTAAGGACCTACCTACCCCATGAAGATGGTCTCCGTGTTTAAACACCTTCATTTTTGTCATATGAAATCTACAGTCTTCTGTATATTTTTATCTGTCAAGTATTCCAATTGTGAATTCTAGCATTCACTCACCAACTATAGATGCACGTGTGTGCTCTGTACAGCAGGCACCACGAAAAGACTGCAGGGTTAAGGGAATCTCTGGAGTTGATTAGTTAGTAAAGATTAGGGCCAAGTCTGGTTGAGCACACTGAGGATCCCTCCATGCTGTGCTGTGTGCAGCTCTCTCATTGATGTACTATGCTTCTTTCAAAAAGCACCTTGTTTCCAAAAACAATAATAAGAATAAATGAGCTGTTGAATGTCCAAGCATTTATTCTTTGTTGATTATTATAATATTCTATTATAATCTATAATAATCTACTTCATATAGCCATACATTGGTGCAGAATTTGTTCTTAAGTCACATGCAGATTTTTTTAAAATATGACACATCATTAAAGTATAGAAAAATAGTCAAATGAGGCTGTTTTTTATCAAGTGTTAACAGTTCCTTCTGCAAGCTCAGAAGACTCTTGATCAGTATGACCATTCATTTTAAATCTAAACCATATTATTTAAGCCTCACTAGATTCAGACTGCTTACATACATTTTGTAAGAAACAGAGTGGATATGTAGATTCTTCTAAAGTATATAGCTTAAAGAATTCACATTCTTGCTCATAATTTTATACAAGCAAATGTAAATGTAGGGAACAAATTGTGACTGAGAAATGACTAAATCAATGATAATAAAAATGACTGTTTTTAATCATAGTAAGTGATCAAGTCTTCAGTTCTATATCATAATAAATGCAATTACTTAGGCACGGATTTGACTTTGGGGAGAGGGTCTGCAATGCCACACAGTGGAAAGTAATTGCTAAGAAGCTTTTGTTTAGAAGATCTTGGAGCCATTTCCATTCTGCACCAAAAAAGTTATTGCTAGCACGTGACAGGTTCCAGCCATCTTAGCTTGAAGATGAAATCTCAACTTTGTAAACAAAGATTTCTTCTGATCCTTGTTATGTACTCTGCATCATGAGTAGAGTAGAAAAAAATTCTAAAATTTCAACACGGTTTAGAATGAGAAAATCAATGAATGGCATGGTTCAATAGCCTGCATATCAGGTGTAGAAACTTGTGTGAAGAGGGGACTGGCTGGTAGACATTTCCTGCTCACTTCAGGATTTAGTACCTAAATTTCCCATTAAATGTGGTTACAATTTCTAATCAGGAAAGTCTTCTCAAGTCCATATTGTTTTAGTTTTGAGATTGTGATAAAATTATCCAATTATAACATTTCTCCCTTTGCTTTCCTCACTCCAAGCATTTCCATGTCTCACACCTTGTTCTCTTTTAAATGCATGGCCTTTACCCTTTTACTATTGCTACACACACAAACACACACATAAATGGATATAGATGTATACACATGTATATTTAAATATAGCTAAGCCCAACACATTCTTCTTTGCTTGTTGGATTAAAAGGGGAATACATTCTGGCATGAAAACAGCCAATCACATTCCTAGTGGTACAGACAAGATTTCTATATAGAGAGATGTATTCTCTCATGTTGCGTTCTTAATGGGATGATTCAGTCTCCTGTCTGATATGAGGATTAAAAACATGGGGCCTTCATCATCCCACATACATTGTGTACAGAGATTATTTTGACTGTTATACTCGTAGAAGTACATAAGCTATAAAATCTTAGAGTTCTGTTAAGTTTGTTTTTACAGTAGAATAAATTATTATGGATCTGGAGGGGATTAGAAAAAGGTACTGGGACTGAATATAATAAAAAATTCATTTTATCAAATTATCAAATAATTAATAAAATATTATATTGAAAAAAATGAAGAATCTGATTTGTTACCTTATGGGGAAATTAGTATCTTGTCAGTCAGTCTTGGCTGGAGTTCGCTTAGCCAAAGCCTGCTTTCTCTGGTTCTTTAACTGCTTTCATTCAGTAATTGTGCTACATAAGTTTTTATATGTCTGAAAAAAAAAAATCTGGCAAAATACTACATGGCAGAGCATATCTGGTCCCCTGAAGCCAACTGCCACTGTGTTGGGCAAATAGGCTCAGGGCACAGAAGATGAAGAGAGTGTTATAACCCACTGTTTTTATTTTATTTTATTTATTTCAGCCACCTGGGTTGGAGGAGGTTACATCAATGGAACAGCTGAAGCAGTTTATGGACCAGGCTGTGGTCTAGCATGGGCTCAGGCACCCATTGGCTATTCTCTGAGTCTGATTTTAGGTAAGTGGGTGTTGAGATCCCAGTGACTCATTCAGTCCTCACCATAAAATATAAGTAATGTTAAATGACGTGAATAACTCTTGTGGAGAAAGTTTCTAAGTAGCAATTACCAGAAATTGTTATGTAGCAGAACACTGATGCTTAGATTATCAATCTCCTGACTATGAACTATGCAAAAACCTCTTTGATCCTGTGGCCACTAGAACAGTGAGTTTCTTAAACAACTATAAATTATTTCCCTCAAAAAATAGTATGGACGTATCATTAAAATCTAACCAACTCCATGTCTTTTTGTTCCTTTTGGTAAGTCAAACTACTTAAAGTTTGAATATTATATAATAGAATTTCTTATTGTGCTACACAAAACACTTTTATTGGACTTCGTGCCTCACTCAAAATATATAAATGCTGGATTATGTGGCACAAATTCATCAACGTATTTTAAAGCCCTCTGACGTGGTTCATGTCTTACAATTCACATACTTTATGTCATCCAGTTGTTGCTCATTGGACACAGAAGTTTGAGATATACTAAGGAATTTACAATAGGTCCCTAAATATTTCTTGGTACTATATTTGTAGGACATATGGAGCAGAATTCTCGGTACATACAGATACCTTAAAATTTCATTTTCCTAGGGGGAAAAGACACGTAGTAAAAAAGTTATCTATCATGACTTTGTTCTCACAGTCAATTGTTTGATTTGTTTTAGGTGGTATGTTCTTTGCAAAACCTATGCGTTCTAAGGGGTATGTGACCATGTTGGACCCATTTCAGCAGATCTACGGAAAGCGCATGGGTGGGCTGCTGTTCATCCCTGCACTGATGGGAGAGATGTTCTGGGCTGCAGCCATTTTCTCTGCATTAGGTAAGGACTGAAGAAGATGACTCTGAGTCTCAAATTCCTGACCATAGGGTGTGGCCTTTTAAAAAAAGGTCTTTAAAATGTCTAGATCTGCACTTATTCCTATAAAATTTCAATAGATATTCTATACTTAGCAAAGCATGACTGTAGAGGGAAAATCCAAGCTTCATTTGTTTTGAACCTGAATCGCATTATTACAGTGTGACCAAAGGTTATAAAGGTCATGAGTTGCTTTGGTAGGATGTTTATGACTTAGAAAACAAACACAACTTAATTAAGCTAATTGAGCACAATTAAAAGGTATAGTTTGGGTCAGAACTTTAAAAAAAAAAGTTCATGAGCCAAAGATTAAGGAGAATCATTGGTCTTTAATAAATTATGTTTAAACTTATTCTCTCCCCCCCACCCCAAGTAACTATTTTCACTTTTGTGAGCACATTTTATCCCTCTCTACTTTCCCTTCTAATGACTGCCATGCTAAAATTGATAAATGTAGGCAAAACTAAACTCCTTAAAGATTTTTAAAAGTAGTAATATTGTCACATAAGATATGTCCTATTAAAGGCAAACATCAAACAATGTGGGAGTCCCAACAGTAAACAACATTTGCAGAGAAATGGAACCTCACAGCCTGTGGACAGACTAGACTGGCATTCAGGTAAAGCCATCTAGTTGGACATATCAACATAAGTCTTTGTGTACGCATAAGACTATGGCCAATTAATGGTAAAACTGGAGACTGACAGAACACAGTGAGGATTCTCTCACAAGTTTAAGTGGCTTGTTGTTGTTAACTTGTGAAAACTTTCCAAACCCCAGCTTCTCTTCAGCCTAGTCTACTCTTGAAGATGCAGATTTAGAGATGAAAACAACCATGGCCAGTTGTTAAAATGTAAGCACCCTAAGACCGAGGAGGCACTAGAGATGCGAACCCTGGAGAGGCTGTGTGCAACATCCCTTGCATTCTGCCAATCTCACCTCAGCTCCTGGACCATTCGTAACTGTTCAGTCCTTCTCCTGGCTGTCAGTCACCCTTCTTACCTTTGCCCACCTCTCTCTCTTCCTTGCCTCAGCCAGACCTTTCTCACTGAAGTCAGTGCAGAGGGTCTCTCTGCTTGTGGCTCTGCTTTCCTCTGGTCACCAACTCTTCCAAATTCAAGCTTCCTCACTCTCATTTCTTTTAAAGCAAACTGTTCCAACAGGCTCTATTAACATGGTAGAGCCTCTGCTTTTTCTTCTCCTTAAGTCCCCAAGTAATATCTCCTCCAAAATTGTGACCCTTTCATCTTGCCTCTGACACTTTACAAATCCAGTTGCCAGGGCTTTGGACTTATCTTCCATGTCTTCAATGGGCCTATGGAAGATATTCAGTCTCAATCCACTGCCTTCAGACCAAAGTCAGCCCTGTCCCAGCCCACTGAGAGTGGAGTTGGTGAACAGTTGGAGCCCTCTTCAATGGGCCAGGTGGCCTCATCCAGGCACTCTCCCACACAGGCTTTCCCATCTCTTCTCCAAATGAAAGAGGAGGCTTAAGTCTACAGCAATGTGCTGAGTGGTTAGAACAACAGGAATTTCCTTCTGTGTTACACATGCCGGGACATAAGCTTGTCCCCTGGTTCCAGTATTATCTTATGGATCCTCAATACCATATTGAGATTTGTTCATACCAACTTTGGCTCCCTATCCTCTCAAATTCCTATATAATCTAAGGTCATGTTAGATCTTAGCCATGGTCATCTCTAGCCATGGAAGGAAAGCGATAGTGAGGAAAGGCAAACAATTATAACTAGCTGGAAAATGACAGTCCTCGGTGCTGGACAACAGTCATCAACTTAAAGCCTAATGACATAATGTATAAAAAGAACAATTGAACAGTTTCCCCCAACCTCACTCTCATTAGCTGAGAAACAAGGTGCGTTAGTTTGCCATGGTTTCAAGGCTAGAAATTTCAGGTTTAAGAGCAGATCACCTGCTGAGGTATGAGAGAAAAGAGTGGGCTAAATAAAAGAACACAAAATGCTCACAGTGGCTGAATAAAGTTTCTGAATAATAGTCCTGAAAGGTGAATAGAATTAATGAGCTGAAGTCTCTATGACATTTTACAAATGCAAAACATAGTAGATAAACTCTGTGCTTTGATATAATTCCTTCTGCTGATATTTGTCTAGGTCTGTCTATGTTTTTCAGGGTATATGAAAACATGTTAACAGTTTCTCTGTACATACAGACACATGAAGTAACACACAGACACACATACACTATAAGCAACAAATGTTTTACACACACTACTGCCTTTGGTAGAAATCTATGCTTTATCAGCACATGTGTATTATAAAGTTATTGCTTTTACTCTATAATTGCTGGGTATATTTCAAAAGTAGTGTTTGTAAGAAATAATCTTGGGACATATAAGAATAAGTATATTCTGTATTCATTTTAACCTCAGTATGAGTATGAGGGAAAAACATGGGAAAATCTTTTCTCTAATTACAACAGACATTTATTTAAGACAGTACAACTATAGAAGAGATCATTCTCACTGAGCAGCTTCCCAGAATCACTGGGGGATCAGTGCATTTGAAGGTTTCATCTGACCATCACTTCTTTGTCTGCTCTCCCATTCTTCTGTCTCTCAACTTTCTTTCCTGAATAACCTCTTCCAGACATGACTCGAGAATTTATTTTTCTCATGTTTTTTTTCTACTGTTTTTAAAGCAGTCCATTCAAAAGTTCTCTGGATCCTGTGGCTTCTACCACATCTTCCTTCTTGCTTATTATGTCCTCGCACTTGACATAAAATTGCTAAATTATGCTGCACTGTAATACCAGACAGTACTAGTCAATACCAGGTAATATCATCCTGATGCTGCCAAGCTATGCCTGATTATCATTTTGAATCAGGAGTAAGTCGCAACTGTCAATAACATCTTAGAATGCTTGAATGAAATGTATGCTTATGTTTCTACTAGCTAAATTCAATTATTTGCTTCATAACTTTTATGTCAGCAGATTGGGAGATGCTGTTTTTCTCACTCTAATTAATGTACTCATATAGAAAGTATTTTCTGAAAAAAAAAAAAAAAAAACCAACCCAAATATAGTTGCGATACAAAGGCAGGTGCCTTCTCTAAAATCACCAAGTTGCAACCAAAGTAGGCATTTCCAGAGACTAGTGCTGTGATCTTTCCATATGATTAAATTGCTTATAATTTCTGGAGCTGTAGCTTGTAAATGATATGAAAGCACAAAACTTCACCAAAAGAATGACAGAGATTTGCAATGAAAATTGCAACATGAGAAACAAGCTTCAGGAAAAGAAAAAAAAAATACCCTATTAAATGTCCATACAGTATTTCCTCCATTTGCTAAAAGCATTGATAAATAACTGACCTTTTTTGTATTTGAATCATAGCTCCTTATTATACTACTTTTTTTATTAAATGAATCTGTTCTATTAACATAGTCAAAGCTAGAAAGTATATTGTATGAGTTTCCCGTTAAACAATGGATGTTTATCCCTGGTAGGCAGTATACACTGTAAGCATACCTGTTAAAGAGTAGAAAAAGACAGTGGTGTTCCAAACTACCCATTCATAAGATTCTCAGTGGAAAGATAGGCACCAACAAACAATTCCACAAGGCAAAACCACAATATTGAGGATGAAAGCTATCAAAACTATAATTTTTTTCTTCTAGATTTGTTTATTTTGTGTGTATTGAATATTTTGCCAGAATGTGTGCATGCCTGGTGCTGATAGAGATCAGAAGAGGGTGTCAGATCTCCTGCACCTGGAGTTATAGTTAGTTGTGAGCCAGTATTTGGATGCTGAGAACTGAATCAGGGTCCTCCGCAAGAGCAATATGTGCTCTTAACCATAAATTCATCTCTCCAATCCCTAAAGTGCAATTTTTCAAAGCCAATACTCTCAGTATGTTCTGGGTAGAAGCCACACATTTACCAACCAAGCAATTTAAAGAGACTTCTGGAGACTCTGAGAAAGAAAATAAATTGATAACTTCATTTACAAATTTTACTATTTTCTCCTATAAATTTGACTCAGTTCTTGGTATTTTGTAGGGTTTGTCTGTTACAGGAAACTGTCAAAAGTCAAAACATAAATAAATATGCATTCTAAATTATGTAAGTGGGTGTTCATGTCTCTCAGAAAGACTTCTTACGGATGTAAGAAAATCTGCTGTATGTGTTCAACTGCCGTATTTGATGTATATCACAGAATTTCATACAGTCAAAGCAATATAAGTTCTGAGAGTGGAGTTGTATTCATCCATGTCCTAGCCCTGGTTTTAGGTGTGTCTTACATAGATTAACTAGCAAAACACCAACTTCAAGTGTATCCTGCTCTATATACATACTTAATTTACTAAGACGTAAAAATTTTAACACAACAGTTATTTCACACTGTTGTCATCCTATACACCTTACAAGTCCCTGAGACATATCTGCTGTGACTTCACTTTGGAAGCAGAATCACCTGTGTTCCGTGACCACTGAGTGGCCTGGTCATTTTTTTCTAGGAGCCACCATCAGCGTGATCATTGACGTGGACGTAAATGCGTCAGTCATTGTCTCCGCCCTCATCGCCATTCTTTACACCCTCGTGGGCGGGCTCTACTCTGTGGCATACACTGATGTTGTGCAGCTATTCTGCATTTTTCTAGGACTGGTAAGTGACACCACCATCATAATTGATCTCCTTCCTTCATTTCTCCTCCCCCCTTCCTTTCCTACCTGCCTGCCTTATTTTCTTCTAAAAAGAAGTTTATCCTAATTTAGTCCCACAAAACAATCAGTGTACATATGATTTTCCACCATGAAATAGGTTTAATACCATTTAAAATACTAATTTTTTAATGAACTAGCTAAATAAAAAGCCCTGGTTATTTTTGTTTGTATTTTATACTAAGGTATACGTTAACTCTAACTCCTACAAATATCTGGGTCCTGCTTTCCACCCCTATTTATCTGGATTAGATTTACTTGTGACCCTCTTTGGTATTCAGTGGCAACACTTTCATCTCATGATCAAAATTAATTCAGTGGTAATATGGGCAAAATACTTCTTGTCTTCTGTTAGTTACTACAGGGTGATGGACAGGACATAGAAACTTTGGAAGAGATTTTAAAATGAGAGAAGTATATACATAAGGAATAAGCAAAACTTACTATTTCTGTTATTCCTAGGTAAATTAGATCAAACACGTCCTATTAGGTAAAGAATACTATCACTATGATGCATGAGTAGTATCATTCTGACAGTGAAAGCACTCTGGGCATGTGAAATACATCCTAGCCTACTTTTGAAAGCTTGCATCCTCAAATCTTACAATCAAAATATAATTACATTTGTGACAGTATTCAACACCTGATTCATATAAAAGAAGTATAGGTGGAAATGTGTGTATATTCTATTCTGTGTTGTGGGCTGACATGGGTCCCTGATCATAGTCTCATTGAATACAAGCATCAAGTCAGTTGTTCTTGTGCAGAGCCACAGAGAAAGCATGTGTGCTCATCTTCCCAATCAGGATCAAAATATCCTTGATTTTTTTCTCTGTTATTTATTTTTCTTATAGTAAAATTCTCCACGGACTACTTAAGTTTTTACCCTCCATGTCTGAAAAAAAAAAATGACACTCAATGATAACATTCCAGAGGAATCCATTGGCTGCCATCTGACTTAACACTGTAAATATTAATTTATAGAGCGTTACAAAACCTGCATTTCCCATTCTTCTTCTAGACACTATGTTATAAAATGTCATTCACACACTATAAAATTAAATATGAGAATATTTAATTTGCTTAAAAATTTCTACTTTTTGTTTTTAAATTACCCAAACTAAATGGATGTAAAGAATACTGATTTTTACTCAGCATCGTCATAGCCATTCATAAAGGAAGCAGAGAACACAAAAGCAGTTCTCCGGGCATGTGGGAAGTGAGGTCAGTGTGGTGATGGCAGCTTTCATAATTGATGCACTTGTTATCCCAAGAAGCCCAACCCCAGGGGATGAATCTATCCACCAGTGATGTATATCCTGCCTCATTGACTCAAGTGTGTTGGTGTAGGAACAGAAAGACAAACTTATGTAGGGATACATGTTGGGAATTTTTTGGATATAAAACATAACTAAGTGGATAAGTTATGGGGGTTAACTAGTATTTTTATTCCTTGGTTAAATTAAATCGTGTGTGTGTGTGTGTGTGTGTGTGTGTGTGTGTGTGTGTGTGTGTGTGTCTGTGTCTGTGTGTGTGTCTGTATGTGTGTGTGTGTGTGTTATTCAGTAAATTATGGGTTTCTTAGTTAAAGCACCATAGAATTGTGTCTTTGAAAATACTTTATTTTTCCAGGTTTAATTCCTATGCATACATATATAATCAATGTATGCTCTAACCTTCTCATACTCTAGCTCTGTGGGTTTTGTAACCAACCTTGGTCCACTTAGCTTCCCCATTTTGGCTCCTGTTCCCTGTTCTAACAGAGACTGTTGACTTTCCCTCCCTGTTCTTATAACACCTCTTAATTGCCGATGTCACTACTGGCCTTCAGATCTTTGTCGGAACGTATGAGACCACTTCTGGCACCCTCATTTGTTTCTGTGTTGAAACTCATAGTTAATGTCCATAAAGTTAGATCTAAACATTCATCAAGCTTCAGAGATGTCCTCTAACTTCCAGTTACCTATAAAACAAAATTAAAATTCTTTAGCTTGAAACTGAAGGTTTTCTTCTTGAGTCTACCTTTGGCTCTAACTTCCAGAAGCCACTCCTCTGCCACCAAACTTGCTGCCAAACAAATTTGAACACACACACACAAACACACACACACACCGTACATAAATAAGCCTTTAACTAAGATATTTCCATTTAAGATATTTGACTTTTCAAAAGCCAAGCACAATCAAAAGTAACCTCAAAAAAAAAAGAAAGAAAGAAAGAAGGAAGGAAGGAAGGAAGGAAGGAAGGAAGGAAGGAAGGAAGGAAGGAAGGAAGGAAGGAAGGAAGGAAGGAAGGGAAAGATGAGAAAGGAAGAGAAACCTCTATTTGAAGTTTGAATTTGTCTCTTTTCCTGTGCCTGTAAAATTCAGCTCAACCCTCTCTGATTCTCCCCAGTGGCCGACAACTGCAGCTCCAGGTCAACCACACAATCACACAGGGAAACAACCAACACATTTCAGGGTGCTTTGCTGCTGAGCAGCAGTGTTTGGTTAGTCCTGAAAGTTAAAAGCATTTTTAGCTTACAGTGATTTCAATCCACAAAACTGCCTTAAAATAAATAATTTGTGGATGCTTCTTCATGTCTCATTTTTCCTCTGACTCCTTCCGCTCTGCTCTTCTATACCAGTGTGGGGCACATATTTCAGTCACCTTTTTTTCTATAAAATTAATGAATGTACATCTTTGACCAATTCACAGAAAACAAGAGTGTGTGCGTGCCTGAGTGCCTGCATGTGTGCGTGCGTGTGTGTGTGTGTGTGTGTGTGTGTGTGTGTGTGTGTGTGTGTGTGTGTGTGTGCGTGTGTGCATACATGGTGTGCTTCTATAGTTTATATGGTCTAATATAGCCAAAAACATGAGTAGTAATGTGTGCTTTCATTTTTTCTCTAAATTTTTGCTTCATGGCATCCTATAGAGAACATAATTTCAGGGCCTTCTCTTTGTGAGACAGAGCAACTAAGAAGCTGTGCTGAGAAAGATGAACTAAGAATATTGGCTCATGCACATCCAAGACAGTTAAGCTCATAGGCAATGTTCTCATGTCACTTTGTTCCAGTGGATCAGTGTCCCCTTTGCCCTGTCACACCCTGCAGTCACCGACATTGGATTCACTGCTGTGCACGCCAAATACCAGAGTCCCTGGCTGGGAACCATTGAACCCATTGAAGTATATACCTGGCTTGATAATTTTCTGTTGTTGGTAAGTGACACTGTCATCTGAGAAATGTGCTCTAATTGTTCACAAAATCAAAGACATCTTCAAGATTTCACTTGTATAATTTAAAGTTTTACCTGCTTATTCATGGCTATATCTGAACTGACTCCTGTCTTGGAAACCTGGAGCCACACATCTAGGCCTACAGTGCACAGGTGAGTTGGGAAGCATCACTAAGGAGTGATTCCAAAGGAGGAATTTTCACAAAGCTTAACACATGTAGAGCCCTGGTCTGACAGCCCTGTCAGAGAGGGACATAGGGGAAATCATGGCAGATGTAAGCTAAGAAAAAAGGAAGGACCATGCAAACCCTACCAGATTTTATGATTCTGCAAACCAAAGAGATTATATATAAAAATAACACATTGTACTGATTTCAAGGAAAGAAATTGGTTATTTCTTATAGCATAGTAAAGGAAAAATTGGTTATGTTTGTTTCTTCTTTAGAGGATTGGTAATATTTTATAAGTTCATGTGCATGGCACTCAGGAAAACTTGGAGGGAAAGTATGTTTCCAATAGTGGCTTCTCTCCTAAGGACTGCGGAGAAATCCTTGGCTGTCTTTTTCCTGGAACACTTTATAATTATGAGTATGAAGAGTGAGATGTGAGATGACAGCTGCCTGCTGGTGTGATTATAGCTACATGGAGGTGATGAAAGGCAGAAGCAGGCAACTTGTTAACTATCAGCCTTGGCCTGAGCTAGGAATTAAAGCGGAGCAAGAGAATCTCATGGTCCTTTCCTCCATAACACATTGAATTCCTCATAAAACTCACCTGTAAAAGAAAAAAAAAATTAAGTTCTTTAGTCAGACTGATGATCCCAATTGTTTGATAAGTAAATATCAAATACCGTATGTTGCGTGGGAAGAGAAACTATATAAATAAGCCTTCAACTGTAGTGCTGATGGTCTTTGATCATCTGGTCATTTTTCATGTATGTCTACTTAACATAATTCCCAAGTCCTGCTAATGGAAGCCTGTCTCAGCATCACACAAATTGCCCTCCGTCTTGACCAATAGAGCTACTAAAACAATGTACCACTCACAAAAATTTATATTTCAATAGTCTAGCAGTAGAGTCTGAGGTCAGAGCACCAGCATAGGTGAGTTCTGTCAAGGCTTCTTCTCAGGCTCTAGGCTGCTAACTTCTCACTGTGCCCTTCAGTCATGTAAAGAGTATTCAATGATCACCAATCCCTTTGGGAATGACTCCACTCTTATCATCTGATTATATCTCCCAAAGCTAAATTCGGTTCCAAATACCATTAAAAGTAGGTCAAGATCTCAGCATATAAACTTGTCTCTTTGAAAACATAGCTAGATTTACTTAAAAACTATGAATATTCAGGATGGTTGTTATATACCTAAAAGTGTGTAAATGGAAGATACAAATGGCATACTAATTGCATAAATTTAAAAAGAAAGAAAAATGTTTTTGGAAAAATATAAATGGAATTATGAATTTTAGAATTTATTTTTAGCTATTTGTTTTGACTTTCGAATATGAGTGATTTGTACAGGAAGAGAAATTACTCTGGATTCAGTATGTCAGGAATTGTGCTTGGCAAGATGAAGTAAAAATAAGACAGCCACACCAGAGTTAAATCTCTGAAGAAAAGACACAGGGCGACATAACAAGCTCTTTCATCTATTCCCACATTTGTATACTTCTTACCGAATACCAAGTTTTTACCAATCTGACAGCAGAAGTATCAATACTTCAGGGGAAGTCAATAATCTCCCAAGCTTCTCTCTGGCCTCTACTTTATCCACTGAACTCTACTAAAATCATATATGCAGTGCTCTCACAATGCCTGGTTATCATGGTGGTTTTTTTTTTTACTTTTTCATATTAGCATCTCTTCAAGGAACTCTCATCTTCCTAGATGTCTAACTCATGTGCCATTTCTCTCTAGTCTTTCTTGATTGACGTGTGGGTAACCGCTTATCTCCTTTTCTCTCAACTGCAAATCATTGTTTCTCAGTTTTGTTTCCATGCAAGTATCTTGTAGCCAATTATACTGTAGTTCAATGCCACCTATCTTATTTGGGGGAGGGGGTTGTGTTTTTAACAACAATTTTAAGCATATTTCTGGTGTACCTATGGACATTGACCAATTATTTACATACTCTCTGCTAATATAGATGTCATTTAATTGGAAAACCACATCGCAGTAAGGTATCCTGTAAAAATGAATATAGACAAAAGTTCTGATACTTTCTTTAATGTGTCCTTGAGCTTTCTGCATCCTGTTTAGTAAAACACCACAGTGTATTGACTCTCCCAGAGGAGTGTGTAAACATCTTTCAACACTAGTCCCATGCCCATGACATGATTAACACTTTTTCAAATACATGATTTGGATTTCATCACATATTTTTCAGAATCTCAATTAGTTTTTAAATTGTTTTATGATGGTTGAAATTTCTGTCCCGAGATAAACTGAAGATTTCTGGTTAATTTTAAGGCAGCTAAGAACAGGTAAATTAAGAAAAAGATAAGAATGCCTAATGTAGTCACAATGGGAAATGCTGCAAGGAATCCAGTGTTTAAAACAAAATCACTGTTTGCACAAATTGACATTCTCTGGCTATTTTCACAAGCTACTATTACTCAGAACCAACAGAATTTGTTTTTCATAATCTGACTATGAAGTCCAGGATTGAGGCCCTGGCAGGCTTTGTTTGTATGTAGAAAGGGCAATCAACCTCCCTTAAGTTTTTACTGCTCTTTGGTTTGTTTTAAGAACAACCCTAACTAGATTCATGCTGACTCCATTTTTGTGATACAATGAATTCACCTAGAGCCAATGATAATATGGATTCCTTCACCCAGAATTTAAATTGACAAATGCGTAAGTGGCCAAAACTTCACAACTCAGCGAGCACAGCTGCAGAAGTTGGATTTATGGTCTGTGAAGTGTATTTCATACTTTACAACTCTATGAAAACTATTCTAAGTGCAACTGATTGGTGTAGTGTTACAAAGCTCCCAGAAGAGAACTATTAATTTGCCGCCTCCTTCTTTGACTTACTCTGGATCTCTGATTCCCATGCAGATGATGGGTGGAATCCCATGGCAAGCCTACTTCCAGAGGGTTCTCTCTTCATCCTCAGCCACCTACGCTCAGGTGCTGTCCTTCCTAGCAGCTTTTGGGTGCCTGGTGATGGCTGTACCATCCATATGCATAGGAGCCATTGGAGCCTCCACAGGTAATCACATTGGCAAGGTAGAGCCCCAACCTCCTAAGACTGTTCTCTATCTCATAGCCCACTCTCCCCAACACACTAAATTAACTCACTCTGCATGGCCCTACCATGCCTTTGTGATCATACTCAACAAATGGAAGTCTAGTTTACATGATCTCTACCTGGTCTTTGTTACTCACTTAATGACGAAACATAATACACCAACTTTGGTGTATTTGCAACTGTATTTTGTCAAACGGGAGATCAACTGTGATGCATGCAGTATAACCTGAGGTATGGGGTGGAACTTAAAAATACCATCCCGTTGTGGCTATTCCATGGTGAGCTTCACTGTGATGGTAGAAATGGATGCTGAAAAGCATCTACAGCCCTCCTGGTAAGCCAGAGAAAAGCAGAAATTACAAGTCACTGGCTTAGGAGACTATCCCCCTGCTCTCATCCTGGTCTCCACTGAACACTGTGAACTTGAGATTTTAGCTTTTAATTTCCAGAAGTTCACAAATCAAGAGAGAGAATTATTTTTCCTGCAGAAACTAAGAAGCAAATATACTGGTTAAGATTAACTATTAAGACAACAACAACAACAAAAAGAACAATATAAAATGTTTATTTCCCTGATGGCCTTTATGAAACATTTCTGAAGTCTTGCCTTTGAGCTCCTTGAACTTAATCATTCCTGACTCTCTGTTTCTCCCATGGTAGAAGGAGGAAGCAAGATCCCTGTAAGAGCACTGACATGGTCAGGAGTGCTCTACCTTTGCATCCTAATCCCCTCCCTGCCTAATAACAATAACGTCATCTTGAGGATTGGGATCTCAAAGACCCAAGGGTGGTTTAAACACAAGATCGTAAAGGCATAATGACAGAGGCTGAGATCTGTGGTCAGTGGAGCATTTTATGAACCTCAGGACTAAGTTACAGATATCTTAATTGTAATTATGAGGTACCTTTCGGCATGTGGAAACTATGTCATATTAACCCATGTTGAGAGGCATTCTCTAAGTAGAAGTAATTAAAACAAATTAGAAAACGTTTACCATTCAACCTGTTTCCTCTTACAAAAGTAATACCACTTATTGAAATATTTTGATTTATTTTTATTTTAGTTTTAAAAACAGAAGTCACAATTTGCAGCAGAATCTCCCCCTTCCATGTTCACATGTGATATAAAACAATAACTAAATAATACAAACATTGGCAGAGGTTCTCATCAGTTTCTGCTTCTGTAAAAAGGAAATATGGTTTGCCTCTACCACCTCCTGTGTGTATGCATGCTTGTGTAAGCAGAGTAACAAAGCCAGCACACAGCCTACTGTTTTCTTAGATTGAATGTACAGTTTTGGTTATGATCTTTATTAACTGTACTTCTCAGTTGCAGCTTTACCTCTGTTAGCATCTAGGTGTAGATTTAAGGATGACTATAATGGGAAGTGGAGGAATGGTAGCTTCCAAGGAAACCACTAC
Source organism: Phyllotis vaccarum (assembly GCA_033318265.1). Taxonomy (NCBI): domain Eukaryota; kingdom Metazoa; phylum Chordata; class Mammalia; order Rodentia; family Cricetidae; genus Phyllotis; species Phyllotis vaccarum. The sequence goes on from JARWLC010000010.1 coordinate 78,714,090, forward strand.
TGCTTGGTCCGGACATTATAACATCAAGGAAGATCACCAATGTCAAAACTAACTAATGTACATATCCAGGCCACTTGTCTTCTTTAACACAGGATGCAACCAAACCAAACAAGCAGAGACAGTGAGATGGCCCAAGGGTAAAGGCACTTGCCACTGAACTTGATAACCCAAGATCCATCCTTGAAACCAATGGTGTAAGGAGCAAATGACTTCCCACAAATTGTCTTTTGACCTCCATACTCATATGCTGTAGCACTTGAGTGTTCCACATGCATGGACACACATGTACATACATACATACACAAATAAATAACAAAGTAGAAGCAGTGTACTCAAATATAGATATGTTTTAAGTCACTCTATTTGACCAAATTCAAATACCTCCAAGAAACCAAAGCCTTATGAATGAGAAGAAGCTATTCTTAGCAAGACCTGTTCCCCCACCCCAACAAAAACGCTATGTAAGATGGAATTACTTAGAAGAAAACTTAGACATCTCCAAGGCTGTTACACTATCTTCAGAAAAAGGATGAGTGAAAAAAAAAAATCTGCCATGATCTCTATAAGTACAGAGATCCCTGGACCTCACAGTATAAACTGTGGGAGTGGTCTAAAGAAAATATTTGGTTTAAGAAAGTTTGTTGTCTGTGATTCTGAGTTTGCACAAATGCACACAAAGAATATGCCAGGACCCAGCAAGTGTGACTAAGCCCGAATACTATCAATACTATCAATACTCACAGGCGGCAGGCAGGTCAGACATATTACATGACCAGCACATGGACTTCCCACCTCCGTAGGCTACACAGACTCTCAGGTGTGATGGTTGTTTCTGCTCCACAGACTGGAACCAGACTGCATATGGGTTTCCAGATCCCAAGACCAAGGATGAAGGAGACATGATTCTCCCGATCGTTCTGCAGTACCTCTGCCCTGTGTACATTTCCTTCTTTGGGCTCGGTGCTGTTTCTGCCGCTGTCATGTCCTCAGCCGACTCTTCCATCCTGTCAGCGAGTTCTATGTTTGCTCGGAATATCTACCAGCTTTCCTTCAGACAAAATGTAAGACCAGACTTTTAATCTCTCATTATTAGATTTTTTTGTCATTGCTACCACATTTGCTGTATCTATTATATACATATCATTACAGGTTGAATCTCTATCAGCTGAAGTGGTAAATTTGAAATGTTCCAAATCCAAAACTTTTGGAAAATCACCAAGATGTCATAAGTAGGAGGTCCCATACTATGAAGCCTTGTTTCATTCACAAAATTACTAAACATAATGTTACAAAATCACCTTCCTGTCATACCTACAAAGTATATAAAATATAAATTAATTCCTGTCTTAAACTTAAGTTTCATTCCTAATGTAGCTCATTATGAATACGCAGATATTACAAAATATAAAAATAAACCCTTATGGATATGTAACACTTTTGCTCTCAAGCATTTTGTATAAACGGTACTCAGTCTGTGTATACATATTGAGTTTATATTGCAATCCAGCCCTTATGTTGAAACACACACATTTAAACTGCTGACTTTGTGTATTCTGCAAATGAATTGCAACAATCTATGTTATTGTTTACTTTTACACTAAAGGGAACCAATTACTGTAACTATTTCCTACGAGAATGCCATCCTACTATAGCTTAAATTTCTTGTCTTTTTGGTAAAAGAAAATACAGCTTCAAAAATTTTAGGAAATTATTTAATTTGATTAAATATACTAGGATCCTAGAGAGTTCCGGTGGCCATAAATCATATCGAGGTACTTCACACTATTTTTGTAACAACTGCTGTGGTCTTTGAATTCCAAAAGATACTTCTAACACACAGTAGCCTTTTAATTTGATTTTTCTTATGGATACAAATGGCTCTGGGACAGTTTGATACTATGGTCCTTGGCAGACAACCCCTACCAAGAGATTTTTTTTCTATCATATAGAGTTTGGCTTCTCACCATGTTTCCTAGGTCATAGTAAAATAATTCCACTGGAACCAACGAGATGACTCAGTAAAGAAAATGTGCTTTCCACACAGCTTGATGACCTAAGTTTTATCCCTTGAACCCACATTGTCTGAACTGATTCTTATAAATTCTCTTCTGAGCTCCTCACCTGCATCATAGTATGTGCATTTGTATACACATGTATGACATGCAAATACAATTATTAAAAAATGATCCATAGGTGTTTTACCAGACTATTTCTTAGAAACGCCTGGTTTAAAGCACCTTAAAAATAGTAGGACAGGACTCTTATAAAGACAAGGTTTAAGAGTGGCCATCCTCTCAGTGATTCATATCTTGCCATATTTTATGTGTGACATAATGACCTTAACTCATACCATATACCCTGTACATTCAGAGAAAGCCTTTATAGTCTCACTTCATTCACATGATACAAGAAGCCATTGTACCTAAGTGTCATAAGTTTCATCAGCTTTGGACACAGGGTGGGTGACAGTGGGACTGGATAAGATCAGTTTTAAAGTATAGACAATTTTCCTGTGCGTCACTTAAAGAGACAGTACATTGTTTGCTGACCTTCCATTCATTCCTCACAGGCATCAGACAAAGAAATTGTGTGGGTCATGAGAATCACTGTGCTTGTGTTTGGAGCATCTGCAACAGCCATGGCCTTGCTGACGAAGACTGTGTATGGGCTCTGGTACCTGAGTTCTGACCTTGTCTACATTATCATCTTCCCACAGCTGCTCTGTGTACTCTTCATCAAAGGAACCAACACCTATGGGGCTGTTGCAGGTTACATATTTGGACTTTTTCTGAGAATTACAGGAGGAGAGCCATATCTATATTTGCAGCCTCTAATCTTCTACCCTGGTTATTACTCTGACAAGAATGGTATATATAATCAGAGATTCCCCTTTAAAACTCTCTCCATGGTTACCTCGTTCTTGACCAACATTTGTGTTTCTTATCTAGCCAAATATCTATTTGAAAGTGGAACCTTGCCTCCAAAGTTAGATGTATTTGATGCCGTCGTTTCGAGGCATAGTGAAGAGATCATGGACAAGACGATTCTAGTCAGAAATGAAAACATCAAATTAAATGAACTCGCACCTGTGAAGCCTCGACAGAGCCTGACTCTCAGCTCAACTTTCACCAATAAGGAGGCCCTTCTTGATGTTGATTCCAGTCCAGAGGGATCTGGAACTGAAGATAACTTACAATGACCCCATCTAAACTGTACAGAGCAGAGCACTGCTGTAGGGTAGTTTTGGAAAGAAAGTTTGGAGCATATCTCTAACACATATTCAAATATAAATGTTTAGAGGGGGAAAGGATTTGCAGAAATAAAATAAGCTATAATGGATGCATTCAGAAAAAAAAATAACAATTGCACAGGGAGAAGGAAGCAAGTGGGAAAAGGAAAAGCGACAGCTTTGTTTCTCATGATAACACTTTAATTTTTGAATAGCTTTGTTAAGCCCAGCCAAAGAAAATGGCCAATTATTCCTTATCTTTATAACAGAAAGAGGAAGTATATACTAATGAACCCTTGGAAAGGAGACTGACTTGTTCTGATCATCTTTGCTGGCTAATGCACTGGACATTGGTTTAATTACTTCAACATATAGACTGAGTTTTTCACAATCATCGCTGTACATTATGCAGTGAGTTAACCAGTTTACTTCTTTCCATGTGGATTAGCCTGTTCTTCCATGATCTGAATGTGACATTTGCTCAATTTTCAATGTGCACTCTGTTACCCTTTCTTGCTCTTCTGCATGAACATGTTCTCTCTCTCTCTCTCTCTCTCTCTCTCTCTCTCTCTCTCTCTCTCTCTCTCTCTCTCTCTCTCTCTCTCTCTCTCTCTCCATCCCTCCCTCCTTGTTTCTCTTCCTTTCTCCCTCTTTCTGCCCCTTCCCCATTTTTCTCTCTCCCTCACTCCCCCACTCTTTCCTAGCTCTTCCTCTCTCCCCTCTCTTCATCTCAGATTTTATTTTTGTGTGGTGCTGGAGATCTAACACAGGGCCTTGCACATGATAGGTAAGGGCTTGCCTATTGAACCCAGCCCCACAGTCTATTTTTTTCCATTGATGCCATATATTGTTCTAAGCACAAGCAACACAAATAAATATTTATTTAATAGTGACATTTTTATGTATAAATAATGGAAAATAGAGTCCATGTTGGGTTGGAAAAAAATAGAAAGCACCGATGTCTATGAGGATATCTACAGTTGCCATGCACTCAAAGAAAAGTGCCCAAAGCAAAGCATGAAAGGCTATTGGGCACTTACAGCAATAAGTCAAGAAGAAAATTAAGATGAGGGGAAGAGAAAAAGCATTTCTATCTCCAGCTCTAGCATATTAAGTGTTGTCACACCTTAGACATAACGTTGTCTTGGCTTATTTTCTCATAGATACTGGAGGCAAACTTGAATCTTATGTAAAGAAAGGTCATTATCCAATACCTGTTGCAAGTGGCAATTGCTGTAACAGCATGTATTCACTGTGTATTTATTACCAGCAGTTTGAGAACAACTCACTGAGAGACTAGGGAACAAACCCCACTCATTTCTGGACATACATTAATAGAATAGTTTAGTGTTAAGGATCTACTCTGGGCCTTTTTCCCCATAAGACACTTTTAGGGACTGGATATATCTCCACAAGTGAGTATATTGAATTTCAAAAAGTAATGGAAAACAAAAAGCAAAAACAAATCCTCAAGAGACTAAGGCATCATTTTTAGTACCTGATGTGCACATGTCTTTTAAGAGGTCAATTCCTACGTGTAATTTTGCTCCTGTTTGTATTTGACGATAAGTACAAACCTTGTGCTCCAAGGCCTAGAATTTATTTCTATGTATTACAATTGGAACTGTCTCAAAGCATCAACAGGGAGACTTCCTTTCTTTAAAAATGTAGCTTGAAATTCCAGTACAATTTTCAAAACGTAAGGATTAGTAGTTTTGCATATGTAATGTCCTATTTTTCAGTGTTGTCTTAGTACTTGAGCCTCTTCACTAAGTTATGTATATACTTCAGGAACAGAGAATTCCTTCATCCACTAGTTTTTCTCAGAATCAGTTCAGTAATTGTGGAGTACTTGCAAGTATGAAGTCTGAGATTCTTAAATGTGGGGTGAGAAAAAAAGCCAAGGAAAAGGGAAAAAATAAGAAAACTTGGCATGAAAAAGTATTCATGACAGGGACGTAATTTCTGGTGGATGTGGTATTTTAGACCCATCAGATGTCCCAACAGAGGCAAAACAGTGAATTTTGCCCACCTCACCATCATTGTCCTCTCTTCAGATGGTTGAGGTGTTTGCTTTCCTTATAAATGTCGTAAAGCCTCATTCATAAATACAGCCCATAGCAAATCAGTCTCTTCCACAGACATTACATTTTGTAACATTCTTAGTCAACAATTGTCCAAGCAACCTTATTTAATTATGGTGAAAGTAATATTAAAGAAAATTAGGAGATAAGCATTTGCCTTAACCAAAATATTAAACCTAAATAAAGAGAATAAACTAATAATCTATTTCTGTTTTGTTTGAATGTTATAATACTTACTTTCAAAACAGTTATCAACAATCACATACCCATAGAATTTGCTAAAGACAAGTGAGGTGACATATAAAGAACTAAAATATCAAAAGGATGAGTGAAGACATTTGTGATACATTCTGGAATGAGTTCTCCCTGATTTTCAAGCAAGGAAAAAAAGCTTCTAAGTGCAGAAGGTCTACTCTATTTTGACATGGAGACATTTGTAAGTTATTCCAGTCTAATGCAGTGAACCTCATTTTCAAATCCATTCCCAATAAAATCAAAGGTGTTTCACTATCACTGAATAGTGTGAGGTAATACTCTTATATAGCATCAGAACAAGAAAGGCATTTCATCCCATACTTTACTTGTGGTTGTATCAATGCTTCTTAGGTAAATTTTATTCTCCTCCACATGTTTAGAATGTCAAGCTTATAGCTGGAGTAATATGTCAACAAGCCGTCAAATGCTCAGTGCCAAATCCAATTTCATTGCTACTCTTTAAGTAGTGAATCTTATGTGAATATCATATGAATGTAAGCTTGAAATGACTAAATTTAATATAATGTGTATAGAAATTTGTATTTGTAAATAATGAATTAGCATTATATTCTAAACATAAATCATCATTTTTCCTTTTTATCCTTCTATAAAATTTACTATGGTATCATATAAATTTATTATAAGTTCGCCATAATGTATGTTTGCTACTGCATAGACAAATGCATATAATGGTTCCAAAACCTATATTTTTATCTGTCAAAATATTATACAAAGTTACATTCAAAATAAGTAGATTTACAAGTATATATGTATGTGTTTAAATGTAATAGTATTGTATTAAATTATGCCATTGGAATTCAGGATATCATGTCTAGATTTGATGTTTTAGGGGCCTCTCTTTAGATATAAATGGTGCTTAAGAATGATTATGCTATGGGAGTGAAATTAATAACATATAGGAAAGATACTTAAATATTAAGTGGGAAAATGCAACTTGTAAAGTCTTGGGGCAACCTATGCATCTTATAACAAGGCACACATTTTCTTAAGTTAAACATTATTCATAGGCCCTTTCTTTGAATTAAAAATATAACAAACTGTCTAATGTATTCTCTCAATACAAAAATACGTATCTTTAAAAGGGTTGTCTTATCTCATAACAAGATGCATAGGCTCTTCCTTTGAATTAAAAATATAACAAACTGTCCATTGTATTCCATTAATATAAAAATATATATCTTTTAAAAAGGCTGCCTGATCATTGCTGATGCAGGACATACAGCCAATACACAATGATAAACCGGTCCTTGGTATCCTGAAAAGACATTCTCCTGTTTCTTGTCTAACCCTTTCAGGGAATCTTTAAAATTGAAATTATTTCTAGCATCAGAAGAACTTTGACCTCTTGGGCCTTAAACATAGGTATTATGTCTGTAGATACGTAAAGGGTAGAAAGATTTAAAAGTTTATGGAAGAATGAAAAGTACATTTGAAGGGAAACAGGGCATGTCCATCCACCATTGTGTGATATTCTTCCATATGTCCATAGTTAGCATATAATTCTGCTTTATCTCAAACATGACACAATGGAATTTATTAGAAATGAAAATGCAGAAAGCATAAAATCAGAGTCAAACTGGAAACAAAGGCTTGAAATCCTACCTTCTTAGGAGGCTAAGGCAGAAAATTGGAAGTACAAGCTCTGCTAGGCAACAGAGTGAGCTCAAGGCCACCCTGAACAATTTAGTAAGTCATTTTCTAAATCAATGGTTCTCAACCGTTCTATTGCTGTGACCCTTTAATGCAGTTCCTCATATTGTGGTGACCCTTAACCATAAAATTACTTCCCTTCCTATTTCATAACTGTATTTTTGCTACTGTTATGAATCATAATGTAAGTGTTAATACTTTCAGATTTTCCTTTTGTATTATCACAAATGCAGGCCAATAGCTCAGGCTTATTACTAACTCTCACATTCATGTTCACCCACATATTTATCTATGCTTTTCTCAATATGTCACGCCCATCTTCTCTTTGTGTCTTCTGGCCACTCCCCATCTCTACCATTTTTCCTCCCAGCATTCTCTGTCTGGGTCTCCTGCATAACCTTATCCTGTTCAGCTACTGGCCAAGTAGCTTCTTTATTAAACCAATTACATTGACTTATATTCACACAGTGTAAAGGGATATTCTACATTTTCCCCTTTTTGTTAAATTAAAAAGGAAGGTTTTAACTTTAACATTGTAAAACTATGTACAATAAAATCAGTTATCAGGTAAGAATTGGAGTTAAAATATCTAGTTAATTGTATTTTGAAAAATTAGAAAAATATCTCTATTATCTATTTTATCTTTGTAGGTCTAAAGTTTTCTACCTAATTTACCTTTTAAAGAAAACTTTAAGTATAATTATTTAGTTTTTAACTCCAACAAAGACATCAGAAGGATGAAATGTTATCTAATGAGAGGGACATCTAGCTTTCTGGACAGTCACCCAGAGCTCTTCTGTATCATTGAGGCATCCATTTTGTCCTACATAGTATATCTGATAGACTTTATTGAGAAGCAGGGAATTTTAAAGGATTGTCCTACCTTATCTTGGCAAAGTACTTTTTTTGTGTCCTGCTGATCCAGTTTGGATACTATACTGGCAGCAATTGATGAAAGGGAAGTTTTCTCAGATGGTTAGATTTTGCCATAACAAAAGCAAACTCCATATAGAGTTTCTTCAAATTGGTGCTGCCAGGAGCAGACTTGTCTCACTGTCATAATAAGACTTATGTTATTAAACACATTAAATAAAATATTATGTAGGTCTTTGAAGTGTTTGAAGACCATCTATCTATCTAAATATATCTGTTTAATCTTGAAAACATACATAAAAGTGACCCCTGTGAAAGAGTCATTTGATCTCCAAAGAACAAGAGAAGGATTTTTTTCAAGAACATGTTAGGAATATAGTTCACTGGATACCACGCTTATCTAGCCTGTGTGAAATGCCAGGATCGATCACTATTACTGGGGTGGGGTGGAAATTCTAGAGAAACATAGGAAGCTAAAGGAAAATAATGCCCCTCCCAAGACTGTACCAACAGAAAATGAAGTCCAACACAGTGCAGTGAAAATGGCCATGCTGATTTATATTATTTGCAATCTTTCAAATAAGATGATGATCCTGTTTTAATTTTACTTAGAAAACTACAGTGACCTATGTTTTTTAAGGTACCATGTGGTGTATCTTGGAGCCAAACTTGATTGTTACTTTAACCATTTGTTACCTGGAAGCAATGAAACACATAAACAAAGGAGGATTTGAATTTAATGACAAAATTTGGAGTAGCAGGTACAGCCAAAAACTGAACTGCAAATGGCCTCCAACAGCACAGAATGAAGCTGAATTTACCCATTGGAAATAACATCTAGGAATCATGCTGACTGTCATAGGGAGATTGTTAGAATTACTCAAACTCTAGCAGATTGTTTCATCTATACAGCACTTTTGATTGAGCACCTTTATATTCTAGAAGTCTTTCTAGTTCAGCTACATCCTATTCATTTGGATACAGCACAACTTGGTGAACATAGTAAGGGTAGGCCACAGAAGGAGGTCGTGCATTGACAGCTTTACTACTTACACACTTGTGTGGGTCTCAGTCTTTCTAAAAAGTACATGTGTGGTGGGGGGGCATATACCTCTTATCAGTAATCTATGATATATACAAGCTCATAAGGTAGACAAACCTTAAAATGGGAAGATATAGAAGGATGAACTCTGCTCTCTGAGAAATTTGTGACAAAATACATCTAGCTATGTTATCACCATTGTCATTATGGAATCTACACACTGAATAAAGAAGCTAGAGTTTTTGTTTTAGTGTGCATCAGCTTACAGATCCTATTTGCTTCACAGACCCAACTGAACAGTTTTCAGGCTGCTTCATGTGCACCAGAATTGAACTCTGTGTATAACCATGACCTTAACTCTGAAGGCTGAGTTTACCTCACTGTTACGGTGCAAAGGAAGAAATTAAAACTGAAAAGAGTCCTTGGAGCTTTGGAAATGGCAGTGAAAATGTTTAATTTAGTTGTCACATGTATTGCTGATTACTTAAGTGAAAGCAAAAACTTTTAAAATTTCTTTCTTTTTTTTAAATCTGTGACATGGATCTCACATAGCCCAGGCTGGCCTCAAATTTACTATGTAGCTGAGGATGGCCTCCTACTACCACCTCCCAAACGCTGGGATTATAGCTATGTATCACCTTATCCTACTTAAAGAATCTTACAGAAATGCAAAGGTGATATGAGATCAATGTTGTAAAATTTAGAATTTGATAACTAACCAAATCTGGCTTTTCAAGTATAGGCAGGGTAGGGATGGGCACAAGTGTTGATGGCAACTGAATAATATTATTTAAAATTAAGAAAAGAAATCAATGTCAAGAAAATATTGTAAACTGTCTAATTCTATGTAGGTTAGAATGTCCCAGACATAGATGGCCGTTGGCACCAACTGTGAGCTGTGACTAAGTGCAGAGAACAATGGGGACAGTGCCCACGGGAGGATGCTCCCGTCCCAACCCATTTGTTTGTGTTCTCAGAGTCAAAGTGCACAGTGGACACCACGTGTCAGAGTCACATCAAGTTCACATTCAGCCCTTAGGAGAAATCTAACCTATATAGGCCCCATTTATAGCAGATTTCTTGTCATTTTACTTCAACTAGTATGGTTAAATGTTTAGCAAAGATTTTTTTCATATTTTAATTTTTGGAGAGAACACCAAGATCCAAAATGTTCACTTGTAAAAGACAGAAGAACGAAGCAGGAAGAAAAAAGTACACAATTAGAAACCTCTCATCAAGCGTCTATTTATTCTTTTGTGTCTTTCGTATCATCAATCCCACTCATCTCCCCCCTCCCCAAATTAAAACAAAATAAGATTTAAGAGGAGAGGAAAAGGGGAGGGGGATAAAGGAGGAAGGAGAAAATGATCATGGAAGCTGCACTGTGATACAGTGACTCACAAGTATACCTCTTTATCCACACATTTTTACTTTGCTGGTTGTGGTGACACATGCCGGCAGAAATTTCTGAAAAAGACAGAGGCAAGAGGATCACAAGTCTGAGACCAGCCAGTACCCTCTCAACTTTGGCTCAACCCCTTATTCATTTTTTGTCTCTTACATGCAAAACAATTGTGATACAAGTTATTCAGAAGCATGGTTATCAAAAAGGGAAACACTAAAATCTTTAAAAGGTATAAAAGCTTAAGAAACAATATACAATATGAAATCAGGTTTGATCATTCATTTGACTAGCCCATTAGCATATTCTGTATAGACTCATTCTGTTACTTTAGCTTCTGAATCAAGAGATACTGCTCTCAAATTTTCTTGTCTCTTAACTATTTGATATTGAGTCGTGAATTAATGTTTCTTCATTTTAAATCCCTTTCTGTAAACGTTACAATCTTCACAATGTTTCTTCCTTGAGACTTATCAAATGCACTAGTCAATATCTCTTCATGTCTGCCCAGACACACATTGTTATTCATACTAGAACAAATTGAATTACTCTGATCTCTCATTGACTATTGCTATAATTTGAGGTGTTCTCATCCTCTTCTCGTTATTAAAGGGAAGAGAAAAGATCTTTTACTCCTCCTAGAAGAAGAGGAAACATCAGTAGGAAAATAACAACCACCCTTTCTCTTCACAGCCTACTTTTCTACCATCGGATGAATAGTCTGCCTGTTTATACGTTCAGACTATCTGCTGATGAGAACAACATGTATCTAAGATCTTCTATAACTGCACATCCATCTCATCTAGATAGATTTCAAAATGTAAGGCATTGAACAATTTCAGGTTATACAACTAGTGATCTTTACAGCTTGCTAGTATATTCTAGTTAACTCTGAAGTGTCTGCTTCCCAAGATAAACTGAACTAAGATTCATAAGCCCTTGAAAAGCTATGTTATCTTTTTTTTTAATGTAGGTTTTTGTACTTATTTATTAAATAGTTTTTTTAATTGAATACCAACCATGTGTTGTTCCAGGATTTGAAGAAACACAAATAAAGGTTGACTTGTCTTCATGAAGTTCATATTCCTATTAGGAGAAAGAAATGTGGGCTAAAGAAAGGACAGTGAAACAATAGCAAGTTAACATCCAGAAATAATAATTATTAATGAACAAAATGTGTGAGACATCATGGAACATTAGGAAGAAGATAAAAGGCCACTTTGTATCAGATGAACACCAGAGGCTCCAGGAAGCAGAATTCAAAATAGAACAGCAAAAATACCATGCAAAGTGCAGAGAGCAGTGAGTCAGTGAAGGAATGGGAAGGGTTGACCTCAGGAGAGGAACAGGAAGGCTGAGTCCTTAGAAAGGCAATGGTCCAGGCATTTCAGATTACCATTCTTGCTACCAGTTTATTCTCTCTCCATGTTGGTGAGCCGTGAGTTCTAAAAATAGAAATCTTTCAAAAAATGTTTTGAGTTACTAAACTGTTTAACTGCTGAATGTAAGTTGTGGTTATAATCAAGCTACAGCATCTTCCCAGACTTACCACCATCTTCCTTTTCATCATAAAGTGACCTTAGCTATCCGGTAGAATTTGCATGAAATTGTTGAATAAAGAGGAAAAAAATGACAGCAGGAATCTTTATTGGAAACAGTCAGAAAAGGGGATATAAGATAAAGGAGTATGGGCTGATCTAAGCCACTGGCCTTGTGCATGCAAATAAATAAATAAATAAAATGAACTAGGAGATAAGAAACAGATTCTCAAAAAAGAAAGTGCTAACAGGGCGACTCCACTAGTCAAGGTGCTTGCTGCTAAGCCTGATGATCTGAGTTCAATCTCTGAGATACCCATGGTAGAAGGAGAGAATCCACTCTCCTAAATTGTCCTATGACTTCCACACATGCACCATAACATGTGTGAGCCATCACACACAGGTACACAAGCCAATAAATAAATGTAAAATTAAAAAGAAAACATTAGATTGTCTGCAAGGCACAGGGGGACTGATTTAAACCTATTAGGATGAGCACAGGTGCTGATGGGGAAGGTAATTTGCATATGCATATATATTTGCCCCTCCCACTCGGTGTCTATGATGAACTGGGTCTCAGACTCACATCAACCATCCTATGGCTACAGAATCCAAGCACCTATTACAGATTGGTTCTCTGAGGACTCTGAACACTATGACAGGCTTTTGACCATTTGTCTAGCTATCTGATCTGACCAAGAAATGTAATAAAACTTCTCTCACATGGCTGAGACTGCCAAATGACTGCAGCCCACATCGGAGTTCCAGTTTATCAGGGAAAGTAGAAGGCTAACTTCTCTGCCTACTCTATATTTCAGTATAATGAAACCTCACAACTCTGACACATTTCTAGATCATAAGCACCAGGACACACAGTCTGCCTGAATATTCTATTTTATTCAAATATTGTCAAGGTTCAAAATATTTCTATACTCATGAATGTTCCGAGGAGACTTAGGAGGTAAGGGAAAAATTGTCTTCCCCTTTGTAAACAAAAGAACCCTTCTTCCTGGGCTGGCACTTGGAAATGCTAGATCAGTATACCATCCCCAGACTTTGACAAGTCTCTTCCCTCTGTTGGTACTCCATCTCGGGGATTCTTAGAATCAAATTGCAATAATATATCCTTTGTCTTCATATTGTTGAGGAGTCTCTGTTTCAGTGATTCTCTTTGGGGTCCAGTCATCCCAAGTTACCAGTATTACCAGTGATCTCCTGCTACCATCTATAGGAAACAGCTCTGAGATGTTTGATACTGCTGGAAACTCTCCACTGTATCTTCTCTGTAGCTCTGACCAATGGTAAGCACTCTGAACCTTTCAATGACACATCATGTGATGCTTTTCCAACACCATTAGTATCTACTTTGCAAGTTCACTTCCCAGAATGCTATATTTCTTCACCCCTTTATAACATGGCAACTCCGACATTTCTGCTTCCTTTAATTAAGTCCAACCTTTTTCATTTTTCTAGCAGGCATTCCAGCAGCAAGTTCATACCATCTTCAAGGATCCTTGCCAAAATGTGAAATTCTGTGTCTTGAGAATAGTTTCCATATGAAAGATTCTCTCTGGGGAGGGGGAATTTAAAGACTAAATCAATAAGATGCCAGCCATGCCCAGTCATCAGTCACCATCATGAATAAGGTACAAGAAGTGGCTATGTGGTAGGACCAAACATACAGGTTCCTTCTTAGTCAGGCTATAATAAATACTACTGTCTAGTAGCATCCACCTGTGAGAAATAACTGAGTCCTGACATGACCTTATTCTCTGAGAAAATCAGCAGCCAATATGTGGGGAGTTTGTTCAGTTAGACCGTTGAATTTACAAAGAGCAAGCTTCTCATTGTGGTAAGGCATAGACTCTGGCTATGTCCTGGCTTTCTTAGCAGCATCACCATACAATGGCTTATTATAAAGTGTACTTCTGGCAACACTAGATCTCATCAACCTACTAAGCTTCCCACTCTTCAGCAGAGGAGATGTGAGAGTAACCCATGACATCAGATGCAGCCTATCACAGTATAGAAATGGGCTAGTAGAGGGAAAGGTGAAGAACAACTCAGAACATCACGATAATCAACTAAGTGATTCCATGTTCAGTTGTGTCGCTAGACATAAAAATAAATGAATCTTAGATGCACAAGATGAGGAAGCAAATGTGGGACAAGTAACCATTCTCCCTACCGATTCAGTGGGAGTCTGTGCTCTTTATCCCCAAAGCTTCGAGCTCTACAAAATAGATAATCCCAGTTCCCAGAGCAAAAAGAATTCTGCAAATGTACAGCAGGAACCCTATTGGGGGAAAAAAAGCCACATTTGCTAGCTGAGCATTTTGGGCTCCTTTCAGATACTCCATGAAAGGCAAAATCATCATTCCAACTGGCATTATTGGCCCTAGTTATCAAAAGGATATGTATCTGGTTTCCTGCTGGAGCTGTCTAGTGCCTGTTCATTCTCCCTTCTTATCTTGTAAAGATACATGTACATGTGCACCTGTAGTGACCCAGCCTGGGAAAGATAAGTGGATGATCCATATGTGAACAATATGTTTACTAGACTGAATAGGAATATGTACATCACAACCCTGAGAGAAACTCCCCACTGTGCCTCTAGCTACTGCATCAGCTACAAACATACTCATCTTCCTTAAACTTAGATCATAAAATTCCTCCCGATTTTTCTTTATTCAAACCACCAAAATGATGTTAGCCATTTCAGGCTACCTGTTTAAGCCATAGGTACTCTCTCCTTCTGTATTCATATAAACCTACCTAACTAATGTCTTTTAGAGAAAAGATTGTAACAATCCACATTTGATCTACAAAACGGTGAATCACACAAAGATTTGGAACTCCCTGATGTGTGTGGGCAGATGGGGTCTGTTATAGTGAGGTTTTTTGGTCTAGGGTGACCAGAGGTCTAGACTTATAGACCTGCAGCCCTAGACCCTTTAGTTGTTTAGGCTTTTAAAAACGATTTAGATGTTTATATTAATATTATGTTGTTTAGCTTATGGCTTGGGTATATTGTTAGTTTGTTTTTATATTTTAATTTAACTTATTTTTATTAAATTGGTATGTGGCTTGTGGTTTATTTGTGTTTTTTTATATGGTTTTTCTTGGGGGGGCAGCTGGCTTAGTTTGTTTTTGACTTTGTTTTTTTTATATATTTTGATTTTTTATTTATTTTTTATGGTGTTTGTCATGGGCTAAGACAGCTTTTTTATTTAAAGATTAATATGTATAACACACAAAAAGACATTCCCACACACTCCTAATAATACCAATTTACTTCAAAATAAATAAAAAATCTCCATATAAAAATTAGTTTCTTTGTGACATCAACTAGCCATTAAACATAAACCTATTCTTATATTAACTGCTTGACAATATACTATTAAAACTAAACATACAAGTTCCATAAAAAAATGACATCTAGACTTTAACAAAACAAGCCAAAATAGTCATTCAAGTTCCTACTTTACAAAAACACTATCAAACATTCTTCAAGACTTAAAAAAAACAACTAATAAATAAACAAAACGAATTTCCTACTTCACTAAAATAAAACTCTAAGCTTATAAACTAAAAATAAATGCTCCAACTTTATAAAAAATACTTTAAATAACTGTCCAAACAAATAAATGTCATCTCTATCATTTCTAAATTTTAAAAATTACTTACACTTCCAATTTACTTAAATAAATATATCCTTCTATGATTTTTAATATGATAAAAAATTAAATAATTATAAATATACTTTTTAGTCATTTAAAAAATATATTAAATATAAAATTTAAATTCATAAAAATAAAATAATAAAATATTTTCTTTAATTTTACTAAATACAAATAAATTAAGTATTATAACTATAATTCTTACTTAATGACTATTTTATTATATATAATTTTACTATATTAAAATTAAAACATTTTTAATTAAACAAAAAAAAAGAGAGGTGATGTGGGAATGTCTTCCTGTGTGCTGTGAATATCAATCTTTAAGTAAAAGAGCTGTTTTGGCCCATGACAGGCACCATAGAAAAAAATAAGAGAAAAAAATCACAACATAAATTAAAAAAAATAAATCAAACAGGCCAAGCCAAACTCCCCCCCCCCACCACCACCACCAAAAACCCATATTATAACAGGGCTCACTTTATTATGGGGTCAAGTTCACCTAGAGCAGAATACAACCGTGTGGTTTCCTACACCTTGGCTAAGAGAGGTCATTGAGATAGAAACAACCATATGACCTGGCTATCATCTTTGCTAATGATATCATAAAAATGGTTGGTAAATATCATGTGATATTCACTACCATCTTAGTTAATGTCACCACATGATACAAAGCAAAATGTTCACACCCAGTAAAATTTCACTGTTTCACTGACTATTCTGAGGATCACCACACCCCTTTTATATTTGACTAAGAGAAAAAGGATAAGATATCCAAGTGTTTAGTTTCCAGTTTTAATGTTTTGTTTTATTTTTAATTTGATACAGTTTTTTACATGACACATTTACTGCCTTCTAAAGAGGCTCTTGCTTCTAAACCTACTTGTAGGTAAAAGTAGTGTACAAATATTGTCTTTAAAAATTTGACATGGAGCTTTCTGTCAGATATGGGGTTTGTGAAGACAACTGTCAGAATGGCTATGATCAAAAACATAGATGACAGCTTATGTTGGGGAGAATGTGGGAAAACGGGAACACTTTCCACTGTTGGTGAGAGTGCAAACTTGTGCAGCTACTTTGGAAAACAGTATGGTGACTTCTTAGAAAACTGGCCATCAACCTACCTCAAGACTCAATGATACCACTCTTGGGCATATACCCAAGGGATGCTTAATTATAATACAAGGACACTTGCTCAGCTATGTTCATAGTAGCATTATTCATAATAGCCAGAACCTAGAAACAACCTAGATGTCCCTCAACAAAAGAATGGATAAAGAAAATGTGTTACATATACACAATGGAGTATTATTCAGCAGTAAAAAAACAATGCCATCACAAAATTTGTAGGCAAATGGATGGAACTAAAAAATGCCATCCTGAGTTGAGTAACCCATATTCAGAAAGACAAACATGGTATGTACTCATTCGTAAGTGGGTACTAGATATAAAGCAAAGAAAAAACAGACTACAACCAACAGCTCCAGAAAAGGTTAACTACCAAGGAGGACCCTAAGACGGATGCATAGATCATCCTGGGAAGGGAAAATAAATGAGATCTCCTGAGTAAACTAGGGTAGGAGGCAGTAGAGAGAAGGGGATGAGGAATGAGAACATGAGGGAATGGGATGGTTGAGATGGAATAGGGACAGAGTGGGAGGAAGACAGCATGGGAGTAGGGAGAAAACTGGTGCAAGGGAAGTTCACAGGAATTTACAGGATGACTCTAGCTTAGATTACTAGCAATAGTGGAGAGGGGGCCTGACCCGGCCTACCCTGGTAATCAGGTTGATTCATAACTGTCACCATAGAGCCTTAATTTAGTAATTGATAGAAGCAGATGCAGAGATCCATAGCCAAGCACCAGACTGAGCTTTGAGAGTCCAGGGAAGAGAGGTAAGAGGGATTATATAAGTAAAAGGGGTCAAGATCATGATGGGAAAACCTACAGAGAGAACCAAACCAAGCTAGTGGGAACTCACAAACTTTAGTCTGACTAGGCCCTATGTATATGGGAATCAGTGGTGTAGCTTGATCTGTTTAAGAGACCTCTCTTAAACAGTGGCAGCAGGATCTGTCTCTGGTGCATGAGCTGGTGGGACGCCTTACACAACATTCGTGTAGGGGAGAGGGACTTGGTGATTGATGCCTCAACTGAATGTACAGGCTTTGCTGACTCCTGGTGGGAAGCCTTACCCTTTAGAGGAGGGAATGGGGATGGTCCTAGGGGAGGTTGGGGGTGTAGGAGAGACCAGAGGAATACCTGTAGTTGGTATGCAAAATAAATTTAAAAATTCTTAAATTTAAAAAAAAAATGACAAAGTGTTAAACAGATAAAAAAAATTAGCATGGAAAGTCCTTCAAAGAGATAAGGATTGGAAAGTTTACAGATTTCCTTAAATAAAAAATCCCATTAATTAGTTTGTGATTTAGGGGATTTGAGGTTACCCTTTTCAAATTATTTGCTTTGTTCTAATATTCCAGTGATTTTCTTCTCTCGTTGTGCAATTCTTTGACTTTTACAGAATTTTCACTCCATCTTCACTACGCAGTCACAGGACATTCCTATCATCTCTAAAAGGAACCTTAACACCTGACTGGTTCTTCTTACCAGTCTCAAACCTGCTCTCCAGGCCTTTCTGCCATCAAAGAAATATGATTGTGGAGAGCTCTACTTCCTGTGAGTGATGAATTACTACCGTTTGTTCTAGGTGCTCCTAAAACACGTGCTAGAAAATGGAAACTAAAATAATATGTCTATAGCTATGAGACAGAATGTGGATGCATGTCCATCTGTGCTAGGGGTTATAACTCAGGCCTGTCACAATACTGCACCCAATGCACTGTGACTCAGCACCAACTTCTCAAACACAGGGAAAGGCTGCCTAGGTAAACTGAGGACTAAACTGAGCAACTTCATGTGCTACACTCAGGCTCTTCTCCTTCATGGATCATTTTCAGACATCAACTGCATGTTTATTGTATTAAACAGTTCTGGCCCTACTCATGTGTATATGTTTAACAATTGTGTTTGTTGATTCCAGGTTTGGGGGAAATTTGGACCATGGTACCAATTCTTATAATTCTTATAATTATACTATATAAAGCTCTGACATATAGTAAAAAGAAACATGTTATACCATGTTATACTTAAATGTTTGCACGTAAGTGAAAAATTTTTTATGTGTGTAAAGGTACAGATTAATAAATGTGCTTAAGGGTCTGATACAGTGGTTCTATCCTGACATAAATATTAAAATTTTGCTGGTGGTTTTTTAAAATCAGGCCCAGTTCACTTTCCAGGCTTCACTAATCAGAGTGCCCTCTCCTGGGTCTAAATACCAGGATTCCTTGGACTTAAGTATTTTCATTAACACAATTACTCATCTTTGCTAAATTTGCCAACTCAATGATAGTTTCCCTATCAACAAACCCACTTCAGGAATCAGGAAAGAGTTTTCTTCAGAGAAATAAAACCCTTCTCATGTAGATATATTCTCTGCCTGAAGCTATATATGAATGACACGGAGCAACTCTGGGTGAGGTCTGAATGACATGTTTACTCCTAGAGGCCAACCTCAGAGGACCTAACTGCAGGTCCTCATGCTGGGGAAGAAATGAGAATGAAGAAGAGGGAAGCAGGGCATGTCCTTTAGTCAGGCAACAGACACAACACATACTCGCCAGAAGACAGACTGAGAAAGGAGAAATCCCAATCAAAAGCAAGACAAGGAAGCAGCTTTACAAAACCAGGCGAGAAGCGCTTAGAATATTGAATTCCTGCAGGACCATAGCACTACCCAGGAAGGCAGCCCTCCAGAACAGACAGAATACTGAGTCAAAGCTCCAAATGCAGCTCAGTAGTTATCAGACTCTGATCTTCAGCCCTTCGCACTAAGGATATGCTGTTCTTTATTTTCTTGGTTGCAATTCCCATGAGCTCCAAGTAAAGATCTTTACACGTTTATAGTTTCTGGACTGCAAAATTGGCCATAGGGATTTATCTTTCTGAGTCTTGGTTACTTCACTGAGTGTAATCATTTCTAGGTCAATCTATTTACCTGAAAATTTCTGATTTTATTTTTTATTGCAGATGAATAGTATTCCATTGTGCATATGTACTGCATTTTCAGGATCCATTCATCAGCTGAGGGATGCTTAGGTCACTTTTTTTTTCCTGGCTATTGTGAATAAAGCAGGAATGGCCACTGACTGATCTGGGAAGCTGGATGCCAAGTCCTTAAGGCATATGCAAAGGATCATGTGGTAAGTTTATGCTTTAGCTTTTTGAGGATTCCTCACAGTGATTTCCAGAACTACTGGACAAGTTTACAAGCCTACCAACAGCATACATGGGTTCCCAGTCGTTTCATTGAACTGTCCATTCTAACTGGGGTAAGATGAAATCTCCAAGTTGTTTTTTGTTTGTTTTTAAATTTGCATTCCCCTAATTGCTAGGGATGATAAGATCTTTTGGGGGATATTTCTTAGGCACTTTTTTTGGGATTTCTATTAAAAATTCTCTGTTCTTATCTCAAGGCCATATTCGAATGAGTAATTTCCTTTCTGACTCTTTGTTTTTAGAATTTTACATAGTTTAGACATTAGTCCTTTGTAAGACACACAGTTGGCAAAGATTGTCTCCACTCTATGGTCTTTCTTTTACCATATCAAGATTTTTAGTTGTGCTTAAGGCTTTTAGTTTTATGAAGTCCCACCTGTCCTGGGATAGTTGAATCCTATTTAGGTGCCATGTAGGGGGACTGCCTGTGTTTTCCTGTAGCAGGTTGACTGCTCTAGGTTTCATATTTAGGTCTCTGATACATTTGGAGTCAGTTTTTGTGCAAGGTGATAAATATGGGTCTAACTTCATTTTTCTCCATTGAACGGCCAATTTTCCCAGCACAAATTATTGAAAATACTTTCCTTTCTCCAGAGTATGTTCTTGGCTTTTTTTGTCAAATATTAAACAATTAAAGTTATGGGTGATTATGTTTGGTTTTTTATTTTGTCCCAGTGGGGTTTACATGTCTGATTTTTTTGTGTCTGTGTTGTTGATTTGCTTTGTTTTGTTTTTATTACTTTGGCTCCTTTAAAATGGCATTCCCTCCAGAATTTTCTTTTTTTCTCAGAAATGTTTTGTCTATCTAAGGAGTTTTTTGGTTCCATATGATTTTTATGATAGATTTTTCTATATATATGTGAAGAATGAGATGGGGTTTTTATTGGGATTGCATTGAGTCTGTAAATGGCTTTTGTAAAAAAAAATGGTTATCTTCACAAAATTAATTCCATCAATCCATGAGCATGGGGTATCTTTCCATTTTCAGGTGTCTTTATCTCTCTTCAAATGATTTATCTTTTCATTGTAGAGGTCTTTCATGTCCTAGATGAGGCTTACATGCTAAATATTTTTATTTTCTTTGAAGCTATTGTGCATGATGTGTGTCTATAATCTCCTTACAGGTTTATTGGTGGGATATGGACAGACTATTGATGTTGTTTGTTGATTCTGTGTCCTGTAGCTTTGTCAAAATTGCTGAATGTTTCAATTTTCTGCAATAATAGTTGGGATATCTTATGTACAATGTCATATTATCCACAATTCCACTTCTTTTCCTATTAGTATGTCCTAAATTAATTTCCATAACCTATTGCTCCAGCTAGTACATATAGCACAATATTCAAAAACAATGAAGGAAGTAGACAGCCCTTTCTTGACCCTGACTTCAGTAGGATTGCTTCAAACATTTTTTCCATTTAGATGATGTTGGCTCTAAGATTCATATATATACATATGTATACGTTTATATATGTGTGTGTGCATATATATACACACAGACACATAGACACAGAGACATAGAGATGCACAGACACACACACACACACACACACACACACACACACACACACACACACACATATATACGGCTTGTTGAGACAGGGTTTCTCTGTGTAACAGCCCTAGCTGTCCTATGACTCGCTTTGTAGACCAGGCTGGTCTCAGACTCAGATCCACTTGCCTCTGCCTCCTGGATACTGTAATTAGAGGGGTGTACCGCCATACTCAGCTCATATGCATATTTTTATTGAGCTGTTTTCTCTGACCCTGCATTCTCTAAGACTTTTGTTATGTAGCCATGTTGGGTTTTGCCAAAAAAAAAAAAAAAATGTTGTTGTTTGTTTTGTTTTTGCATCTGTTGAGATGATCGTGTGGTTTTGTCTCAAATCCATTTACATGGTTATTTACATTTACTGTCTTGCCCTCCGTCTCTGGTATAAAACAAATTTAGTCATGGTTGATAATCATTTATATATACATATATGTATATATGTATATACACGTATATATATCCATATTTGGTTTGCATGTATGAATTGAGTATATTTTAATATGTCCATCAGGGATATTGACCTGTATGT
Organism: Phyllotis vaccarum; assembly: GCA_033318265.1. Classification (NCBI taxonomy): domain Eukaryota; kingdom Metazoa; phylum Chordata; class Mammalia; order Rodentia; family Cricetidae; genus Phyllotis; species Phyllotis vaccarum. Next base: position 78,736,287 of record JARWLC010000010.1, read on the forward strand.
AATTTTCTTCTTCCTTCCTTTTCTTCCTTTTTTTTTATTCTTGTTGGATCTTTATCTGGCTTTAGTAGAACACTACTGATGGCTTCATAGACGGAGTTTGGGAGTGCTCCTTCTGTTTCTTTCCTTTCATACTTAAGCATGTACTTAAAGCATGTATACATACACACATGTTCTTAAAGCATGCATACATGTGTACATATGTACTTAAAAATACATATGTATTTACTTAAGGAAGGGCAGGCTGTGATCTTCTTTGAAAGTCTGGAGAATTCTGCTGCAAGTCCATCTGACCCTGAACATTTTTTTTAATTGGAAAGTTTTTTTTATTATTATTTCAATTTCCTCATTTGTTAAGGGTCTATTTAGATTCTCTGTTTCATTTTTGTTGATTGGCTGAAACTAAATTCATCTGTTTCCTTTAGGTCTTCCAACTTGATGGAATACAGCTTTTTATAGTGTTCTTTATAATGTTCTGAATTTCTTTGCTGGCTGTTTTAACGTTTTTCTGTTTATTTCTGATTCTGTTAATTTTGGTCTTCTTTATTTCGTTTAGTTGGGTGAAGGATCTGTCAATCTTGTTTACCTTCCCAAAGAACCAAATAATAAAGTTGTTGTTTCTTTCCATTTTTTCTTTGTTTTTATTTTATGAATTTCTCCTCTAAATTTTATCATTTCTGTTAGCTGAGTTTTGATTGTATCTTTTTTTTATCAAATTCTTGAGTTACATCTTTCAGCCATTTATCTGTGTTCTTTCTGAATTTTTAAATGTAAGTACTTAGATTTCCTTTATAAGGCTGCTTTTAATGTGTCTCAAAGGTTTTGTTGCATTGTGCTTTTACTTCTTACAGGAAAAATATTTTTTTCTTTTTGGACCCATGCATCATTCTGTAGTGAGTTGTTTAATCTCCATGAGCTTGAGTAGATCCTAGATATGATTTTCCTGTCAATTTTAAGTTTTATTATGGTCAGATAGAATACAGGCAGTGATTTTCATACTTTAAATTTTTTTAACACACAGTGGCCATTTTGTACTATGTATTTATGTTGAAGCAGAATTTCCAACATTGGTAATTATGGGAAAAAATATTTATCAACTCTAAAAATGATGAAAATGCTTTATAACTGTGGTATCAAATATTCATTCAAGAATATTTAATATGTAAAAAAAAACCCACATACCTCATTAGTATACAAATTTATTTTTGTCTTTAAGAAGCAGGAAACATATGTATACCAAATAACTATATAATTTATATGACTTATTGTTAATAAAGGTTTGATTGCTACACCTATTTTATATACCTATTTTCCCAGGACATGGCCTTTCATTTGAATGAGGAGACTGGTGTGTCTGGCAAATCATCCACTGCACAGTGGGGTCCAGAGTGCTCATGAGAGACAAGATGCCTTGGTGATACTGTCAGGAAAAGCTTTTGCTCTCTGGGTCCTTCCATGCATGCTTCAGAGAGAAAGTACCTCCTGTCACGTCAAGATTCTTGGATACAAATAACCCTGATTATTGTTAAATATAATTTTTATTCCTGTTTTTATTTAACAATAAAATTATTGTTAAATAACCAACATTATTTATTACATAGCCCTTTAAGTTTACTCCTGGAAGTAAATAAATTTAATTAGAAACTACAGAGAAAAGCTTGGCAGGCTCAAGGCTTTATTCCTAGAGCCGAGGAGGAAAAGACAGGTGGATCTCAGTGGATTTGAAGCTAGCCTGATCTACATAGCTAGTTCTAAAATAACCAGGCCTATAAAGAAAGCCCTGTCTCAAAAATAAAACAAAGCAACAAAGAAATAAATTAAATTAAAAAAATAGAAATTATGGTGAAATAAAGCTAGTATTTGATGATAAATTATATGTATAAATATACATATATATTATTTTATCTTATAAAAATGCTTTATACAGAAATATTTTAGATATAAGATTTTTGTCAGATTTTGAAATATCTGCCTATACATATTGTTATCTCATGGAGATGAGATTCAATACAAACCACAAAATTTGTCATAGATAACTAATAATGCACATTAAAGGTAATGCTACATATTTTAGGGTGCTTGCATTCTTATTTCAGTCTTTCCCAAGAGAACAGGTATAGAAATTTCTACTTGTTCATCACATCAGAGACCAAAAAAGTTGGAGCAAGTTGAGTTGGGAGTTCCCAATTGCTCAATGAAGGCATAAAACTTAATTTTGTTAATGGCTGTATGAAAATACATATATATTTAAGTTATTTGAAAATGGAAATTGTTTTGTTTAATCTTATATTACAATCTGGTCCCTCCTCTTATTCCAGACTTTTGTGGCTGCTTCCATTGCCAATTAACTTTTCAAACTCCCTGAGCAAGGTTGCTAGAACTAGTCCATTTCCTGTGGACCCTTCATGAATCTGCAGTTTACCGATTGGTTGGAAGGGATCGAGTTGAGGAGTTAACTCTAGTCACATCTTCAGTGGTTACAGGTGTCTGCTGCCAGCTGTCGAAATCAGTCCTCTGAATCAGATAACAATAGTCTTATAGACACCTCTTAATTCAGATGCTATTTCTTCCCAGAATGCCTTTGTTTTGTTTACGAAGAGGGTGAGGTTGCATGGTCAATTGCCGTTTGACAATTAGAATTTTCTTTCTAACTTGAGCCGTTCTTTTGGTTGTTACTACTCTTAATTTTCAGCCTTGTATTAATTATTTGTCATATTATAAAGCTATTCACTTGGAAATTCTATTTTGCTATAAAAGTTGCCCATAAATGTTTTCAGTGGTATAATTATGACCAGAAAACATAAAAAAATATATAATTTACATGAAAATACATGTAGGAGTAATTTAATACATGTGTATGAGGATGTTGTAACACTGCCTTGCATTCTCAGTATTGCAGAACTATAAACCTATGGAAACAAACCTATAGTCATATAGGTAGCATCATTTATCATCACATGACTATGAACCTAAGAAGTGATGAGCACTCTACCACATAATGGCAACTTACTGAAAATTAGAATATTACTCTAAAGAAAATACTAGTCATCTATTTCATCTATACCCCATTTTCAATTTTGTCAACATTGCATGTATTTTTTTTTTAATGTTTGGAACATTTTAGAAGAAGTATCGAAGTATTCCCCAGCAGCAGCTAGGACCAGTCTCATAAACTGAAGGTAACTTTAAATTCTCATAGCTTGAGTCTGAGGTCAAAAGTGGATAAAGTTCTGGAGCCAACTATCTGCTGTGAAGACAGAGCTATGGCCGGCAGCTTGACATCCACAGCTGCATCTCTCTGACAAAATGGATGTCCCGAATTTCAAAAGTGCGGAGTGTAGGGGGATTATATTACATTGCAAGTAACTGTCCCTCCTACTAATTTATTAAAAACGGTGATTGACTGAAGTGTGGGTGGAGCTACCAGAATGGGAAAACTCTGGGAACAGGAAGAACAGAGCAGAGATGCAACAGAGATACCAGAGAAACCAGCAGATGTAGAGGACAACTATGCTGCTCTGAGAAAAGGTACCGAGCTTCATGGCTGAACAGGATAAGAATTATGAGTTAGTTTTAAGGGTAAAGAGTTAGCAAGTTATATGCCTAGGCTCTAAGTCAATCACCATACAATTAATATAAATGTCTGTGTATTTATTTCAGTGGGACTATGGAACTGCAGGTCTGCAGGTCTGGACCACAAGGCTAGGCCAGAAAGTCCAAGCCACTAGGCTAGGCCAGAAAGTCCAAGCTACTAGGCCAGGCCAGAAAGTCCAGGCCTGAGACCTCATACTACAGTGAAGATAGATCCAGTTGTACCAGTCTGCATACTGTGTCTTTCCATTTCTCATTCCCAGTGCATTTGGGAGACAGCTCCCAGCCAGCCAGAACATTAGCCACTACAGGGTTTAGGAAATTGTAAGTCTAGGAAGTCAGACAAGCCCATAGGCTACCAAGCTAAATGTGGTCATCAGAGGCTCCTGTGTCAGAAAGAAGAGAAACTACTAAGTGCAGGCAGGTCCGGTAGCTATCTGAAATTCCTCAGCGAAGATTCATCAACAAAAACCACAGAAAACACAGGAGTTCAGGAGCTCCTCAGGCGCGCACTCTTGTAAATACCATTCCTCAAGGACTCGAGGAAGAAGCTTGCTGACACATGTTCTAAATCCCACCACCCTTTGGGGATTTTTACTATACTTTTGGGAATAATTTTATTTTATATTTTTAAAGAAAAGCTTTTATGTTTTGGGTTTCCACTCCTGATCCTCTAATTTTTTTTTTTTTTTTTTTTTTTTTTTTTTTTTTTTTTTTTTTTAGCTATTTTGCTCTTTTGTTCTTTGTCTGATTTATGACATCCTTCTATCTTCTTCTTTCTTTGTAGTAGGAGGTTTCTGGCCCAGACTTTCTGACCTAGCCTCCAGGTTTTAGGCCTACAGACCCGCAGACCCACAGAGACACACAGAGGCTTTCAATAGTTTTAGGCTGATCAGCCCAAGGCCCAGGCATATAACTTGCTAACTCTTTACCCTTAATCTAACCCATGACTCTGATCCTGTTCAGCCATGGGGCTCACTACCTTTTCTCAGAGCAGCACAGTTGTCCTCTGCCTCTTCTGGCTTCTCTCTGGCATTCTCCTCTGTGCTTCCTGTTCCTAGAGTCTCCTAGTCTGGTAGCCCCACCTACACTTCCTGTCTGCCTTTGGCCAATCAGCACATTTTATTAAACTTATAGGCAGGGACAATTATTTACAATGGAACCACCTAATCCCCCTACACTTCTTTTTCTTCTTTTTCCTTTTCTTTAACTAACCTTGCTTGTTCTATATTTTAACCTGATCCAGCTTTATTCTTTTATCTCATTTGTTATGGACAAGACTGAGAAAATAACACATAAAAGGATATTTACATTTATTAGCATGACTAATACTTCTAGGTATTCTGGAATATGATCGAAAAGTTATTACTAACAGGAGTGTGACTTGCACAATGAACTGACAGCTTTCATCTCTGACTCTTTTGTTTTGTTTTAACTGGGGGAGATAAAATGACCTTAGGGCCTTCATCACACTAGAAATATTACTCAGCTTTGCATTGCTATGACTAAATACATGATATAAATATTTATTGAAGAGATGATTTCTTTACACTCACAGTTTGAAGGATTCATGGGCAGATTTTATAGTACCAGGAGCTTATAGTCAAGAAGTATTCACCTCATTGCTGACAGGAAACCAAGAGAGAGACAGAAAGGATTCAGAATTCAGATACCACTAAGAATCTTTGCCCGGTGATCTACTAGTTTCAATTAGGTCCTCTAAAGTTTCTAAAACTTTCCACAAAAGCACCAATAACTGGGGTATAAGCATTTGGTATTCAAACCATAACACTAGGCTTTCTCTCACCAAGCTCTACTTTCAACCCTTCTGACTCTACCTCAAAGGGCATGTTAATAACCCAACATGGTACATGAGCTATAGAGAAAGCCACGGGTCTATGCAAGGGCTGACCAGCTGTACCGTTCTTAGCATGGCACAATATATTGTGTGGGGGAGGTAAAAAGAACATATACCTAGTAAAATGATCACCCACAGAGTGTAAGCACCTTCCTGAGAGACAGACAAAGAAACAACAGAGCCATTTATTGGCAGAAACCTTAAGAACACAGATCTTTGCCTGCATAAGTTCCCATAATGGAGGCCAAATTCATTTGGCGAGTGCTACCCAGGAGGCAGGGTCAGGTGGAGGAGCAGTAATGACATCTTCTATTAAGAAAGCCTAAGATGCAGAAGGTACATTGCTCATAAAAAAAAGCAGCCTTTTTTATTGGGATACATTGCTCCTGGGCGATGGAAATAATGCTTCTCTTCTAAATGCAATTTCTTTAACAGGATGTATTTTTATACATAGCCTGCATAAGTGTGAATGGACACAGCATACACACAGACACACACATGCACACATGTACGCGCACACACACAGACACACACACAACACAATCTTCACCTAAAACATTGTAATCTAGGATTAAGCAAGTTTATTTCAGGTTGCTTTCCCTTTGCGGGTAGTGAGAGTAACTTCTTAGTTTGGAAATTACCTTTTATATTTGCCTAGGAGTAACAAAAAGAATGAGAAGAAATGGATTTTTTTTGTTGCCACTGTTGCTTTATTTTCTAGTTTTCAGACCATAAAATCAATACATGAAATAGAAAGTAAAATTATGACTCATAAACAATGGCAGTAGGTCTGAAGAAATGAGTTCCTCTAGGATCAAGCTATAAATATAAGCCTACTGTGTTCAAGAAAAATATATTATTCACATCCTCAAACAATGTAGTAGTTAATCACATTTTAGAGATATTATTTGCTCATGTAATTTTGCACAATGTTTATGCTCTCCAAGTATAACAGCAGTTCCCAGACAGATGGCAAGAAAGGATGGCATTTGGTAAAACAATCTGCCTTGCAGTGTTTTCATGAAAAGGCCAAGGTTCAACAGATGCCAGTGTTTCAGAGCAAAATAAGTTCAAGAAGCATTTATGAAAAATAAAGCACATATGCACACACAAATGAATAAAAATTACATAACTTTTACAATTTTAAGAATGATTCTTTAAGCTTGGAAGAGAGGAATAGAGATAATTAGTACTCTGTGCTTTCCTGGAGAAAGTCCAAGTGTATATGGGAATTACAGGAAGACTGGAAAGCAGAGAGCTTTGAATTCATTTATCAGGAGGTATTTATATGGGATGAGGCCATCATACTATCAAGTGTTTAGCTGGCTAAAATCAATAGCATTAAAATCTTTATGCCTCTGAATTCTTTGTCTATATCCCAAATTCATAGGATAATGAGAGACTTCCTAGCTGAAACTCAACAGAAGTACCCCAGGTCTTGTATTAGTGAAGTACAATAGCACCCTACCAGACGTGGAGCTGAGTCCACGAAAGTGGCTTCTTGTTGTGTCTACACCTGGGTTTGGGCCATAAATAGCCATAATTAAAGATTATTTTCATTTAAAAATTTTATTCCTTGATAGTTTCATACACAAAAGAGAAACTTGAAAGCAGAGCAGAAGTTCTTCAAAGAGAGTTCCTTAGACCAAGGATGAGAAGAATGGATTCTGTTAGCTAGGTTAATCCAGACACCCTGGCAGAAAAACTCAGTTCTGACCTTTGTCCAAAGCAGAGCCTAAGGAATATTCCGTTTTATCCAGAATGAGAAGAGCCAAAGGTAGTCTAAAATATGAAAATTCTATAGCGATGTCCAGGGCTATGGTATTTATGAAATTAAGGGCAGGGCATTAAGAAGAAAACAATTCTTTCTTTTGTGTGTGTGCGCGTGTGCGTGCGTGTGTGTGTGTGTGTGTGTGTGTGTGTGTGTGTGTGTGTGTGTGTGTGTGTGTGGTGACTGTATTGATAGCTACAGCAGAACTAAAATCATAACTTCCTGTAAGCTTCCCCTTTGGTAAAGCAAACTTGTCTTCTGAGGCAGTGTTCCTGAAAAACAGCAGGGCCCACACCTGATCTAGAGGCCAGAAGAAGACTGATAATTCAGAGGTAGAGTGTCTCTGGCACCTCTACATGCTGGGAAAAGATGTAAAACACTCCCCAAGACAAAGGAAGATAATGCAAAGATAAGGTCATGGATGCTACAAGTTTGTCTGGGTAGCCTTTTGTAGTCGGCCTTTGCTTTTCAAAATGTGCCTTGGATCAGCAGTGTTGCAATACCTGGAAGCTTGCTAGATGTGAAGCATCTTGGGGTGGGGACATGGCTGAAATGGTAACATTCTTGCGTGACAAGCATGAGAACCTGCAATGGATATCAGCACCCATATAAAAAAAAATTGAAACATATTAGTGCCATCCATAACCCCAGCATTGGAAGGGTTGGCACAGGCAGATCCCTGAGGCTCACTGGCCAGAAATCTATCTAATTGGTGAGTTCTGGATCAGTAAGGGACCCTTCTCAAAAATTATGTAGACAGTGTGATGATATATTTCATATTTAATAAAAATATCCTGGAATATTAGAGGACAGAGATACATATAGAACTAAGCCTTGAAAATCCGGGAATGTTGACCCACACCTTTAATCCCATCACTCCAGAGGCAGAGATCCATCTGGATCTCTGTGAGTTCAAGGCACATACCATTAATGCTTGGACCAGGAAGTGAGATAGCTGACCAGAGACAGAGGAGGGAGGAGTCAGCTTTGCCTGGCATCTACCTTTTTGGCTAAGGACTGAGAGGTTTGTGGTCAGAGGATTTGTAGAGACAGGTCAGAGGGTTTGGCTGAGTGAGAAGTTGCTGTATTTTGTTTCTCTATCTCTCTGATATTTTAGCTTTTACCCAATATCTGGCTCTGGGCTTTTATTATAATAATGCATAGAATTTGGGCAATAAGACATTATAATACCAAATAGAATTTGTGCAATAAGGCAGCTCTGGAGGGAAGACACCCAAAGTTGCTCTTTGGCCTCCATATGTACATCTCCAGTTGTGCACCTATCCATATATGAATACAAACATGGGAGAGCTAGAAAAGATGAAGAAGATGATGAAGGAGGAGAAGGAAGAAGAGGGGAAGAAGAAGAAAACGGGTCACCCAAACTACTGAAATGGAAACCTGCCAATCCTGCGTGATTGTTCTCATTAGAGTTTGAATGGCTGTGATCTAATCCAGTGGTTTTTAAGTTTAGGTGCACATCAGAATCACTGCAGGAGCCTTTTAAAAATTCCTAATTGGGGCTCCAGAGATTCTCAGTAATTGTTTTGGGACACCAAGTGAGAAATTTGATTTTTCAAAACTCCCCAGTTGGCTCTAATGTGCAACCAATTTGATGACAGTACTTCAGACAGATGACCCTCTGTGTGAGCCAGGGGAGAAGCACAGGTGGCCAGGGTTGAGGTAATATTTTCAGACTCAAGTACATGAGCAGATGGATGACAGGCACCAGCTCCTAGAACTGTGAGAGTACAGAAGGAACAACAGCTCAGGCACATCCAGCAAACTGGCTTATTGGCAGAAAATCAAAAGTTAGAGTTGATTAAAAATGGGTAAGGTGGAGGAACCGTCAAGGAATGAGCCAGCATGCTTAGGACTGGTAGATAGGGTAGAGGAAATCCAGTCAGCTTAGCTATAGCTCAGATTCCTTAGAAAAAGCAAATCTGTTCTAGAGTAACTGCTACTCAAGAGCAATATTAGCATAATGATAATTTTGTGTCTTATAGCATGTGATTTCATCCACTAGATACACTGAATAAATGCAAGATACCAAACCCAAGATACAAAGTTCCTGAGAATCAATACCATAGACTTTATCGCAGTCTCACATACTACCTCTCTTCACTTTCTACTTCCTAAGACATCTTGGGGCATTAATTACTCTGAAGACGTTGCAGAACACAGCTGAACATCAACAACTGAGACAGGAGGTCTCCTAGCCTGTGGTCCCATGCCAATAGGGGTTCATACTCTAGTCTTTTCCCAGGGTTGTCCTTTACTTCCTTTCTTAGACAGAAAATGTGCCTATACCTTACTTTTTTTTTTTTTTTGGAAATGTTACTGTGGCCCTCCCAAATAGAATTGTTACTTATTTACGATATAGGTTATTTTTAATTTAGCAATGTAATTATATTTGTGTATGAAGCAGAGTTTTTCCTTACTCCATCCCAGACTGGCCTATGGACCTTTCCTGAACAGTCGATGTGTGTGTATGTGCCAGGCCTCTTTCTTACAGCCCCCTTTTCCTGCTGAGTTGGATGTTATATGGGACACAACACTTAGAAATATTTCCTAGTCTCTATGAATTGGCTTACAACATACTCTGCCTTTAATGGTTTATCTGGTAACTTCTGTCATCATACCCATTCACAGACCTAGTCCCAATGTAGATGGTTCTGAACCTGAACTCTATAGGTGATACCACCACAGAGATCTACTGATATCTGTGCCTGTCTTTGGTCCTCAGTAACCTAGAAACTGAGGCTCTAGCTCACTTCTGGTCAATCATTATTTGCTCTTTGACTTTTCATTTCTTCTACAATGTCTTTAATCAACAACTTTCAGGCAAGTTCCTAAGTTCTGAATCCTTCCATTTTTGGATCCTGTCACATATAATATCTTACTCAACTTTTTGGCATTGATTTAACGAATGCAAGATATGTTTTAAAAACTCAATATGAACTTGTATTTATAAAATGTAAAAGAAGAATAAAAGAAATAGGCAGGGTGGGGTGGCACATGCCTTCAATCCAAGCATTCTGGAGGCAGAGGAATCTGATCTCTGTGACGTTGAGAACAGCTAGGTCTACAAACTGGGTTCTAGGCTAGCCAGTTTTATATGATAAATCTCTGTCTCAAAACAGCAACAACAACAACAATAATAGTAATAACTAATAACAAGGATGATGATGATGAAGAGAAGTGGGGGGAGAGACAAAAAGTTATCACCATGCTTTCTGTACTGGCTGCTTACTGCCATCCAGGACATTATGAACTCCACCTCTGGAACTGAACTTTATGGCTTAAAAGATATTGACGCCTAGTCTTAAAGGCAATGTTTCTCAGGGAAACAGTGATAATTGCCTGTGCAGAAGAGTAAATTCCTACAAAACAATCATCTTGGGAGGCACCATAAATACAAAGAATGAGGCATCTCTTTCTCTTTAAAAATGCAAACATGTAAATTTCCTAGGACACACAGCGTGTATCCAGATTCTTTTCATGAGCTACTTCCAAAGACTGAGTCAATATTCAGGACCACCAGAAAGAACTTAATCAGTTAGGATTTGCCCAACAAATGTTTCTGATTTATTAACTCAACTCAGAGATTCAGTACTGACTCATGTAACTCTTACAAATCTACTCTGTCAGCCAATGGCCCAATACCACAAAACGGAGTGAGCCGAGTGCACCAAACATTGTAATGGAACAGATTCCTCTGTGGACCACTTTCTGTCTGAATTTCTCAAAGGAAAATCCAATACATCCTAGAATATTTTAGGCTAAGCCTGTAAGTTGTGTCTGTGGGAAGAGACTAATTCCATTGTGGAAGAAAAAAGATAGTTGCCCTTAATGTAAGATACAATTTGAATATATGCTAAAGAATTCCTAAAAGTATTAGAAACATGCTACATAATTGATTCTTTTGCCTTTTTATTTAATGTTAATAGGTTTATTTACCATTTACATTTACAGAAAATACAAAGTTAAATTTATTAATTAGACCAGTATTATTCTGTGGCTGTTAATATTGCCCTAACTCAATGGTTATGAACTAGAGAAATAACAAATGTCAGATTTATTTCCTTAAACTTCAACTTTGAGTTTCACTAAACTCTAAGTTAACAAGTTGTCAAGACTGTCTCTTAAATGGTGTTTAATGTCCATGCTTTTGTTAAGTGGTTCTGTCTGCTTGCTACACAGATGTCTTTAGACAAATGGTGTTGCCATGATTTTAAAGAGACATGTCTCCCTGCACTGCCTCTCAGACACAGAATCAATCTGTGCAAAGTGATTCTCCTGAATCTGAGCAGTATCAAATATTTAGATCTAGTTTGGGCCCTCAGTGTCACCACACTCTGAAAACCATACTCAGCCTTCTCTTCCAATAGAAGGGGCTTCTTCAAATTTTACTAGATTCACATAGGAAAAGACCTTCTGAATCACTTGTCAAGGGCCCTACTGGTTAAAAAAAAAATATTTATCAATCTAAACTGGTTCCAAGGATGAGGATAAATAATTTTATTTAGAGTTTTAGCTCATTTTGTTTAATCTCTATGATTCCCTCTTAGTAACTGAGTATTTTCTAGGTGCAAGATCCCATGTTTAAACGTTTTCTTCCAAGTATTATCACAGGATGGTTTGAAGTTATCAGTCACCAGTTCTGTAAAGCATAATTGTGGCTGAAAACTTAAGGCTGCTAGCATTCAATATATAGCCAGCAGCTTCTCAATAAAATGTTTTTTCTCATTACCTGTGAGTTGTTCTCCTTTGTATTAGCAAAAATAAATTTGGCATCTAAATTACAGTGACATAGAACTCTGGTTGCATTCTATTACAGAAAACTTCCACTGAAATCAAGCCTAGGGCGTTTTAATAAGACAGAGCTCGGGGTAGCAATGAATAGAACTGGGGTTGATGGGTTCTCCAAGAAAAGGTGGCTGGTTTGTTATTGTCACTTGTTTTATCTTCATTAGAACTATTCTTGCCATGGAAAGTGTGCACAGTATAATTGCTTCTCCTTTGTTGATCTAATAGGAGATAGGATTAAATTCAAATTCGTACATTAGACTTGCAATTTCTTGAAAGAGCCCAATCTTCTAATGATTTGCAACAAATGCAAAAGTAATTTCAGGATCAGTGTTCTAGGTTATAATCAACCTGTGAGTAGCCTTTCAAGGCATGTAACAAACAGCTAGTGTGTAAAAAAGAAATGGAATCTGGGCTAGTGAGATATCTCAGTAGGGGCTTGCTGACAAGTCTGGGGACCTGGGCTTAATCCCTGGGACCCATATAGTGGAAGATGAGACACAACCAAGCTGTCCTCTGACCTTCACCTGTACACTGGTGGCATGCATCTCTCTCATAATAAATAAATAAATGCTTAAAATCCATTTGAAACAATGGGTTTTCCCAGCAGGGTGTTTTCCATTGAATTAAAAGGTTCAGCACTTCAGCGTCCATTAAATTTACTAATTGAAGCTAATTTAATGCTCTCAGAGGCTTAAAAGCATACACAGAGCAATGCAGAAATTAAAAAGATTTCACTGGCTGATTAGCAGTGTGTTTCTGTAAACAGGTGGTGCAGTGATTGGCCTGTCCGGAAACAGATCTTGCTGCAAAATATTAATTCATTTGCATTAATAGCCTTTGCCATCAGCACCTCACATGCTGCTTGCTGTCCTGCTCAGTGGGTACTAAAACCTCTTCTCCCCAGGATGGCTGGACATTTGCATTAAGAATTCATCAGTGAAGTAAACACTCAGAGCCCTGCCCTACACAGCTTTGGAAAAATCTAAGCTGATGCCTGGAATAGAGAACATGAATGACTTTGCTTTCACAAAATTCCATGGTGTCTTCAGAGCTTTGGGTGACACCTCTTCAGAAAGTCCTGTGTGTTCATATCTGGTTGTAAGACTTTCCATGATGTGATGACACCTCCCAAATCCAGTATTAAGAAATTACTCTCAGGGCATTTTTAATTCTAGTAGCAATATATATATATTTAAATCTAATACATACATACATACATACATACATACATACATACATATATATATATATATATATATATATATATATATATATATATATATATATCCCTCTAAATAGGCTTTAATGCCAGGAAAAAAAACCCTATGACTTTGTGCTTTGTGGCTCTCAGTGACAGGTCTATCAAACATGCTGAGAGTGTTTCTGTGGATGAGCTCTGCATAAAAGTTAGAAAGGAAAGGTGGAGAACTCCACAAGAGAAACAGCTGGGGAAGGGAAGAAAAAACAGAATACAAAACAAAAGTGAGAAAAAAAGATGAAAACAGAATGAAGTGAAGGCATTGTGCTTACTAGTTCCAAAGTGACAAAAACTGAAGTTACTTGGGAAGAGAAAAACCTCATTTAAAAAACTGCCTCCAACAGATTGGCCTGTGTTCACACTCTCAATTCCTAATTTATATATATATAACACTCCAGCTCCAGCACACTGTGGGCAGTAGCTCTAGGCAAATGGACCCAGGAAATAAAATATAGATGTTTGCTGAACAAGCCAGAAGAAGCAAGTCAGTAAGCAGTGTTCCTCTGTGTCTCTTTCTTCAAGCTTCTGATTTTAGTTCCTACCTTAGTTTACCCACCCCTCACCTCCATGTGCAATGTCTTTCTGTATGCTATGAATTATCATTGGATAATGAAGGAACTGTTTTGACCTATGGCAAGGCATCTTAGAAGTAGGTGGGAAATCAGAGCCTAGATAAGGGAAGGAGGGCGGAGTCATATAATCTTCTGTGTGTTACTTTGAGACAACTGCCCCGGAACTTGGGACTAGTCTGGGCCAGAAACTAATTACTGCACCCCACCTACCCTAATAACAAACTAGGATGTGTAAGACAAATAAACTCCTTAAGTTACTTTCGGTCGTGGTGTTTATTACAGCCTAGAAAGCAAATTAGAATAAGCATGGAACTATGAAGACAGAAATGTAACGGACATGAGAACAGAAGCAATGTGCACAATCCCTTTCAAACCCACTCATAAAGTGGCCTGAAACTGGTATAGGGATTGCATTTCTTCCTTGATGTTAGATAGCCAGGGTTTCATTAATTCCTTGCTCAGCAATATTAAATAGAGAATAAATAGTTACCCTAAAGAATGACATACCAGAGCATGAGTATATGGTGTGCCTGCTATGGGAACACGTGAGCACCAAGAGAGGCTGAAGCCTGCTGCCTTCACTGAAGAAGTATGGCTTGTAGAAAGGGAGACGAACTTTCTTGGCTGCCTTTTGGGAACTCTTTCTAGAAGTAACAATTTTGAAGTCATGTTGTATGCTTGTGTTTGATATGAAAAAAAAAAAGATTCTCATTAACACAGGTAATGGGAGGAAGTAGGCAAAAAAAATGGGAGCCATTGAAGCAGAGCCTTTGGTGCAAGATCTATTTTGGTCTCAGTTATCAACGTGACTAAAATGAGAAATGTCCAGAATCCACTTATGAAAGGGACAATAGGCTAACTGTCTGAGTCTGCTTTATTTTACGTGATACTGTGATTTCCAGCTTCATCCATCTTCCTGAAATGGTAAAACTTCCATCATCTTTGAGGCAGAATAAAACTCTGTTGTATATTTGTATCAGATTTTCCTTTTTCACTCTCCTGTTGATGGTTGGTTCCATATCTTGGTTATCTAAAGACTGGAACAATAATCATAAATATGCAGGTAAAAGGAAAAGAGACAGGAGATGGGCTACTTCAAAGCAGAAGGAAGTCATCCTGATTTCATTCTGAAGCAGGATTATCCGCAGTTAAGGACACACTTTCTCATTTCAAGGATATAGGATGAGATGATGAGATGCTGGGAACTTTGAGAACGTGAGGACTCTTGCCTACTTCTTAACTCACTACCAAATAGCTGAAACCAAAATTAATATGCATGATATCTTGAGTCAGGATAGCTCCAATAGGCTCATATGTTTTAATAGTTGGTGGAACTATTTAGGAGAGAGTAGAAGGCATGCTTTTGTGAAAGAGATATGTCACTGGGGGCAGTCTTTGAGGTTTAAATAGACTCACATCATCCCCAATGTGCCTTTCTCTCTATATGTCTCCCAGTTGCAGATGAAGATGTGAGCTCTTCTCTGTCCCTGCTGCCATGTCTTTGCAAAGCCATCAAGGACTCTTAACACTACAAAATCAAAAGCCCCAGATAAAAACTTTCCTTTATAAATTGTCTGGCTCACAGGGTGTCTTATTATATCAATAGAAAAATAATTAAGACAGTTTCTATACACTGTCTTCCTTTCCCTGAAGGGTCCTGCCAGTGTTCTGTCATCATCCCACCTCAGTTCTGTAGTGTACCCAGCTCTACTTCTCTGCCTCAGAATCTCCTGCACACATGGTACCAAGTGAGAAGTCAGTACCAGCTAGGCAAACCACATCATGGTTTCCAATTCCACAAAGTCTCCAGGGTCTTTCTTACAATGGTTTGTCATTTTGGAAATTAAACTTTGTCAAGAGATAATGAAGATTAGAAAACAATGTATCAATGTGTCTGTGATGACAGTTCCAGAGAAAATTAGTACTCAACGCAGTGACTGGAAGCGAAAAAGCCCACCCTCAAAATACCACCTTCCAACGGATGGCCTGGATGAAAACCACCAGGGAAAAAAGGCCATGACCTCATACCTAACTTTTCTTTCTTCTTCTCCTAGAGTGAAAGTGTTCGTTGCTGCTGCTGTGGACCTCTGTTAACACTAGCTTCAAGCATCTTGCCCCTTTCATGTAGACTCCATGCCAACAACTCTCTAGACACTTTCTGTGACAGATTGGTACTAATCAACCTCTTGGATGGAGCATCTAGCTACCTCGTTCTCTGAGTCCGCAGCATATAGAGAAATACTGTTGGGATACTCACATCCTACTGTGTACACAAACTTAAACAACCATAATATACCTTGCATAATCACTTCATAACCCCACATTTTTCATAGACCCATATATCCATGTTGGTAATGCTACGAGTATCATCTATATAGTAAGAAAGACAAAAGTGAACGGTCTTAAGATGTGTTCAGTACTTCTTTTTTAAAATGTTGAGTTGATTAAGCAAAACAAGCTACATATTGCTCTATATATGTGAGCAGAGATAGTCATACATTTAATCCACAGATTGTGAAGAATGTCATTAGGTATCCAGATGCTTGGCTTCACTCTGCCATCTTGAGAGACTGCTAGTCCTCATCAAAATATTACCCATCTACTTGATCCGATGGAGCATGAATTTCCCATGCATACTTGGAAGTGTGCTGGTTCACTGTGAAGCCGGTAGAGTCCTCATTTTCTCTCCCATGGACAGTCGAACAGTGAGGGGCCTATGAACACCAGATGAGAATCCACTCCCTAGTGAGAACAAGGGACCGCGAACACTGTCCAGTTCAAGGAAGATGATAATATCTCCTCTCGGAACAAGACCAAAGACAGGGCACTCTGAGCCTAGTGCACCAGTACTTCCTGAATACTTATTTAGACTCAAATGTAAGCAACTGGTTCACACTCACAGAGAGAAACAATCTTCTCACCTTTCAAATGAGCAATATTTTTTCTCTCTTTGTTCCTCCATACCTGCTGCTCAGTAGAAGTCAGCATTCTTCTGCAATGAAGTAAAAAAAAAAAATTGCTTATAAAATAAAAATTGTCATCATAAAGCCTTCATCTAGCAGCTGACGGAAGCAGATGCAGAGATCCACAGCTAAGCACTGGGT
The DNA here is from genome assembly GCA_033318265.1 of Phyllotis vaccarum. Classification (NCBI taxonomy): domain Eukaryota; kingdom Metazoa; phylum Chordata; class Mammalia; order Rodentia; family Cricetidae; genus Phyllotis; species Phyllotis vaccarum. The sequence continues at coordinate 78,753,250 of JARWLC010000010.1, forward strand.
TGAACTCCTAGTACAGTCTAAGTGAGGGAGGAGACGTTATATGAGCAAAGGGGTCAGGATCAAGATGAGGAGGCCCATAGAGACAGCTGACCAGAGCTATTGGGAGCTCACTGACCCTGGGTTGATAGATGGGGAACCTGCATGGGACTGAATTAGGCCCTCTGAATGTGGATGACAGTTATATGGCTTGGGCAGTTGGGGGGGGGGGGCCTCTGGATGTAGGACCAGAACTTATTGCCAATGCATGAACTGCCTTCTTGGAGCCCATTCCTCGTAGAGGAATGAATACCTACCTTCCTTGGCTTTGATATGGGGGGGGGGGGCTTTGTCCTACCTCAGCTTTATATGCCAGACTGTATTGCCTCCTCCTAGGAGTCTCTACCCTTTCTAAGGAGTAGATGGGGAGCAGGATGGGAGACGACTGGGAAGAGCGGAGGGAAAGAGAACAGTCGTTGGTATGTTAAAAAAAAAAACCTTTCAAATAATGAAATAATAATGATAAATAAACATATTACTACATTTCTGTCTTTTACCTCCCAGATAAAGAAACAAATTAAAGTGACAGGTTGTTTTATTTTGTTGCTATTTGTTGTTTTGTTTTGTTTTGTTTTGTTTTGTTTTGTTTTGTTTTGTTTTTCCTGAAGCTTGTGGATGCAATCCATGTGATGGATCTTAAGAGGAAGTCTTCATTGGGGCCTGAGTCTACTCTGATTTTCTTAACCAGGAAGCACTTTTATTCCCAAAGGAATCATGATGATAGTGTTAGAACATATCCCCTTCCAAGTTCAGGTAATTGTAGAGATGAATTTTTTGCTCCTCAATTGTCTTCTGGATGGGGGGGGGGGGGCAGGGTAATAATTTTTGATTGATTTATATTTGATTTGTTTTGTTGATTGGCTGCTTGGGCTTGTTTTGTTGTTATTTTTGTTGAGATGGGATCTCACTCTGTATCCATGGCAGCCTGTAAAGAAAGCTATATAACCAAGGCTGTTCTCAAGTGTGTGGACTGTGTGTGGTCAACTTCCCTGAAGGCCAGGGTTACAAGTATGAGTCTACAGTCTAAGCTTCAACTTTCTAGTTAAAAGAAATTGATTTGGGGACCAGAGAAATATCTCAGTAGTGCAAACATCATACTGTTCTTGGGGACTGGAATTGAGATTGCACAGCTCAGATGGAGGGTCTCGACCCCAGATCTACAGCTCCACTTTCTCTTGATCCTTTTATAGAGCATTTATGCAGCAGCTCAGTAAAATCTACATGGAAGGCAGGCATTTCCTTGTTGAGAAAGCTCTCCAAGTTCCTCATTCTCATAGAGACACTAGGAACATTGCTAAATAGACATCTTAGTTACAGGGTTACTTAGTTAGTAACATCTTAGTTACTTAGTTTCTGGATGCCATTTTTTGGGGGGGTTGTCCCTCCACCCCATCCCCTGACACACATCCCCTCCCTCTGATTCTCATTTCAGATGGCATCATAGTTGATGAGAGGGCAATGATCTCCACGGTGATGATTGGGGCTCCCTGAGTGGCTGGGCCTCAGCAGCAGGTGATAATTGTTCATCACACAGTTGGTCCTCTTGATGCTGGTAGCCTCCTTCTGCACTGTGCTCATCGTCCCCTGGGAGGTTGGCAGCTGACAGAGTAAACAAACTGCCTCACACCCTGATTGCAAAACTTTTGAAAATATAAACATCTCTCCTGAGGGCCAAGACGGAAGCTTTCCTATGATGTTTTGTTTCTACAAATGTACTCTAGTCTTCAGAGTCTCCTAACTCCCCTGTGAGTGTTCCTGTGGTGATAAAAGGGTTGGGGTCTAGTTCACAATGTGACAGCCATCCAGACAGTGGCCTTGATGGAAGAAATGAGTACAGTTATGTTTTAGAAAATTTCAAAGAATAGTCCAATAGGAAAAGCTATGAAACTTTTAGCTAAGAGAACCTTTAATCTACTTAAGATTTGCTAAAAATCCAGTTTCAAAGTAATTCTCTGCCTTCTGACACATCAGTTTGTCTGCACATTTAACCAGGGACTGGTAATTTTATCCCCAACGTTTTAATCCATTGATTAAATTGAAAGAAGAAACAGAAGCGACACTGGGGAGAGGGCCATTCTGCCTACAGCTGAGTCCTTCTACGAAGATTCTTTCTCCTCCCGTTCTGTTTTTGCCTTCATCTTGTTCACCACAGCCTCTGAGGCCGCGCGATGCATATGCATATGCCACCTTTGTATGACATCTCTTTGTTGCTGGTTGAAAGTTGCATTTCAGGAGCTTTTTAAATCTAGAACTTTATCGGTTACAGAACAAAAGCAACTTATTAAAACAAATTATTATCTTGTCACTTCCAAATTTTACTATTTTCCTTCTTTTTACTTCTACAGTCGGAGTGTTATGATCGTTTATTTAACCTAACGGTTTGTTTTGTGGAATAATTACTTATCTTTCTATATTATAACACTTTAAAAAAATTCCTTTGGGAGCCTGGAAGTGTAACTTAGCAATAGAGCATTAGCAGGGTCTTGACTTATAATCCTAACACCAAAACAAACAAACAAACAAACAGAAGGGAAGATGTTCATTTTGTAAGACAACAACTTTTTGTAATATTTTTGTTTTAGGTTGAAACACAGGCTTGGACAGAAACTATTCCTGTACATACTAGTGTTATGTTTCACTGATAAGTACTTGATTCCTCTCTTCAAAAAGCCAGCCATTAGTAATAGGATTGAGGCTGTAGCAAAACATAAACAAACGTTCATAATTATTTTCTAAAACTCATTCATATTTTGTGGTTTGTTACATCATAGCTCTTATCTTAATTTCATATGATTATCCCCTTCATGCATTCTACAAATAACCATAGGAAACATTGTATAACACACATGAATATTTTAGTAAATGTTACCAAAACTTTAAACATTGCATTTGTTTGCTTTTGCAGCTGATTGTGACTACATCTTTTGCCAATGTCATCTACATTCCTGCCTGTTTTCCTTACTCTTGCTTGTCATCTGCTTGTCATCTACATACTAAAAGGCAATTTGGGGTTACCCAGCGGCTTTATGGTTGGTTGTGTACTTGGTAACAAGAAGCCAAGGGGAAGTTTTGCCTCAACTCCACTTTCATGTTTCTAAGGCATCACTTTCTTTGGCAATTCTCCACTAGGCCACGCTGTTAGAGAGTTCTGTTCTTCCTAACAACACAAATGTATCTTAATCAGACTGACTCAGAGCAAGGCACTTTTCAAATGCCTTTTTAACTGCCAGTATGCGGTTCCCACCCCAACCCAAAGACAAAGCCTTATTTTAAAAACTGTTCAGCCAGGTTTGCAAGATGCCACTTACCAAGCAAAGTTCTCCAACTTAGCAATTGGAAGATGCTAGACTGGAAATTGGTATCTATCACTTCTTATCTAATAAAAAGACTCTGACAAGTTACAGAGGTGTATAGTCTGTTGTCACTCTGTAAGAACATGCTATAAAAGTGACATAAAATATGTCCTAAAGCCTTAGTAACAAGAGTAAAGGCAAGAAAATCTCCAAAACCACAGATCAGTCTTGACTTATACCCTTGCATCCTGGCTAACTGCTTATTTTAAAAACAAATTATAAAGATACCTATTTTCCTAAACAGTGAATCCTCAAAGTATCTTGTTGTTCCCTATCTCTCTTCATATTGTTATTAGATATCTGTCATATGGCATGAAGACAAGTTAAAAATTCCACAGGAAAAAATATTTGAGAAATCAGAAATGCAGAGGAAAATTAAGGGAAAAAATCCACTAGCTTTAGTTGCTACCATGTAGAAGTGATAACTGAACCTAATCATGTGTCACTAATATACATGATAATATACTGATAATATAGTCGGAATGAACAAATCTTGACTCTTTTACTTAAAGGGATCTCCAGGCTGGGTGTATACAAGGTAGGTATACTCATATACGTATATATATATACACATACATACATACATACTCCGTGCATATACATGCTTAGTGCAGGCTAAAGCTGCATTCCTTAAAGTTTCAATAATTCTAATTATATTAGCATGAAGATCACTTAACTCTTAACTATGTGACCTTTTAGTGCTACTGATAACTCTACACCCAGATGGAGAGACAGGAGAGAGGCTATAGTCATTTGTAGCCAGTTGGAACATTATCTCAGGGGGTTTTATTACTGTGATTAAACATCATGGCCATAAAAACTTTGAGAAAAAAAAAGGTTTTATTTTGCTTAGCTTGCACATTATAGTCCATCACTGAAGGAAGTCAGAGCAGGAACTCAGCGCAGAAATCTAGAGGCAGGAATTGATGCATAGGCCATGAAGGAGTACTGCCTACTGACTTTCTCTGCTTAGTTTGCTCAGCCTGTTTCATTATAGAACTCAGGACCAGCAGCCCAGAGGTGGCATCATGCTCAATGAGCTGGGCTCTCCCACATCAATCACCAGTCAAAGAAATGAACCACAGGACAATCTGGTAGGAACATTTTCTCAATTTAGATTCCTCCTTCCAGGATGACCCCAGTTTGTGTCAAGGTAACATAAAACTACCCAGCACTCCAGCTAATGCTGCTCAATGGAGTTAATGGAGATAACTACTTCGGATTGCATAGACTGCTGCCTGTCCTAAATTACAAACATAGCTTCAGTTCATATATTTGTGATTATCTCTAGGAAAAAAATTGTCATAAAAACAGGGAATGAGGAAGGCTTTTCTTAATAGAACTATATTTCATATTGCAGTAATTAATCATTCCTAGACTCTGTTCTTTATTAAAGGGCAAATCATCTATTTTATATGGAACAACAGAGCTATCATGCAATTTCTTTACAGAGGTCACTTAATTAAGATCCAAGCTAGCTTTTAAACCACTTGCACTTAAATCTTCTTTTCATCATCCAACAACTGTAAAGTTTCTTCTCTAACATGGTCGTTCCCTGACCAGCACCAGGAATACCCATGACTAAGTGTGCCAATTTCAGGGAGCTGACAAGAAGCCTTAGAGACACATAGCCTGTGCATCAGCCCAGCTTGATGAGTTCCTCAGAACAATGTATATATAAAATATTTCTTCAAACACCTAAAAGTATACATTCTATTTAGTATCTCATGCACATTTTTTCTAAAATAGACTTCACACTCGGACACAAAGCAAATGTCAACAAGTACAGAAAAGTGAAATAATTCTGTGCATCTTTTTCTGGCCATGATGAAATGAAATATTAAATCAGCAGCAAAAGAATCTCCAGGGACTGCAGAAATTCATGGATATTGAACAGTAAACTACTGAATGTTGAATGGGTCAAAAGGAGGAGGAAGAGGAGGATGAGGAGGAAGAGGAGAGTTTTGGAGAAAGGACCATAGTAGTGAATGTACAGGTGCCCAGTCATTATATCAATGATGTCTGTAGAGTGACAGAATTTCCCTGGAGAGTTACCACTACACACCACAAGCACACACACACACACACACACACACACACACACACACACACACCCCAATTCACCCTAGAAACGGAATCCACAGTAGAAAAACAAATCAATTGCACCAATGTCCAATTTGGAGGAACAATGCATTTATTTTGTATTGTTACAAGAACAAAGATAATTCAGCAGTGATGGTTTCATTGGCAGATAGCTATACAGTCATTTTAGAAATTCTAAAATTAAATAAAAGTAACAACAAAACGTACACAAAGATAACCCTCCAGGAAACATTAAAAAACAACCCTCAGAGGGAATTTTTAAAATACTAAGGATCTACACTTTAAAACAACAAAGAGGAGCTGGAGAGATGGCTCAGCAGCTAAGAGCACTGACTGCTCATCCAGAGGACCTGGTTCAATCCCAGCACCCAGATGACAGCTCCCACCTCTCTGTAACTCCAGTGACAATACACTCGCACAGAAACATGCATGTAAGCAAAACACCAACGCACATAAAATAAAAATAAGTTATTTTTTTAAAATTGCAAAGAGTACACATAAATGGCTTAACTGTGCAAATCGATAGCTGGGAAAAACACTAACAAACCAAACCCAAATCCACTAAACAGGAATCAAAAGACACAGATCAGAGAATAATGAAATCAAACAAAGAAAACCATTCAAAGAATGAGGATTCTGAGAGCTGGCTCTTTAAAGATATATGAGACTGAGAGATCTTTAGCACTGTCAATTAAAACACAAGGAAAAATGAAAAGAAGAAAGGAATAAGGAAGGGGGAGGGGAAAAGGGAGAGAGGGAGGGAGAGAGGGAGGGTAGGAGGGAGGGAGGGTAGGAGGGAGGGAGGGTGGGAGGGAGGGAGGGAGGGAGGGAGGGAGGGAGGAAGGGGAAAATCAAAAGAAGTTAAAGACCCACATTAAGAAAATCAGAGATGAACATAGAAGCATATAAGAGATGTAGATGAAATTCAGACATTCTAAGAGAATACTTTAAAAACCTACATACTACCAAGAAAATGTAAAAAAATAAACTGGCAAATTTCTAGATTCACCTGGACCTTCAAACTTAAACCAAGAAGATGTTAACAACTTCAGCAGACCCATAAGAAATAAGATTGAAACCATAATAAAAATTTCTATCACTAAAAGAAGCCTAGATCTAAATGGATTCACTACAGAATCCTGCCAGATTTCCAGAAAAGAACACAACCAATACATCTCAAATTATCCAAAAGCAAGAGAAAGAGAAGGAGCATTCCCAAGCTCTGTCTAAGAAGCCACTATTTCTCTAAGACCCAAACCTCACAAAGGCACATCTGCAAAATATGCTGACTAGATAATGCAGAACCAGAAAGGCAAAGGAAACATGTTCTCTCCTTTGCTGCTCCTTACTAGCTCTGAATCTCCAGGTATAAGACTATAACACAGAAGCAAAATAACTTAAAAAGGGGCCATGATGGTGACAGGAAAAAGAAGTTTCATGGGAGGGCTGGCTAATAAAACAGGAAAATGGGTACTATAAAAAAAGAAATGGGAAAAAAATGGACAGGGTGCTGTAACTGTAGAAAGAGTAATACAGAGGAAGGGGGCGGGGGATCAAAAACTAACACAATGATATTTGGGAAAGGCAGAGGAATCATGCTTTTATAAGTTTATTTAAAAATGTGTGTGTGTGTGTGTGTGTGTGTGTGTGTGTGTGTGTGTGTGTGTGTGTGTGTGTGTATGGTTTAAATACAGCCACTCCACAGAAGGTTAACAATGTCCTCCAGTGAAATATAGAGTACCCACCAAATATCCTAGTGATGGGCACAGAGATATTTGTTGGTCAAGGGAGTCCCAGGAGACTCCCCCGAACAATGAATGCTATGGCCATTGCTCTTGGTTAATTCCCAGATTTTAAAGAATTGACACTATTAGCAAAGATACCATACACTTCAGACATGAAACTCAAGAGGAATTAATCAAGCTCTAACTGGACCCAGGACTGAGCTGTTCTCTAGTGCACTGCAGGGATGTCAGTTCAGTACATCTGAGTCTTAGTCCGTCCACATGTCCCAACATTTCAGTGTCTAGTACCCAAACTCCTCTGTGTTCAAATATCACTTTTTATCAACGTGACCTAGTTTTCAGAGGCCTCTCCATCTGTAATTACTACATTGTGGTTATGAAAATGCTGTCTGCCTAAAAAAGTTACCATGTTATACAACCCACTATACTAAACTCTTAATAAAAGTATGAATCAGAATTATACAGTCTTTTGATGGCATTTTCTCTCAAAGTGATTCCATAATATTAGAAGTTGGAAGTGACAGGTGGTAGGAAGAAGTATAAAGACTCCTCAGATGAGAGATACCCCATGGTTTCTAAGATATGATAATGTTGGATAAAGGCATATGTGCATTATTTTTAGAGCAATGTTTAAAGTAATTGAATTACTGAGAATTAGGTAAACTTGAACTTCAATCTTCATTAAGCAATTTAACTTTGTGGGCTTCTTTTCTTTATCTGTTACAGTGTCTATTGGACTATCCATTCTGAAAGTTTTCTCCTCAAATCCAGGGATAATAAATGTGAAAAGTTTTACTGTGCACAGAATACTTTTAAAATATCATCTTTTATACCTGTAATTTATCCATTTTCTGCAATATACAACTATAGAACCCTCAGGCAAGTGATTAAATGAGCTAATCTAACACTACATTAGCAAGTAAAGCCAAAAAGAAGGACTGGCCACTGAGAATCAGTCAAAGCAAGTTGACACCATGAAAGTAAGTCATGAGTCATTTTATAAAATAAAGAGCATCCCACTCAATAGGCCACAAGGGATCAGCTAGCTAAGCTTTGACACTCTGATGAGATCTTCCATGTGACATCCTAAGCCATTGACTATCAGTAATTAGACTACCAATGTCTTTTCGTATTGGAAGGGGTAGCTGAGCAGAACCTAAATATGAAATAACACAGCCAGTGGAATAAATGCACAAGGTAAGTGCTATAGGTAAACTTAATCTATATACACACTATACACACACATAGTAGAAGTCATTTTTTGACACAAGATCTTTAATAACATTGCTGTTTTTCCTAGACTATTTGACACACACACACAATTAATATGTTCTGCAGATGATCTGTCACCCTGAGAGGCTGCTAAATGAATCAGGCTCATTAAGTGCTCCTTCTTTATTAATAGCACAAGTCACACTGCTGTGATATGCACAAGTTATTAGTAGTGGTGGCTTTTGCCCCTGGTTTGAACACATCCTATAAATAAGCCAATGCAGAGGGGGATATGAATCACCATTACTAGAACCTGTCACATAAACCAGGGCCATAGATAGAACTCCATGCCTTGCAAATCTAATACAAACTAGTTCACAAGACAAAGGATTATCCAGTTTATTATCTAGGCAAATTATGAAACCAGCACCAAACAAGAACAATAGAAAATAAATACAAAAATAACCAATCCACCCTGCCCATCATAAATCGATTTAAAAATTTTGTATACAATGTTGGCAAATTAAATTTGCCAAAATGTGATTGAAATAATCTTCTGTTGCCAGGTAACAAATAAACAAAAATGGTTAGGAGGAGGTTGAAATGGTCGACTTAGAGCTTGCAGAAACATGAAAGCATCAGACATGTAAGATCCTTTTATGATAAAATTTCTCAAGTTCTCAGCATGTTAGAAATGGAGGAAAATACTTCCAACCTGATAAAAGAGTATCCTCAAGAAAATGACAAGTCTAGATAAGGGTCATAATTTACTTGTTCCCACTAGAGGTGAAGTGTAGGGGATTGTGTTGTTTCATGGTAAATAACTGTCCCACCCACTGGTTTAATAAAAAGCGCTGATTGGCCAAAGGCAGGCAGGAAGTGTAGGCAGGGCTACCAGACTAAGAAAACTCTTGAGAACAGGAAGCACAGGCAGAACGCCAGAGAGAAGCCAGAAGAAGCAGAGGACAACGATGCTGCTCTAAAGAAAGGTACCCAGCCACATGGCTGAACAGGTTAAGAGTTATGGGTTAGGTTAAGGGTGAAGAGTTAGCAAGTGATATGCCTGGGCCTAAGACTGATCAGCCTAAAACTAATTGTAAGCATCTGTGTGTCTCTCTGGGACTGCGGGACTGAGGGTCTGTGGGTCTGTGGGTCTAAACCTTGAGGCTAGGCCTGAAAGTCCGGGCCAGAAACCTCATACTACCGTGAAGCCCATGAGGAATCTAGTTTGATAAATCAGAAAGGGATTCTCTATGAGACCTAGGGGACTGTTTAAAGAATCTCAGACTAGAAAAAACAATGGACCTATCACTGTAGCATGAAGGGCTACCATGCCTCTCAGGGGTGGGGTCCCTTTGGGAGAGTGGTTTGAAGGTATATCACCAACAGTGTAAGTATTTTCAGCACTCTTCACCCATGGGAGAAAAAAATAGTCTGGAAAATTAAGATGCCATTGGTGTTTTATAGAGCTGCAAATAAATGTCTAGCCAGTATGAGGCTAGAACAAGGTATTTATATGTGGGTTTAGGAGAAGTCAACTTCAAGAGTAAAATTCTATGAATAGCAAATCAGACACTGAGTCCAACTGAGGTCAGTGAAAGAATTGGGTAACCCCAACAGAACGGAGGGTGATTCAGGAAAGAAGGAGGGGTGAGTCAGGGAAAGCAGGAGAGAGGGTGAAGAGCATAACCATGCTATAATAGCAGCTTTCTTCAGCGGCCCTGGTGGGATTCAGAAAGCCAGTCTAGAGGTGTTTGGGGAGTTCAGATTCATCCCTCCCTTACAAAAGGGTTATAGCTGCTGCCTCCTCCATAGACTAAATGCCGAAGTGACCTCAGACGTGACCTATCGTATTTTCTGACCCAACTAAATCGGTTTCCAAATACAGAGAACATGATTACAGCAGAAAACTCATTCCAGAGCAAGTAGTTTTTCCAGAGATGTAGCCAGGACTCCTCTGAATGAGGTTAACTGGAAACTACACCACCTTAATTCTCTAGTTGGGAAGGCAATCCACCCTTCCACCCCTTAAAAGTCTCCCCCAAAAGTGAAATCGTTTTTTGTCTCACTGAGCTTTTTTTTTTTTTTTTTTAAATGAGGATTCTTAGCATAAAAATCTTTTGAAATTTTAGATTTCTATTGTTGTTGTTGTTACTTTGGTTGAGTATGTTGTATGAGCTCATGTTTTTCCCAAGGAAAATCAGATTAAGAGACTAGTTCAGCTGCTTGATGGGACCACGGGGATTGGCAGAGCCCATCGATAGGTAAAAGCACTCACTAATTAAACAAATGATGTTCCCCTGTTTATCTTAATTTCCCTGGGGCTTCCAGATGATGCTGCCTGCAGCCCCATTACCAATGTGCAGAAGGACCTCAGGGGCTCAGGGAGGCAGCTGTCTGAGTCAGACTGAAACAGTCTTTATGGACCAATATGGATTGTAGATGAAAAGTGAGCATGTTCTTTGAGATTTGTGTGTGGTCCTTCTGTACAATATGCATTTTAGATTCAACTTTAGGATTTGATTCTATAGCGTTAATAGAAATCACTTGCAGTCTGGTTTTTATCCACTGGAAATCTGCAACAGATAACACCATGCCTTTAAGTCTTAGGAAAATCCTATCAATGATGATTTTTATACTGTATTCAGACATCGACAAATACATAGCACTGATTTGTTGTTGGACATAGTTTAGAACATGTTCAACTCTTATATGTTTTCTTTGTCAGAACTGATCAAAGATTATTTCATGTGTTTTGTTCTTAGGTAACATATTGGTGAAATAGTAATTAATGTTTCCATACATGCGTGATAATCAATTCAGGCTCTAGATTTCTCTTTTACTTTTTAACTATGCATTTCAAAATTGTATTTATGTTCTGATTTTCACTTGATTTATAATAAATGTACATGTTTCTAAAGTATACTACGGAATTGTGATTTTTTAATACAAGTGTACAATATAAATATCAGACCATTGTGATTGTCATATCCATCACCTGAAGCACTGATAATCTTTGTGTTGGGAACATAGAATTTATTCTGGAAGTTTATTTTGACTGTAGGATAATTCATGGCTCAACAGTGATGCTGAAATAAATTCTTATTTCCATTACAACAGATTTCTGCAGCTCAGTTTGAACCAGGCATTGTAAATTGAGAGCTAACCCTCGGGCTTCCCTCAGTCCTTGCTCTGAAAGCCACAGTCCTCTGCTTTCTCACAATAACAAATCAAGAACAACCACAGATGCTCTCAGATCACAGGCTAAAGCCATCACACTGCATCATATAATCCGACCATCTGCCTGCATGCCTTCCTGGGATGTGGAATTGTCAGTATGAAAATGAGTGTCCCTGTATCATGGTGTTAATAAAAATATGGGGTGGGCCTGGGGACCCATATATCCCATGGAGAAGCTATGTCAAAATTAGGAATATACTTACTTTTCCAGTCATTGTCCTTGTCTCCCTAACTGCAACTCCTAAGGATTCCAGCTTGTTTTCATTACATGAAGGTGTACATAAGGCAGTTTCCCCTTAATCATTAATGGTCTGGTTACCCTCCTCACTTTACCACTGGCTAACCAAGCATAGTTTGCACTTTTTGAACTTCAGTATTCTGGCTTATAAAATGATGTAGAGGAAAACTGAGGTTTTGGTTTTGAGTTTTTCCACTTAATTTTTTAAAAATAACTTTTCCATATTTATGCTGCATTTGTTTCATTTCTAATACTACCTTCCCCAGCTCCTTCCAAGCCACCCACTTCCTCTAAAATTTTTGACCTCTTATTCTTTAATTATTATTGTTACTTCTAAGTACACATAGGACCTGCTGAGTGCCTTTAGTATTGCTCATATACATACGTGACTTACGGTTGGCCACTTGAGATTAGATAACCTATTAGGGAGCTCATCCCTGGGGAAGACTGACTCTCTCTCTTGGTGGCTACTAATTGCCTGAATCCTTCATCAAGATGGGATTTGTAGGATTTTCCCTAACTCTGTTGCCATGTCAGCTAATATCATCCCTGTTTGGACAACCATAGTTATGGGATTTCATAGGTACAATTTCCCTGTCATATATAGAAGACATTGTCTTACATCAAACATCAGATCCTCTGGCTCTTTAAATTCTTACACCCCCATTTCCTCTATTTTCCCTCTGCCTAGGGTGTAGGGGCTGTGTTTAAATGTGTCACTTGGGGTTAGGTAACCCACAGCCTGTTATTCTCTGCATTTTGACAAGTCATAGGTCTCTGTGGTTGTCTTTTAATTTCCTCCATCACAATAAAGTTAACACATTTATGAGACAATGAATTTATGAATGAATGAAGAAGTGAATGAATGAGTGTGTAATGAATGCATAAATGCTTTCTCCAAAATCAACTTTGAAATCCGGCTACTACATTCCTTGATTTATCCTCCAAACTGCTAAAGCATTGCTTCTTTGACTACATAAAATAAACCCGGGAAGTCTCTTCTAACCTCGTCTAACAATGACTTCTGGTAAAAACTGGCTTACTGGAATATGTGAGAGCACTTCAAACTCAGGATAGCAGGGCAGCTGCCTGCACATCTTTACATTTCTCCAGACAGTGGACATTAGATATATTTATGAGCTTTCAAAGCAGAGCAGGCTTTAATGCAATTTTGCTCGTGTAATTGAGAAAGAAAAATGAGACATGCTTGCCAGGCATCTCTGCATAAGCCTTTCCTAGATCCATGGCATTTGTATCAATACAGGAAGCCATGGAGGTAAATTGAATTTATAGACTTGTGAACAATAAATCAATTTCCATGGAAAAACCCTAGTACCGGAGCTTATCCATAGCTTCCTCTTCCACTATTTTTGTTCATTCTTGCTTTGAGCATTACACAAAACGGAATTTGTGATAACCCTTAATAAGTCACTCTGGCATGGAAGTCATTTGAGAGAATTTACCAGTGGGAAATTTCCAGTTTCTACCTTTAAACCACAAGCAAGGAATTCCTCTAAGTGTTAAGGTTTTAATAACTCAAGAAAAACAAGAATGGGAAAGTGCATTTTTAATCATCCTTATGACCTCCTACATGTTTGACTTTCCTTAAAGGGTATTCTGAGAAAATGCAGTTTTCGAGAGGCCCATAATAGACATTTTTAAAACACATAGACATCTTTCCCTTTTGCTCCTTTCTGAGTTGTATCAACCCTGCAAGACAATGCCTTTATATGGACATCAAGAGTTCAACAGCCGGACTATTCACAGCGTATGGGTTTGGTTCAGCATGAAATGGGTGGCAAATCTTAGCTGAACTTATGCCTCTATATCCATATAGAAATCCATATTTCTATACATATAGAAATCCATACTTTCTATCCATATCTACCAAGAATTGAGTATATTCAAGCTATCTCTACACTTAATACCTATTAAAGTTTGGGGATATTAAGGTTATCCTTTATGACAATAGATTTGCTAGAAGCCACTTACAAGTTTTCTGTGTCCATATAGCATTTTTTACATCTTATTTAATTCATCAAAAACCTTATTTGACATTCTTAGTGTTTAAAAATCAGAATATTATGCATTGCATCTTAAATATCCCAAGAAGGTCATGTGTTGAAGATTTGTTTCCCAGCTCACATTATAACATGATGGTAGAAAATTTGCGGACTAGTCAAAAGCACTAGATCACAGAGGTCATGCCCCTGAGAGATAAATTGGGACACAAACCTGTAATAAGAGGTTTATACCCCTCCTTTATTCTCCTCTCTATGATGAGGTTGGCAGCTTCTTTTTACCACATGTTCCCCATCATGATGATCTATCTTATCACAGACATAGAGTGAGGGAACTAAGTGTACAAGAACAGAAACCTCAGAATCTGTTAATCAAAGTGAACCATCTTTGAGTAAGTTGACCTGTTACAGGTATTTTTCCACACTGGCAAACAGAAATCTAATACAAGAAGCATAGGAACCCAATTTAACTTCATTTGCAAACCTACTAAGTGATACAGCCTAAGTCCGGATGCAATTGTTAAAGTGTATTCTAGCACACAATCTAGAGGACTAGAAAGAGCCCAAAACTTGAAGTAAATCAAATGCCCTCAGTTTTATATTTCTGGAGGTCATAAGGTGACCTCTAGAGTATGAGGTCTTAAGCTAAGAATGAATTCATAAGATAGTAAGCCTGAGGAAAAAATTGTGAGATACTTGGAAAAATTGCTATTAATTTTCTCACGTCAGACCCTAGACTCTGAAATCCAGTGCACATGCTGTTAAGATGATCTGTCATATTTTTTTTAGTTCCACAACTATAATAATCAGAAAATGCAAGTGGCTATGTCAGAGGAACAGCAGGTAGCAACTAACTACAGGGCATAAGAACAGCAGGAGGCAAATCCTTCATGGGTAAATCTAGGATACAGGCAAGGGCCTGAGACCATAGACTCAGGAATGTCTTTTCCTTTGCTGTGCCTTAACATGTTTGCGGTAGCTGTCTTTCTCTGGTATCTGACATGGTGTGAATGATTGTGGGGAAATCCCAACTACCTAGAGTGTAATTTGTTTATCTGATGGATACATCTCATTCTACTGGGCATTTTTATCTATGATTGTCATGGAGATGATTCCTCCATAATTGTACTGTCTAACTGATAATAACAATGTTAGTTTATACAAAATTTCAATGAATAAAAATAAAATAAGGAAGTATCATCCAGCTCCAACACATGAGTTTCTATTGAGGAGCCGTATAGACTGTAGCTTAGGATAATGATTAAGAAAAACAACTGAGTCCCAGTTAGTGCGGCTAGCTTAAGTTCTTTTGACCTCAATGTTGGAAGAAATGTTTATATGTTTTGGAAAGCTTTGAAAATAACTTAAAGTTAGACTAAGATGTTTTTGTCAAATAGCTTTGAGGTGAAAAACCCAAGATGACAACCTAAAGTTTTAGAAAGGCACATAATGGAATGTAGAACTCTTTAAAGTCAGGGAACAAAACAAAACAGCCCAATTATTACTAGCTGGTCCAATTTTCTTGATAAGATTGGTTGATGACCAAAGGTGATGATTAATTGCTTATACCCATTTTGTCCTCCATCTCCTATCTCCTGACATACATATTATTGATGAGTGTGGGAGATTGTGTTGTTACATTGTGGGTAATTGTCCTACCCACTGGCTTAATAAAAAGTGCTGATTGGCCAAAGGCAGACAGGAAGTGTGGGCAGGGCTACCAGACTAGGAAAAACTCTGAGAACAGGAAGCACAGGGCAGAATGCCAGAGAGAAGCCAGAAGAAGCAGAGGGCAACCATGCTGCTCTAAAGAAAGGTACCGAGCCCCATGGCTGAACAGGAAGAATCATGGGTTAGATGAAGGATAGAGAGCTAGCAAGTGATATGCCTGGGCCTTAGGCCAATCAGCCTAAAAACTATTGAAAGCATCTTTGTGTCTCTGAGGGTCTGTGGGTCTGTGGGTCTGTGGGCCTAAACCTTGAGGTTAGGCCCGAAAGTCCGGGCCAGAAACCTCCTACTACAGACGAGTGGGTATGTACCCTAAAGATTTAAAGTAGAGCTGACTGATTCGTTTTCATATATAAAAGTTTAAGTTTGTGATTTCTTTAAGATTCCTTATGAAATAACCATTCAAGATAAGTAATAAAGTAATTGGCCTTTTCTTATAATTGCAAAACTTCTGCCTGTTAGTAAAAGACCTGACTGAAAAGAGTAGCTTGCTTGCCTACACAGTTAATTCATAACAAGTTGCTTGGGTATGAATGTATATAGACTCTTGGAATAGTTTGTTTTTGACCTGTAATACATAAAATGTTTAATCATGTAAGGGATATGGAAAACAAACTGCTTTAATATTTGTTTTATGTTTGTTGTAATAATTCACTTGAAAAACAGAATGTAATCACACTGTAATTTTCATATGGCCTGAAAGATCTTGCTGCGCTATGAAAGCTTCAAGAAAAAAAAAAAAAGAATAAAGATAAAATTAAAATGGGCTATAATGAAAACATCAAGAATGAGAGAATGAATGAATGGGTTAGAAGGAACTGGAAGAATATTCTTTGTCAAGAATAAAGGCAGAGTTAGGAGGAACATATCAAGACCAAAAGAAGGAAATCACTAGGAAGTTAAAGGATAGAGAATACAAAAGAAGGATAAAGAAAAGGTTTGAAGGAACCCATCAAGAGAGTGTGTGAATGTCTTTTTCCTAAGCCCCTCAGATAGAAAAGTCCAGGATGTGCCTACACTGTGGATTTCCCTGTGCTGCCTAGATGTTGGTACCCCAGACAGTAATCAGGAAACATCAGGCTATGTGACAAGAACAGTCAGGTGACTCTATAGCTGGTAAAATCCTCTACTACAGAGACTGTGCCAGAGAAAGAAAACTTAAAGCAGACCTCCCACTGTTTGTCATGTTTCCACCCTATTAACTCAAAGTAAGATCCCTATGGCTTCTCAGAATTTTTGTCGGTTTCAAGATGAAAATTCAGAAAGATAAGAATTCCTAATGTGGGTCCTAAACCTTTGTACAGACAGCCAGTCTCTCTGAGTTCTTACTTTCATGATAATATTTATACACACACACACACACACACACACACACACACACACACACACACGTATATATGCCTATTCTGTCTCTACCATCTCTATCATCAAGATTATGATGATGATCAACTTTGAAAATTCTAACACATACACACACACACACACACACTATTCATCCTCAATATGTAGTACACGTGCTTCCCAGCTTGCTCTGCTCTTAGATGGATGTTGTCAAACAACCATAAGGACTAAAGGCTCATATTATTTAGTGAGAGGACTTGGGGGGGGGGGGTCTAGTCTGATGGAAGCAAATGCAGAAACCCACAGTTAAGCACTGGGCCAAGCTCCCGATCCAGTTGAAGAGAGGGAGGAGAGATTGTGTGAGCAAAGGGGTCAAGATCACGATGGGGAGACCCAGAGACAGCTGACCAGAGCTATTGGGAGCTCACTGACTCTGTATTAACAACTAGGGAAACAAGCTGGGCCCTCTGAATGTGGGTGACAATTGTGTGGCTTGTACAATTTGATCAGCCTCTGGCAGTGGGACTCAGATTTATCTCTAGTACATGAACTGGCTTTTTGAAGTCCATCCCTATAGAGGGATACCTTGCTCAGCCTTGATACAAGGGGAGGGGCTTGGTCCTGCCTCAACTTACTGTTCCAAACTTTGTTGACTACCCAAAAGAGGCCTTACCCTCTCAGAGAACTGGATGGGGAGGATGGGGGGAAAGCTGGGGTTGAGCGGGAGGAGGGGAGGGAGGGGAAACTGTGGTTGGCATGAGAAATGAAAAAATATATTTAAAATAAAAATAAAAAAGAGTTAAAGGCTCTTGAAGTCTTGAAAGAGAAATAAAGATAATGCTATATAAAATGAAAACTTTACATAGACAACTCGTAATGTTAAATGAATTTGTTGCATTATGTTGTAAATTTCCATACATGCTTTTGTGTACTGCCCTTAAAGAGCAGCCATGTTTTAATTGAAGGTCTGAGCTGTGCTGTGTCATGGAATCAATAACTCCCCCCCCCTTATCCTTTTAAAGAGCTGTTATCATTTTAAAATTTGAGTTGAGTAAGCTGAATGATGACCTCATATACAGATATCAACAGTTCCCTAAAGGACTCACTGAGCATAAAAGAGCATGGGAACAGACTATGAAACTGTGAAATCCAATACTATGCTAATTCTCAAGAGAGATATTACCCCTCCCAACTCTATTGATTAAATACTGTTCATTCAAAGGAGGATATAAAATTAGGGGGGGGGGGGATAAATGATTTTAAAGCACTTTAGAGTTCCAAAGCCATTGCCTAGCAATAGAGTCACTGTTTCTATCCAGTTTATTAAACTATCTTCCTGCTCCATGTTTTATTTAACTCTGGTTTTTGTTAGTTTGTTTTGTTTTGTTTGAAAACACCAGTGAATATATAGTTTTACCAAGTCCGTATGCATTTGGGGAATGCCTCACTGAGTAGCATTCAAGGATGAGTTTCAGGAAAGAAACTCATGGCTTCAGGACCTGCAGAATTAACCTTCCGCAGTTACTATAGATCCGTTTCCACCTGGGTTTCCTCACTGAAGGAAGAAACGTAGTAACTGGGCAATCATCCTTCTTCCAGCTCCCCATCCTCAGTATACAGAATTGCCCCAACATTGTATATATTTTGGGAAGAAGGGGGGATAAAGGTACTTAGAGCAGTAGAATGTGGATGCTTAGATAAGCCTGTTTATCATTTGCAGGGTGTTTCCCTAAATATGAGCATTCTTAAGAGATGCTACTGTTGAATGTAGTCTTTCTACATTCTATACTTTCTTCCTATCTGCAGAAGCTTTTTTTTTTCTCTCTCTCTGCCCCATTGACTTAGCTGCAGCCTGGGAGCCTGCAGCCAACCCTCTCAGCACAAGCTTCAGATGCTCAGTTGCAGGCAGACAAGATTATGAAAATCCTGTATCCCCAGGACTAGCTCTCTGGGTTTTCCCCCTTGCATAGGGACACAGAAAGGCTCAGCTGTGCAGCATGTGGTAAAGCACTGAATGTGAAGGAAATGGTTGCTACTGCCATCTTGCTGCCCAAAGTCATGAGGCATTTTTCTTAGGATTTTCTTAATTTGGGTGAAAACAGTAACTCAGAAATTCTATTTTTCCCAAATAGATATTTGTTCAAATTTTAGCTAAAGCATGCTAAATTAAGCAAAATAACTCAGGCAGTGGAGTAAAACATACAATCTATTTATATATAGACTATTAAGAAGTTATCCACATAGGATGACTAAGGTTACCAAAGTTGGAGAACAATTAGTTAACAGGAACAGAGCCACAGTTGGAAACGTGTTTTTGCTCTATGGTGAATACTACAAAATAGCCAAGAGAAAAAATCTTTAATGTTGTAGCTAAAAGTATCAGTAATTGTATAGAGATTTACAAATTACCCTGATTTAATCATTGCTTAATGTGCTCATGCAGCAAATCATCCCAATCTAAGCCATACCTTTGATCAATTACTATGTCATCACAATCTTTTTTTAATTAGAAATCAACACCTGGGCTTATATGTTACCAATGGGAAAGGTTAAGGTTTGCAAAAGGAGTAATAAGTGCAGGGAATGAAACAGGATAAGACTTTTCCAGAGATGTGAGGACTGAGGCAGAAGGCTACCCAACCTTGCTTGGCTTGGCTTTGTTGTAGGAGTCATACAAACTGTGAGCAAGGACTGAGCTACCAACACCAAAAGGCATTTTGAGGCTCCCTGCACTACAACACAGTGGGAAATAAGTATTGAGAAAAGGCTCCTGGGATTGAGGAAGGACCACTGCAGCTGGAACCCAGAGAGAGGGACAAAAGGATGGTAAGGTTTCCAGGGACTTCAACCTGAGCAAATGGGCACTTCTATTTCTTTCAGGACTACTCTGATGTTAATACTGAAAGCTTTCTTTCCTTGGAATGCCCTCAGTTATGAGCAGAACTTGTCACCATACTTCTGTCATGGAAAGCCAACAGCTGCAGAATTGGCCTGATGAGATTCATTTGACTTTATTCCTTTTTAAAATGTAAATGTTAGTGCTGGTGGAGAAAGGGTAAAAGAAGCGGATGCTGCTCTGGTGAGTTGGAGGCTACTGGAGTGGTGGTGTAGATTCAGATGGGAATAAAGGGGAACAATGCCCTAGATGCTGGTTGCACAACCCAGAGAATGGTAGACCTTTATCTAGACAGGAAGCAGGAAGTGGAAGCAGGTTTGGGAAGAAAGGCATGAAAGTGAACAGGAAGTTAAAGGACCTTAGGTTCTCAGATTGCTGACATTACTAAGCAGTTAGTGAATGAGACCAGAGATCTTACCAGCCATAGAGGATGACTCAGCATATAACTGAAACCCCCAAACACTGTCCTCCCAGATCTAGAATAAAAGATGTCTTACAATGACTAGAAGAGGAAGGGCCATTAATAAAATTGCTTAGTAAATGAATACATACAATCCCAGTATTCTAAGAAGTTAACAATAGTTTGACTTTCTTCAGTATAATCTGTATAGTTTTAGAGTCATGACTACAGCAGACTTTAAAACTGCAAAAGGTTGAAAGGAATGGAGCGCAAAAAGATGGCAGATGGAAATTCCACATAGAAATTAACACTCGAGAAAGAGCATATGAGCATTCGGCATCAAAAGTACAGCATCTAGATCGAAATTCCTACATGATGAGTAGAAGGACAGTTAAGACATAAAAATATTCACTCAACTTCGAAGTAGAGTAACAGAAACTGAAGCAGAAAAAAGTCATCTGGAAAGTAGAAGAGGAAAGAATATTCCTAAGCTGAGTCTAGACCTACCCAGATAGCAGAGGCAGACAAATACATGCTGATGAAAAACCCAGACATAAAAATATAGCTTTTATATAGGTTCAAAATCAATTAACTGCTAACAAACATGACCAAGAGAAATCACCTCATGAGTGAAAAGGTGTTACTACACAAGAGAAACAGCCAGATCATGAGCCACAATACAGAATAAATGAGAAAAATGTATAACAATGTGTACTGGAAGAAAAAGTAGTTACAATCAAAAACCCTTATGACAAATTCATTTAATAAATTAGGAATAGAAAGAGACTTCAAATGCCTGGAAAAAGACATTCATAAAAATCCTACAGCTAATACCACACAATCAAAGAGTTTAGGGGCTGTTCCTCTGGGGTCTGTCAAATGATGATGGAGACCATTCTCCTGGGATTATGGGATTTTTCCAGCATCATTTCACAACTAAAGTACTAATATGACTCTGAATAGTGAAGGAAAAAGTAATATTATCTATATATCTATACTTGTAGATTTGCTTGTAGGTAGAACATCCTTTAAAACCTGTAAGAAAAAACTACTAGAGTTAAGTCAGCAGGACACATGCTCCACTTGTGTGAATTGATTGAATCTTTGAGAACTTGGAAAGAAGAATTTTTAAAAAACAGTAAAGAAGTTGCAATTCTTCTTTGTAAGTTGGGCAGTGGTGGCACACATCTTAGATCCCAGCATGCTGGAGGCAGACACAGGTAGATCTCTGTGAGTTTGAGGCTAACCTGGTCTACACAGAGAGTTAGAGGACAGCCAGAGCTAAACAGAGAAACCCTGTCTCAGGAGAAGGAGGAGATACATATACTATAGCAGCTGAAGAAAAATGTAACTATAAAGAAATTTAACTATAGAGTGAACAATTACACACCTGAAATTCCTAAACATTGCTTACAGAAACTTAAAAATGCCTAAAAGATGGCAAACCATCTATTGGAGACAACCTTTCTTTCTAAGAGTCCAGGATTACCCCTAAGTTAGCTAAAGAGTTAATTGAAATTCCAGTGGCCATTCAGAAGCAAATTTTCAAGAAATTGCAAACTTAATTCCTAAGGAGTGGCAATCTTGAATTCCTAGAAAATTACTAGGGTATCCAAATAGCCAAAATAGTCTTAAAGAAAGAAATTAAGTTTGACGAGCCATAATTTATGGTTTAAAATTTGCCATAAAACAATGGTAACTAGTGTGCTACTGTTGTAAAAAAAAAAAAAGTATGTCTACTGTGATAAAATAAAATCAAAAGTTGGGAAACTATCTTAGAACCCAACTACTGACAAGTGATTTTGAACAAGATGTAGAGATCATTCAATGGAGAAAGAATAGACTTTTTACAAATGCTGCTGTGTGGGGATATGTTTCAAATTTAATAAAAACCAGTCAGAGATGTCAGAGGACAAAGCCATCTCTTCAGCCTTTTGTTTTGTTTTGTTTTGTTTATTGTTTTGTTTTTTGAGGCAGGGTTTTCTGTGTAACAGTCCTGGCTGTCTTGGAACTTGCTTTGTAGACCCGGCTGGCCTCAAACTCACAGAGATTCTCCTGCCTCTGCCTCCCAAGTGCTGGAACTAGTAGCATGCACCACCACTGCCTGCCTGGGAGCCTGGAACTCCTTCTGTAAACTAAGATGACTTCAAACTCAGATTTGCTGGCATTAAGGGTGCAGGTCACCACTCCTGGGATATTCCCTGTGCTGGGATTAAAGGTGTGAGTTACCACTGTCTGATCCTCCTACACTGACTGTGTGTGAGTAGATCCCTCTGATATCTCAGACTGGTTTTTATTAAATTTGAAACATATCCTCAGACTGCTGGGTCAGTTGGATAGCCACATGACATCAAACATTGACATCGCATCACATGTAAAAATGAACTAAAATATTATTCATTACCCAAATCCAAGAACTAGAACCACAAACTCTCAGAAGATGTGAGAAAAATTTTACAATTCTGAATTGTCCTGAGACTGCCCATATAACATTAAAATCAGCAGAAAAATAGTTAGATTTCATCAAAACTTTTGTGCATCAAAAAAATGAAAGACATTTCACAAAATAGTTTTAAAAAAAAGAAAAAAAGAAAGGGAAGGAAGGAAATTGTAACTTTAGTAAGGACTTAGTATCTGGTAAATATCCTTAAGAAACTTTTACAATTCAACTTCATAAAGACAACACAATGAAAAATTAACAAAGTAGAAAAATGGACATTTTGATAAAGACAAAGATATATGGACAGATAAATGAGCATGAGAAAGATGTTGGAGGTTGGGTAAGTAGTACACACAATTACAGTTCTCAGGAAACTGACACACAGGGATCCTGAGTTCAAGCTAGATCATATAGCAAAGCAGTCTCAAGAGGCTCGATGTCATTCAGTATTAGGATAGGAAAATTCTAAATAATAATAAGGCATACTTGATGCTCAGTAGGGTGCTTATACTAAAAACAGGATAAATAACAAATGCTATTAAAAACTGACATGAAAAACTGGAACACTTGGGTATTGTGGGTAGAAATACAAAATGTTGCAGCCATTTTTCAAAGCCACTTGTTTCTCAAAAAAGTAAATATATATATATACATATACATGTATATATAATTTTACACAACATATAAAGTATACATAAAAAGAACAGAAAAATAAGTATTTGGTGTCTATATGTTTGTGTTCACACATGTTATATGTAAAGGAGTGTGTGCTAACGTATGCATGTTCACTGGCCAAAGGTCAGTGTTGGGTGTGTTCCTTATCATCCTCCATCACGTTTTCTGAGGCAGGATGAAGTAGTTAGTTTTTATTGTCACCCTGACACAACCTAGAGTCACATGGGAAGAAGGAACCCTGATTGAGGAATTGCCCAGATCAGATTGGCTTATGACCTTGTCTATGAGAGATATTTTTTGATGGATCATTGATATGGGAGAGCAAAGCCACTATGGGCAGCATCATCCCTAGGCAGGTAGTCTTGGATTAGATAAGCATACTAGTTAAGCATGACCCTGGGAGCCAGCCAGAGAGAGTTAGTAAACAGTGGTCCTCTATAATTTCCTGGAACAATCCACCCCACCATGCTTACATAGCAAGCACTTTACCACTGAGCCATATACCCAGCCAGTTTGATAATGTGTGTGTGTGTGTTTGTGTGTGTGTGTGTGTGTAATAAAATCTAAAAATAAACACACCAGTGCTTTAGAAAAGTTTCGTGAAACTATTTTTCTCAATATAACTTTGTTATTTATTAATTGATAGTGTTGATATTTTAACCCAAAATACTAAATTCTGTTTTGTTTTGACACTTGATCTTACCCAGAAGTTTAGAAGCAATCTCCTTGCTTTCAAAAATAAGAATAGATCAGAAGGTTATTTTAAGTCTTGAGTACCACTTTTACCTTTTCATGTCCTTTGTGACATGGAAAATCGAGTGTGTGGAAGCTTTGAGTCGCACTGCTGACTGTAAGTACGTACATGCCGCTCTGCTAAAGTCAAGAGAGGCGAAGGAAGGTAGAAGGGAGGGAGAAATCAACCCAGAATAATAGAAAACGTCACAAAAATGGATTTGGTCACCCTCTCCTGACAAACTATTGCCTGTTTGGGTCGAACAGAGCCAAGAGCCCTTGCTCCACCCCACCCCAGCCCCAACAATCAGAAAATTGCTAGAAAGAGCAGAGCTCTAAGTCAGCGGTGGCATAGAAGCCCAGCTCTGCCAGGTGCTCTCCCAGCAGTGAACCCTGCAGGCTTCTGAAGGCAGTGAGGATGGGCAAAGCAACCTCAAAGGCTGGCTCATAGCAGCTCACAAGCAGATGGGCCAAGGCAGTGAGGCTGCTGTGCAGACTAGGCTTGGATCCTTTCCATCCTGCTTACAGAACAATCAAGCCAGATGTATGCTGAGCTCCCTTCAACCTTCCCTCAAAAACATGTTTCACGATGCAATTTATTCCTCTCAAATATTATAGCATTCTCCTATGTTCTTCCCCCTCCCAAAGATATTCTTTGAATCTGCATTGCTTGGTACAAGGCAGATTTTTTTGATCCAGACAAAAAGCTAATCTCCATTTCTCAGAATCCCATGACCCATAGATTTAGCGGCGAGAGAGGCAAATGCAGCCTGTAGAGAAGCACAAGCAGAAAAAAGATGCCACAAATCATTGACTTAACGTGCTTTGGCTCTCAGACTTCCCCAGCATTACCCAGCATGGTACCACAGATGCTGGGGTAATGGCCTGTACTTGTTCCATAACTGCTATATATATATATATATAATATATATTTAAAAAGAAATATATATATATATTTCTTTTTTTCTGGACTTAAGACTTTTTTTTCTACTCGAAATCCTCATCTTCTGCAAGGGTACTCTACCCTGTTTAAAAGTTCTTTTAAAATTATTTTTGAAGAATTAGATATTAATAATAATCTCAAAATATTGGATATTTTTCACAAAAGAGGTTATTAGTAAAGAAAGAGGTGGGAAATCAGAGATGTGTTTACTAACAAAAATACATACACAACTTATCCTTACATATGAAGAGAGCAGACAAAAGCACCTTGGCCTGGGAACAGCTATTTTGCCTTCAGATTCCATTTTACCTTCAGGGTGAAACCAAGTTCAGGTTCCCAAGCCCTGGGGGAGCTGAGAACTGTCCAATCGCTGATCAACCTCCTCCCTAAACTATAGAAATAGTTGTCACGCATCCTTAGTTCTCTAGAAATGCTGTGATTGGTCCTAATAACAGAAGGAACAAATGACTCTGATTGGCTGGACTGAAAAGCTTGCATTGTATATTGGTTAACAGTGATGGAGCATTCAAGGAAGTCCTAAACTCTAAATCCTGATTAGTGAAAATTTTAACAAATGTTTGTGATTTTATGCTTATAACCCCCCCTTCTGTCCTTGATTGGGGCTTTAAGAAGAAACAAGGCTCTTAAGTCCTTGTCCTGCAATCCTGACCTATCAGTGGCCTGTTTATGTGGTGATTTAATAAAATCTTTGGAAACTGTAAGTGTTGCCTTTCTCCTTCCTCATGGCACATAATGGGCTAGGTATAGCAGATACATACATACATACATACATACATACATACATACATACATACATACATACTTACATACACACATATACACATATATATATACACATGTTGTATACTTACTACAATTGTCATTTTAAAACCTTGGTAATATCCCATGACATCATATATAATATCCACATCATATATATATATATATATATAATATATAATATCCACAACACACTTTGATATATATCTGCATAGGGAAATGATTATTAGTCTACTATATCAATATAATGGATTGTACGTATTGCTTAGTTTTCTTTTTAATGAAAAAAGTATCTGGAATCTACTATCTTGCACCTTGCCATATGGAATACAGCCATGTTAACTATGTTGTCCTCCTAACTACAATTCATTTCCCTTCAGATTACATTGCCCATCACTAACTCACTTCAATCTATATAACCACATTCTAACTCTGCGGTAATTTATTTGAAGTTTTTGTTATTTCACACATAAAAGAGACCATTGACTATTTCTTCTTCTGTGTCTGGTCTCTTTCATTTAGCATAACGTCCTACCCATTCACCCATGTGTTCCTAAATGGTGAGATCTCCTGAGTTTTCCATTGAATAATTTACTTAGAAAAAAAAATCAATGGATACTTACAAATTAATTGTTTAGGACCATGTGTTGGAAAACAATCATGATAAATTGAGTAAGAAATGATGTTGCTCCTAAATAATTCATAAAAGGATGTTTAAGGAGACTGTTTTTAGCTTATTACAATATGAAAAAAGCAATTTTATCAGATACACATGTGAAAGAGAGAGAATAAATAGTCTTAATCTCTACAACAATAAAGCAAAGATGTCTCAGTGTGCCCATTTCACACATATTAAAATAATGACTTTGGAAGATTCATAACTGGCTCAGTATTAACTCTCTAGTAAATAACGACATGGAGGTAACACTGCCGCAGCCTGTCAAAGCCAGAGCTGAGTGTGAGACATAGTACAAAGAACAACTTTTCACGGGAGTTCAGTGTAGAGTGGGTAGTAATAAATTGCTTGATAGACACAAAGGAATTCCAAATAGAGACTGACTTTTTACTCTGGACTTGAATTTTCTCCTCTGCTTGAGAATGCAGGTGTTGAAGGCAGAGAAATCAGAAGAGGTTAAAAACTTAGTAATAGTGAGTATACATCTGGAAGCTGGTGACAGAAGTGGAAGGTTCAAAGGATGTAAAGGTACTTGCTGAATTTAGACTAAGTTCCTTAAATGTCAAAAAGCCAAGAATAACATGCTTTCTTCCCAGCTTGAACTTCATTAATTTTTATGAGTAGAAAGAATTTTGATATGTATATGAAGTGCTATTTAACTCCAAAGGGAAATACCATCTGACACTTTGCTTCCCTTGATGAGTTGTTATTAGGAACTATCCTGGTTTGTCTTGGGCGACTTGATCTTGAAAGAGGAAACTCAGTTGAGAAAATGCCTCCATCAGATTGCCTGAAGTCAAAGAGTGGGGGTATTTTATTTTTCCTTTTTTTTCTTTTGTTTTGGTTTCTGCTGTCTTTAGGACATTTTAATTAAATAAACAACCTTTGACTTATTATAACATTGGCCTAATTTCTTAAGGTCAAGGGAAGTTAAATTCTACTGCTTTTTTAAAAGATGTTTTTAAAATAGAATTACACCATTCCACACCTTCCTTTCTTCCTCTTCAATTATACCCCCCCCTTAACCCTCTCCATGATCTCGTTACTAACCTCTCTTTATTATGTGTTTACATATGTATTATATGTAAATACACATGATTTATACATGTTCCTATAGGCATACATTATTTACATCTATATATACATAAATGTATGTGTGCATACGTATATATTTGTGTATATATATACAATATGATAAGCCCATTTGTTGCTTATGTACATGGTTTCAGAGCTAACTATTGTGCACCGGACAATGAATATGGAGGTTTGTCCCTGGGAGAGGCTAATTTTCCTTCTCCTGGCAATCATTAGTTTCCTGTTATCACACAAATTCTATTTGTTATTATAACAAAACTCAGATATTTGGGAAAAGCTGAAATATCCAGAAAGACAAGGAACAAACCACAACCAATTCTCACCCACCCAGCCAACTCTTCAGGACAAATTGGGTAGGTCTTGTCTCCACGAGTCCTCAGACTGATTAGGCTCATGGGGAAAGGAAAGAACATCTCTCTCTCTCTCTCTCTCTCTCTCTCTCTCTCTCTCTCTCTCTCTCTCTCTCTCTCTCTCTCTCTCTCTCTCTCTCTCCTTTTTAAACCTCTGACTCCCTATTTCAATTCCTGGATCATATTTCCTAGTGCCAGGATTAAAGGTTGCTGCCACCACCACCTGGTTCTGTTTTGCCTTGAGTTTACAGAGGTCCAAAGAATTTCTGCCTCCCAAATTGTGAGATTAAAGATGTGGGTCACCATTCCCTGGCCTTCTGGGCTTGGCTGGGTGGGTAGCTCTGTCCTTTGATATTCCAGACTATTTTTATTAAATACACTATTTTTGAGTGTGTAAGAGTGGATCTCCATAAAATTTCCCACCCTACCCATTAACATGTTCACTGAGAGTTACTATCATTAGTTTTATTTGTGCAACCAATTGTAGAACAAAACTGTGCTTTACTTAATGATGAGTGTGGGTAGGCCCAGCCCATGGATTGCTGGAGTGGTGACATGTCTGAGCAGGCGGTACTGGGTTCTATAAGAAAGCAGGCTGAGTTTGCCATAAGGAGCAAGTCAGTAAGCTGTGTTCCTCCAAGGCTTCTGCCTTAGTTTCTCGCTCAAGATTCCTGCCGTGACTTACCTCAGTGAGAGATTACTACCTGAAAGCATAAGACAAAATCAACTCTTTCCCACCCAAGTTGCTGTGGCCATTTTATTTTATATATATATTTAACACAGCAATAGAAATTTAAGTAAGACAGGAATAAAATGTTATGGATTTGAAATCACACAAGTTTGTCCTCTGTGCTGAGGTGCTTTACCAATAAGTTCTTTAGGTGTAATCACAGAGAGAGAAATCAGCACAAGTCCTCGGGCTGTCACCAGAAAGCTTTGCCTAATCTTTACAGTAGCACATCACCAAAGGAGAAATTCTCACACTCAGAGTTACCTTTTGGGTAGAAGACAAACTTCCCAATTATAAGCAATGTTAAAAAAAAAAAAAAAAAAAAAAAAAAAAGAGGCTGCAATCATATTTTTAGCAGCACAAACTATCAGAGAGAGCAGGTTTAAAAGCAGGAAGTAGAGGAAGAGGGAAAGTTAGGTGAGAGAGTCAGGAGAAAGAAAAGGTGCTTTGCAACTTTGCTTGACACTCTGGTGTTGACACTTCTCAGTTGTATCTACGATATCTTTAGAACTCTTTATTTAAAAAATTATTTGTATACATTTTGATTAAAATATAATTACATCACTTACCTGCTTCCCTTTCCTCCCTCAAGCCCCTCCAAGGTCTTCTCCCACAAACCTTTCTTATTCTTTATTCTCTCCCTCTCACATTCATAGCCTCTTATTATTATTGTTGTTGTTATTATTATTATTATTGTTGTTGATATGTATGCATATATTATGTATTTATGTGCATTTATTCA
The DNA here is from genome assembly GCA_033318265.1 of Phyllotis vaccarum. Taxonomy (NCBI): domain Eukaryota; kingdom Metazoa; phylum Chordata; class Mammalia; order Rodentia; family Cricetidae; genus Phyllotis; species Phyllotis vaccarum. Next base: position 78,782,726 of record JARWLC010000010.1, read on the forward strand.
CAGGTATATAAATACAGTCTGCTGAATCCATTTTGTTACTTATGTATGGTTTCAGGGCTGACCATTTTGTATCTGATAATCAACGAGCGGCTCATTCCTAGTAGAGGGTAGCTAATTCTCCCTCTCTCCAGCAGTCATTGGTTTCCTGTAGCTCTGTGACTAAAGATAGGACCCCATGAAATTTTCTCCCTTCTGCATTAGCATGTCACTTGGTGTTGGCAATTGTTTATACAGGAATTTCTGTGAGAGATGGCTTCACAGCAGATTTCCTTCACAGCAGATTCTGCCTTTTACAATCTTTTACCCCTTCTTCCTCAGTGTACTTGAGCTAGGAGCTATGATATAAATGTGTCCATTGGAGCTTGGCTCCACATTACCTGTTGATTTCTGCCTTGTGTCTAGTTGTGGTTTACTGTGATATACTCTATTTACTGTAAAAAGAAGCCTTTTTGATGAGGGGTGGCAGCTTCAGTTATCTGTGGGCATAAGAATAAGATTTAGAATGAAGTAAAGAATTATATTCATCTAGCTAAGTGATGGTAGGAGATTCTGTCCAAAGTCCATGATCTCTACACCCCCAGGAATATGATTAGCTTTCTATTACCAAATACATCATTTCTCCTATTGAGTGGGCTGTAAGTCTCACATATGCATCATACTTACTATAATTTTGTGCATTATATTGCCATGTGGCATTGTTGTGCTTCATAGGTGCTGCAGCTGGATAGGACCTTTAATTGCATCCCACTGTTGGCAGCTTATCTAGTGGTTTTGGTACCATGGAAGATAAAATACAAGAAGGGTTTTTCTTGGGATCCAGCTTGAGTCATTCCAGTCCTTTGTCCTGAATTTGCCGTGTCTTCTGAAGTAGAAACTTAGCTTCAACCTCTGAGAGAGAAACAGAAAACAGCCATAATCTGTATTGTCTTGGTAGTTACTTTATTTTTTTAGCATGTCTGTATAGAAAGGCTACTGGTCTTTGTAGATTGATTTTTCACCTTGAAATTTCTCTGAACTTATTATTTCTAGAAGTTTGCTGGTAGGATGTTTTAGTCTCATCTGAATAATATCATGTTCTTTGCAAAAAGGGGTCAATTTGACTTATCTTTTCCTATTTGTATGCCTTTAATTTCCTTTACTTGCCTTATTGCTTAGTCTAAAGCTTCCAGTACTATATTGAAAAGAAATGAGGGGAATGGAAAGCCCTGTCTTGTTCCTGATTTTGGTGGGATTGCTTCAGGTTTTTCTCCCATTTATAATAACTTGCCATATATAACTTCTATTATGTTAGATATGTTCTCACCAGTTTTGTTCTCACTAGGACTTTTATTATGAAACTTTTATGGACTTTGTTAAAACTTTTCTTCATTTATTGAAATAATCATGTGATTCTTTTATCTTTAAGGTCATTTATATGATTTATTATATTTATTGACTTATATATGTTTAACCAACCCTGCATATCTGAGAAAAAAAAATAAAGCCATCTTTATCATGGTAGATGATCATCTAGATGTGTGTTTTCATTCCACTTTTGTATTTTACTGAGGATTTTTGCATCTATGTTCATCAATCTAGAGTTGTTGTGAGTCTTTACCTAGTTAATATTCAGAGTAATACTAGATTCCTAGGATGGGCTTGAGAGTGACTCTTCTATTTCTTTTGTTTGTTTGATTGGTTCAGAGTTTAAGAGAGATTTTTTTAAATAAATCCTTATTAAAATGTCTATCTCATGGACAGCTTGATCTCAGTCTCTATTCTAGAAATGCAAACATAGTCTTTCACTGCTTAACAACAGAGCTATATTTAGAGAAGTTCAAGATTGGAAGCTTTGTCACTGCAAAAATTACTGTGTCCATACAAATACATGTGTACAGCCTACCACACCCCAAACTCTCTGGTACTTCACCCATAAATCCCAGAATAAACTAATCCTGCCAAGGGCTGTAGTGAGCAAAACCCAAGACTGAATCAAGCACAGAAGAAATGATAGATTTTTTTAAAAAAAAGGGTGAGGTTACATTGTTTGATATATAAATAGAAGAAACACACTCACTACTTACTTTTGTCCTTCCCAACATGGACTCAAGACTGGAAGTTCTCCAGAGGTCTTCAGGCCTGCAGCACCAGGCTGGAACCACCGAAGCCTTCACCTCCCTGAGCCAAGCGCTTACAAGATTTTCTAGCATGAAGTGCTTGTTGGCTGACCCAACAACTATTACATAAATCAGTACAATAACTCCTGTTCTATAATATATTATAGTGCATTCTATTGGTACTATTTCTCTAGAGAATCCTCACAAATAAGATATTCATCTATTATCAGGCAAGAGCCACCTTCTTTTTACTACAATTGCATGTAATATTTTCTGGCCCTATAAAAGCTATCCAGCAGAGAGAAAGCTACCAGCTCAGTAACAGCTTGATTTCTCTATATTCTGTAAGAAAAATGTGGGATATTGATGTGGAAATGTGTTTATATATGCTGTGAATCTCAATCTTTAAATAAAGGAGCTATTTTGGGCCATGACAGGCACCATAGAAGAAGTAGGAGGAGAAATCAGAGCATAGGTAGGAAAGGAAGGGCGGAGTCAGAGGCAGACCGAGCTGAAGCCGCCCAAGGAGCAACATGTAGGAACACAGGTGAGCCATGGGCCACGTGCAGACAGATTAATAGAAATGGGTTGATTTAAGATGTAAGAGCTAGCTAGCAATGTGCCTGAGCCATAGGCCAAACAGCATGGACTTAATATAAGCGTCTGAGTCATTTTGGGGGGCCTGAGCAGCTGGGTGGCTAAGCGTGCTTGGGCGGCAGGTCTGTGGGTCTCAGCCGCCTGGGTCCCGAGAACCCTCCTACTACAGGATATCTTTGGCAATCAGTCATATAATCAAGTTGTGATGTGAAACTAAGAGGAATATCAATAATTTGCATTGTTTTGGGGGACTCTGGGACCTCCCTGATTAATAGGGAAATTATCCAACACTTGGATTGGAATGTTTCTTTAAAATCCATGTGTCTGGGATGAGCATTATCTACATATAGAGTGTGTCTATTCAAACTCTCATTTATTTTTTATATTATGTTTTTAATAAGCTTATAAACTAGCAGGTTTCCATGGAGCTAGTTTATATACCACCCCCTCCACCTCCTTCTCTTCTCTAGTTTCCAAACCTCTTCTATCTCAAACATTTACACTCCTTGCTCTTATCTCTTACACTTTCAAGATGAGCTCTACCCTAAGCTCTCATCAGAGAGGCTTCTTATTGCAAAGGAAATACAGCATAGAACCCCTAAGAACTCAGTGTGCCAAACAATGGTGTGCTTGGCCATTAATGGGGCATCTAAATTCTTCCCTTCAAGGCCCAGAGAGAAAAAAATAGGAATAATTTGAGAAGTAAAGAATGGTGAAATGTGCAGAAAATAAAAGGCAACTTGGAATATGCTGATATCTATGTACTCATGGACTACTATACCCGTTCCCTTAAGCCTTCCTCTGCCCCTTTCATTCTAATAGCTCCTTTCTATCTTTCAGAATTTACCCCCACTCAAAATTAGACACACTGCTGTAAAACTTTATATGAGGGAGAACATTCAGTGCTTGTCTTTCTGAGCCAGTATCTTCTCACTCAATATAATACTTTCAATACCAACTCAAAGATAAATAATGTTTTAGCTGTTACAAAGGCTTTACCCAGCTACTGTAAATATTTTTGCTTGATAAAGTATAAAATACATACATTCTAGTTTGCTGTGATAAACAACCATAACAAAAAGAAGCTCTGGGTGGGGGGGGTATCTTATACATCTACTCACAATCAATTACTGATAAGCCAGAAACCTAAAGCAGGAACCTGGAGAAGGGAACTGAAGAAGAAACTATGGATAAATACTGTTTACTGGCTTGTTCCCCTTGACTATCTGCCAAAGAGTGGAACAACTCACAGTGAGCTGGACCCTTCTACATCAATTGTAAATCAAAAGATTACCCCACAGATTTGCCTACAGGTCAGTCTGATGGAGGCAATTTCTCAACTACCTCTACCCCATCAACAGAGCTCCATGCACGGCCCCATTGTACCTTTACAAGGGCTTCTAACAAAAACCTGGCTTGTCTCCTTTGGGCATGTCATACATCTATATGTGGTTGAGGACCTAGGTGGATGTTCTCTGTGTACATTAGCATGAGACAGAATTATGTGTACACTTTGTTACCACTCCAAAAGCCTCATGTCCTTCACCCTTCCATAGATTTTCTCATATCTATCCTTCTTGTCTTCTTTTTAATTCCTGATTGAAAAATGCAAGTCATGTGCCCTTCCCAGGAGTCTCTGTGCTCTTACTTTAGCTCCACCTCTACTCTTTGGCACCCTCCTTATCCAGGATCTCACATCTGTTAGATATGGTGTGACTATGGCTTAATATGTGCCACAAAAGGTCACATGTTGAAATTCAATGTCTAGGAGCAGGTATTAAGGGCTTAAAATCTTTTAAGAGGTGGGGCTTCTTGGAATATTTTTAGATCACTGGGGCATATGCTTTCAGGTGAATTAAGAGAATAATTAACCGTATAAGTGTTTATATAATTAGCTGGCCCCGAGATCCCTCTAGGTTGAGTTGTGAGAAGAGCAAGACTAACTTCCAATGTTCCCTCCTTCACCAATTGACCTTTCCCTGCCACATATGCAGCCTTCCATCCATCGATCCTCCCACCAAAGCCAAACTGATGCCAGTAACATGGCCTTCAATCTCCACAACTGTTAGTGAAGTAAACCTCTTTTCTTTATAAAACTATCCTGACTCAGTAATTTCATAATAGTAACAAATCAGACTAATATTACTATGGTAGGAATATTACCTGGCACCATTTCTTGGTTTTCCCTCACACCAAACATGTGTTCACAAATGTGTGAACAAAACATGTGACTTTTAATCTTGCTTTGCTGATGATAGTTAGGGTCCATCAGACTACAAGGGTAAACCAGGGGACATGTTCTGGTATGACAGAGCCTGTGATGTGAAGGTCTAAACTGCATATTCATAAAACTTTCTTTCTAATAATAGATTACTTCTATGTTCATCTAACCACCCATCAGCTAGGTGATAGTGCAGTTCAGGAGGGAAAGTCATAGCAACTGACTAAAGTTTTAATGACTATGGTGAGACATTTTTCTCCACCAAAGTCTAGTTGCATGCCAGGCCCTACTTATCAATGCATTTTGAGAAAGCAAAGGCAGGGAGTTGAAAAATCCTGTTAAATTGATGCTACCAAGACTGATGTTAGGGAAAAGTACAGACTACACTGTGCTCAATGAAGCCTTCAGCTTGCTGTACCCTTCCTTCAGGATCTGTCTCCATACTCAGAAAAGGGCAGAAAGCCTCGGTGTGTGTATCTTTGTCTAACACCATCAGACATTATACCAGAACACAGCAGTCAGGAAAACAGTGGAGAAAAGAGCCATTGCTAATCCCCACACTCACCATTTCTGCCTATCTCACAGAATTGAAATGGTTACACTGTCCAGATGCTGCAATCCAAGGGGAACACTAAAACAGAAAACACAAAATTGATTTAGCTGCCTCGAGGTGATTGAAGTTGGAAGGAATGGGCTCCGGATGAACCCAGCCATCTTCTTTGAAAAGTAAACTCCAGACTCAATGTGCTGAGCTCTCTCTCTCTCTCTCTCTCTCTCTCTCTCTCTCTCTCTCTCTCTCTCTCTCTCTCTCTCTGTGTGTGTGTAAGTGTGTATGTGTATAGGCAGGTTATAAATCTAATCTGCTTTCTGAGTCTTAGTAAATTGGAGACAGCTTCCTTATTCATTTCACAGTCACACATTCCCCAGTTCTGCCTCACTAGCTCAGAAACTTCTCACCTGGGTGCACACACAATAACAGAATTCTAAAGATGAGCTCTCGGAGACAGAAATTCTTTTGGTGTCTCTAGTGCATACATAAGATTGATGGGGTCATCAAGGAGCTTCCTCTAATGACTTGAAGACTCCCATCTGTGACACAGCCTAATGTGGTAGAGACCTGAAAGGCAGAAGTCAGTAGGGTGAGACAGCCTCCTTATCCGTATTGACATAATAGAAAGCTAACAAAGTGAAGGAGGGGCGGCAGGGAGGGTCACAAAAGCACTGAGGTTGGAATTAACAACTGGAGACAAAATTGCTATTTTAAATTAGATATTCAGGGATCAAGGGATTTGTCAAAACTTAACTCTTTCAGATTGATAAACATTAACAACCAAATAAATTCTACCTTCCCTGGAGGGGGTGTTAGATTAGTTAGGAAGTAAATGTGTTTGGGGGTGACAAGACACACCAGTGTCCCTCGCTGTGTGTGTGCATGCCTGTGGGGTGACCCATCCTTGTCTTTTAAATTCTGGGAGTCTCTGTTCCTCATTCCCTGCTTTGCTAAAGTGATGCTGGTATGCTGTCTCCTCCCAGCATGCAAGCTTGGGATAGAGCCCAACAAAATCCAACTGAGATTAAATCATAGAGATGTGTTTATGTCTCTAATTACGTTGTAAAATCTCTGCTGGAGGAGCAACAGCCTACCTGGAAGGGGTCAGACAAAGGATAAACCAGAATCTAAAACCATAGTGCATTTGCCATTTACTTTAATACTCAATGTGCTGAGATTCAGGTAAAAAAATTCAATGTGCTGAGAATCAGGATTTATTCTCTTTTTTTAAATTAATAAGCTGAAAGAATGATTGATTTGAGTGAGGACATGTGTTAGCACCACAAAACAGGAGGACTGCCACAGATCTGAGGCCAGCCTGGGCTAAAGCGTCCATACCAACTCGGGATATATAGTGAGACCTTGGGGGGAAAAAAGGAAAAAAAAAAAAAGGCATAAAAGAATACATCTCACAGCTTACAGGAAATGCATTCCTGAGTTTTCTGTATTTTTCCCCCCTTTTTAAATTGTACTCCATCAAGCTACCTTCACTTAAGGTTTATTCCCACCTAAGGTAACACAATTGCTAATTGTTTAGATTTTTCAAAATGGAGTACCTAGGGTAATGGTTATTTAAAAGAAATGCTTATTGTCGATTGTCGGGGGGGGGGGGGGCGGCAGGGGGAAGAACGGGGTTTTGTGAATCTGCCTCTAGACTGTCATTCTAAATGCTAATTGTTCTCATTAAATAGATGGGATAGAATAAATGCATAGGTGTTAAAAGGGAGAAGATAGTTCAATAGGAATTCCAGACTTGCAGCAAGTGAGCCTCACCCTCGTGGAAGAGGAAGATACCTTTTGGCATCCTCTGGGATTACTAATATTTAAACTCACTATTAAGTATCATGATCAAAATGTTTTCTACTCATCGCAATTAAGCTGGCATACAAATATGCATTTTTCTAAGAGAGCTAGAAATATGCTAATGTTTGCCTTAATAAACCCCAAACTACTGCATTGTCAAAGCTTTTGCTTTTTAATCAGCTAATGCAGTGATTGTACCTCCTCCATGAGAACACAATCATCAGATGCTTTTCCTCACATCACTTCTGGGTAAGTGGAAACTTTCGCCTTGACCCAAGGTCACAACAAGGCAAACAACCCTGTGGAGAATGGAAGAGATGAGACTGTCTCTGGGCTGAAATAAATTGTTTATAGTTTTCTGTCCTAGCTTAATCAAACACAACAGTGAAAGAGAATGGTGAACACCATCATTAAGGGGGGGGGGGGGTCACAAGGCTGTGCTTTGCCTCAGTCAGATGGCCTGGCCTCATCAATATTTATTAAACTGTCTTTGAATTTTTAAAATTATCTGTACTGATGTGTTTCACATAAACCATCTTGGGGGGCTAAATATGGTGGGATACAAGAACTGCTGTAAAGGAAAGAATGCCACTCTAGCACTGTCTAGGGAAACTTCTCTGTTTTCAAATCTAATAGTCACTTTGTGAACTCTGACCTTTGTCGCTATCACGTCTGCTCTCCAAATCAACAGAATACAAGATTAGCTATATGTTGGCTATCTTCATACCTAAGGCAATCTCTGAAGATTGTAATTAGTTCAAAGAGAGAGAGACACACAGAGAGAGACGAAGACACAGAGACTAGTAAAAACAAAAAAAGGTTTAGAATATCCCATAGTAGTTACATTCCAGGAGCACCTATATTGGATACATTGAATATTTTGAGATGAAAATTAAGGTGGCAGTCAGTCTGTATTTTGAAAGTGTGACCGAAGAACTAGGTTTCCAAGGTTACATGGGTATTGGTACCACCCAGCTCTTCATCTCCTTAGAGTGGGACATCATTCTTTTCTGACTCTTGACCAGAGGCTACCCTCAGGTCCTTGACAGTGTTCCTTCAGTATCAGGGCATGAAAGCAAAGAAGGCAATCTTGATCTTACTCAGTTTACATAGAACTGACAACCCTGCAGGATCTTGGCCATGTTCTTCACTTATCATGATCAAGTTGGCTTTATCCTAGAGATGCAGGGATAGTTCAGCATGCACTAAATTGGTAAGTGTAATATAACATATAAATACGTGCTAGGAATCACTCTAGTCCTCTCTAAAGTCAGCAATCATCCTTAACCACTCAGACACATCTCTAGCACATGGAAACATTTTAAACTTTCAGCCAAATGGCAAGATACAAAATTAACACACAAATCTCAGCAATCTTCTATATACCAATGACAAACAGACTGGGAAATAAGTAACAAATGATCTCACTCACAAAACCTCAAACAATGTACCTTGGAATTTAAGTAAGACAGTAAAAGACCTCTAGAATGAAAACTTTCAAAAATCAAAGAAGACACTAGAAAATGAAATGACCTCCCATGTTCATAGATTTAAAGAAGTAATGTATGTTGTAGAGAGTTCGCTGGTCCCAGACAGCCGGAGATCTGGACCCACAGACCCGCCGCCCGAGACCGCCTAGGAACCCACCGCCGCCCGGGTCCCCAAAAATAACTCAGAGGCTTATATTAAGTTCATGCTGTTTGGCCTATGGCTCAGGCACATTGCTAGCTAGCTCTTACATTTTAAATCAACTCATTTCTATTAATCTGCGGGCCACGTGGGCCCAGCCCGTAGCTCACCAGTGTTCTTTACATGTCGGCGGCTTCCGCGCGGTCTGCTTCTAACTCCGCCCTGCTTCTATTACCTGAACTGACACTCCTCCCACTTCCTCTATGGTACCTGCCATGGCCTAAACCAGCTCCTTTATTTAAAGATACAGTACGCACAAATATATTCCCACATTTCCCCTTTTTTCTCTAATCAAAAAGGAAGGTTTCAATTTTAACATAGCAAAATTACATATAACAAAATAGCCATCAAGCAAGAATTACAGTTACAATATCTAGTCCACTTGTACTTAGCAAAATTAAAGAAAACATTTTATCTACTTTATCTTTATGAATCTAAAGTTTCATATCTAATATACTTTTCAAATGACTAAGAAAAACTGTACATATAACTATCTAATCTTCAACTACATCAAAGACCACAGAAGGATATAATATTTACCCAAGTAAACCAGAAGTGCAAACGACTTCTAAAATCTAGAAAGGACAGAGATGACACCTATCTGCCTGGACAGTCACCCAAAGTTCCTTTATAAAGTTGGGGCATTCATCTTTAGCCTATAGGCCTTGAGTCTCTTTTCATTTCAGTGAAGCAGGAAATCCGCTCTGTCCATTCTGGCACAGTTCATCTGTTGCTTCTCCTTGAGTCCTGAAGAGTGTCTGACAGTTTTCTCTGTAAAGCAGGAACCCGAATGATGATCTTGGCTTGCTCTGCCAAAGTCCAGAGGTCATCTTCTTATGGAACCTGCATGTCCAGTTTAAACAGCATACTGTCAAGCAGTCAATATAAAAACAGTTTGTTCTCCAGTGGCTCACCATCACCACAAATAGATGAGATTCTATATGGAGTTTCTTCAATGCCCATTTTTTTGTTGAAGTAAATTAGTGTTGCCAGGTATAGACCTGTCTCACTGTCCAGAAAAGTCTAAGCTCTTAAAATATTTTAAATGCCATATTCTGTAGGTCTTAGAAGTATTTGAAGATTATCTATTTAATTGAAATATATCTTTGTATACTTAAAAATCCTAACTAACCTAACTATAAGTTTGATTATCAAAAGTGACTATTAACCTTTATTTCTTAATTATACACTACAATTTTAAAACAGTTACATGAACATCATACCTTAAACAAGAATAGAAAAACACATACAGCATAATAAAATTGACTTTAAATTTGTATCAATAAACCAAAATCTATACCAATGTAAAGCAGTTTGAGATTAACAGCTGATTACCTGTAAATTTAATAATCTAATTTTTTAAAAAAGCATTTACATACCATATCCCCCGTTTTTTCTTAGAAAGAGATTGACTATGACCATTAACCATTTATAATGAAAACAAACATTTAGAAACAATATTTGGGGAATTTGGGCGTTGTTTTTCTATTACTACTTCCTGCTGATTAAGGGGCGTTGAAAATCTCAGGGTTGTTGAGACTGGGTCATTATCTGCAGCTGTGAAGCTGATCTGGCCATCTCTTCTCATCAGAGGTTTTTTCAGGGGGTCTTGGTTGATGAAACCACATTTGCCTGGAAGCAATCCACAGGTTCTCATCTGTGGAAACAGAAACAGAACTCTTCCAAAGCAATAAATCCTTAGACACAAATTTTAAAATCAAAATACCTTTAAAATATACATTCTTGTTTAACTTAGTAGCCTTTGCAATCCATTGTCTTTTTGCAGTTAGCTCATTAACAGTTAAAAAATTAAAAGAAAACACAATAACAACCAAAATCCAGATTTTGTGTCTATTTTCCATCTTTACGTGGCTTATTATAATTTTATTACTCTATTTCTCACTTTAAAAACTTTTTCTAACCTCTTTCTTTTTTCTCTGAAGCCTATGTATCTTTTACAAACATTGTAACCCGTTTACAGGTTTTCTTTTTATCTGAATCTGTTTTATTGTGAATCTTTATTCATCTTCTAACCTTAAGAGCTTTTAAAATACATTCTCTAAAAAGAAGCACAGTTTTTGCAAATTAGGCTGAATCACTAAGTTTTCTTAAACCGTAACTGCCACGAAGAAAATTTGTTTTTCTTTTGTTCAAAATAAGCAGAAATCTAAAATCAATCACATGCTATTTAGTCTTCTGTGAGACTGGTTGCAGCTGCAGCTCACACTGACTGCCGACAGCCCGCCGGCGCCATTTTGAATGTGACCCGGACGGACCATGCTTTCTTTGTACAAAGACCCGCTCCACACACACAATTTGGAAGCTGCCCTGGCTCAATTTCTGCGATCTAGAACTCTTTTTAATCTTTGTCAGGCTTTAAGTGGATAATCGCCCCACGTTGGGCGCCATCTGTTGTAGTGCGGTTTCTCGGTCCCGGGCGTCCGGAGACTTAGACCCACAGACCCGCCGCCCGAGACCGCCTAGGAACCCACCGCCGCCCGGGTCCCCAAAAATAACTCAGAGGCTTATATTAAGTTCATGCTGTTTGGCCTATGGCTCAGGCACATTGCTAGCTAGCTCTTACATTTTAAATCAACTCATTTCTATTAATCTGCGGGCCACGTGGGCCCAGCCCGTAGCTCACCAGTGTTCTTTACATGTCGGCGGCTTCCGCGCGGTCTGCTTCTAACTCCGCCCTGCTTCTATTACCTGAACTGACACTCCTCCCACTTCCTCTATGGTACCTGCCATGGCCTAAACCAGCTCCTTTATTTAAAGATACAGTACGCACAAATATATTCCCACAAATGTAGGGGAAAACGATCATTCTATCGAAAGCAATAAATAGATTCATTACAATCTCATTCAAAGTCTTCATGCTATTGTTCAATAAAACTGAAAAACAATCCTAAAATTCATATGGAAGAACAACATAACCTGAGTAGCCAAAGCTATCATGAGCAAAAGAAGCTATGTTGAAGGCACTAATATACCTGCTCTTAAATTATGTCTGATCTCCAAAGCCATAGTAAGAAAGCTGAAAGGCAATGGCAAACAATGGGGTATATATACTGGAGAGAAGAGCAATTTCAACAAATGGTGTTGGGACAACTCAATATCTCCATATAGAATAATCTTTCTAGACTCATATCTCACTCTTCAAAAATCAAATCTGTACATAAGATTTGAAATGCTGAGCTGATGGAAAATAAAGAATGGAGTAAGCTACAAGACATATGCATAGGTAAGAATTTTCTCAACAGGATTCACATTGCTCAGGAAATAAGGTCAACAACTGACCAATAAGAACTAACAAAATTAAAATCTTCTCTACAGCAAAGGAAATGACATCAAAGCAGAATGATAGCCTGAAGAATGGGAGAAAAATCTTTGCTAGATATACATCTGAAAGAGAATTAATATATAGGCTATCCAAAGACTCAATACACTTAATATCAAGAAACCAAATGCCTCAGTCAAAAAATGGCCTATGGATCCTTGATCCATTTGAAGTTGAGTTATTTGCAGGATAAGATATGATGATTGTGCTTTGCTCTTGTACATGTGGCTAACCAGTTTGCCCAGTACTATTTGTTGAAGATGGTTCCCCCCCATATTTATCATTGACCTCTTTATGAAATTCAGGTGGCTGTAGGAATGTTGGCTTATATGTGGGACCTCAATTTAGTTGATCAATGTGTCTGTGTATATGCTAGTACCATGCTATTTTTATTACTAGTATCACTTGAAGTCTGGGATATATTTATATCATGAAAATATAATAAAGGTTTCTTATTGTTCAAAATTTTTTCATGCTACCCTGAGTCTTTTGTGTTTCCAAATAAAATGTAAGGGTTTTGTTATTATTATATCTATAAAGATTTGCACTTGAATTTTGAGAGTATTACATTGAGTCTGTAAATAGCTTTTGGTAGAGTGGCTATTTCGAGAATATTAATCCTGCTAATTCATGAACATTGTAGGTCTTTCTGTCTTCTGGTATCTTTATCAAATTTTTTATTTAATATCTTGGGGGTTTTATTATAAACTCATTTCCTTGCTTGGTTAAAATTATCAAAAGATATTTTATTTGTTTATTTGTTGTTTGTTTTGGTTTTTTTGAGGCAATTATGAAAGGTATTATTTAACTTCCTCCTGATTGTGTTTGTTGTTCATATAAAGGACAATATGGGTGTTTCTGCTTCAGTTTTATACCCTGCTTCTTTCTGAGAGTGGTAGCCATAGAAATACAAATTAATCCATTTGTAGGAAAATTAATTAGTGGAAATCATTGTAGTAAGTATGTAAGCATGAAAATTAAGCATAATAACTCACAAAAGTTCAGGAACTGGCAAATACTTTGCAACAAGAATGCCATAGCTTAGTAAACAACAGCAATGATTCACAATTAGGATTACATCAAACTGAAAAGTTTGTGTACGGAAAGCAACAAAGTAAAAAGATAGCAAAATAAGAGAAAATTTTTGCTATTTATTCATTTGATATGTTTATATCACGAATATATATTCAAAATTAATAATCAAAGAAACAATAATCTAATAAACTTAACAGTTTCCAAAGAGTAAAAATTGTCAATAATACATGACAAAGACATTAAGCCTCTTCAAACATCAGAAAAAAGTCAACTAAAATTACATGGTAAATGAGTCTTCCCCAATTTAGAATGGCTCTCATCAAAAATTTAAACAGAGCAACACAGGTGTAGAAATTAAAAAAAAAAAAACAAACAAACAAAAAAAACCCTCACCTCATTCATGTTTGTTGAGAATAAACTTTAGTGCAGCCGTGTTGGAAGGGCATCGATTCTTCAAAGTGCAAACATGATACTCACCTCCTTCTCCAAATAATACTAAAATCCTTTCCAAAAGTCTACTGAACACAGCATGCCAGCTACACGTGTGACTCAGAGATTATGACATTACAAAACCTATTTGAGCCCAAGTTGTACCAAATTCTAAAATGAAGAGAGGAGTTAGGCAAACCCCTGCCTCAGACACAGAGTAAATGGTGCTTATTAGCTGCTGGGAGAGAAAAAGACACTTTTCTCAAAGAGTGTAGTCCCTGATAAATTGACCAAGTTCCAGTGAAAGACGGTACATCCAAAATATTAAACTAGTGTAAATTGGCCTTGATTTTTTGGGTGAGGGAACACAAAATTGGGTGGGTAGGAAAAGGGGTGGGTAGGAAAAGAGGGGTGGATCTTGGAAGAATTGGGAAAGGGGGTGAATGTAATCAAAATGCAAAACAAAAAGCGTGAGAGAACTAACTAAAAGTTAAAAATAGAAACACCAGCCAAGTCTTCTCTGAATAGCCTACCTTCTTGTCTGGTGATGAAACTTAGTTTTTCCTCCAATAAATTTTCATTTCTGCTACACTGAGAGAAGACGAAAGAATGATAAAAATGAGAGAGGGGAGGCAGAGGAGGAGGGAGAAAGAGAGAGAGAGATAGAATCTTACCATGTACCATACGATCACTTCTGGACATAAACATGAGAAAATATGAGTTGTCATAGTTTCAAGATATGTACACACCTATTATTATGGCACTGCTTGCCCACATACATGTATATGTGTATATATTCATTTTCATAGGTATATACATGCGTAATAGAATATCATCCAGCCATAAAGGATACAATTATCCCATTTGTAAGATAAAAATGAATTAGCTGGAAATCACTAAGTGAAATAAACCATACTCAAAAGAGGCAAATACCACAGCCTCTCTCATTAAGTCTAAGAAGAAAAAAATAAAATTAAAAAAAGGATATTATAGAAGAGGAAGATGGTTAAGATAGTGAGGAGAAGAAAATTTAAACAGAATAAATTTAATAAAAATATGTGCACACATGACAATGCTACAGTCAGATCTATTATTTTGAATGATTAATTTATTCTAATAAAATGTTTTAAATTGAAAACTAGAATAAAAAGATTTCTAAAGTGTGGTTATTTGTTATATATTTAATAAAATCAGTCTGGAATATCAGAGAAGACATCCACCACTTTAATCCCAGCACAGGGAAAGATGGGAAGTGGTGGCCTAGGCCTTTAATCCTGGAAAATCTGAATTTGAAGCCAGCTTGGTTTACAGAGGGAGTTCCGGGCTCCCAGGCAGGCAGTGGTGGTACCAGGCCTTTAATCCCGTAGCTCCAGAGACAGAGATCTTTCTGTGTTCCTGTGAGTTCAAAGCTAACTACCAAGTAGTAGTAGCCCACTCCTTTAATCTTAACCTGGATGTAAAACCACTGGGCAAAGAAGGTATTTAAGGCAGACATAGAAAGACAGATGCATGCAATAAAAGTGATGAGGAGCAAGGCTGAGGAAGCTAGAAGATAGCTGTGTGAGATTTGACTGTGGCATTTCCTCTCTTTGGTATTTCAGCCTTTCCCCAATATCTGGCTCTGAGTTTCCTTTAATACAAACAGAATTCATGCAACAAGGAATTAATGAAACCCTGGCTGTGTAACGTCAAGGGGGAATGTAATCACTATATGCAGAGTATTGCTGAGTTCTCATGGAGAGTTTTGCTAATAGTTACTAAATACCTAAATGAGTGAAGAGATGTACCACGCTCACTGTTTAGAATGGAGGAAGCCACTCATTCCCATTAGAGAAGAAGTTGCATTATCTAGTAAGAAATAGAAAATTTATCACTACACTATTATCAAAAAAAGAGAGGAAGGAAGAAGGGAGGGAAGAAGGGAAGGGAGGAAGGAAGTTTGTATTTACATAATAAGACACAAGAAATCTTCAATGTTGCTGAAAGATAAAACACAGAAGTGCATATGGCACACAATTGGCATGAAACAAATCCTACTCTCTGCAGTTTACAGAAATAAATAATGGCACTTCTAATAGGTAATTGGAAAGTACAGCTTTCTGCATGATTAAATTCGATTTGTCTTTTTGGGTGTTTGCTTTCCTACTCAGAGCTGACAGTAACGTTTTCTTCATTAGGCTAGTTGAGGCTTTTCCTAAATCTCATCAGAGAGGCTCTTCTTAGCCCTGCATCAACACAACCATGAACTTCAACTGACTTACCACCATGATTGAACAAATCAACTCTCCCAGTTTTCTTGAACCTACCATTCAGTTTTTTAAAAAAATTTAAAGATGGCCATGATTACAAAAAAAATGAGTGTTGTCTTTGTAACTATTTTTGGCTGCTAAGGTCCTTTGACAAAAATTTAAAAAAAAATCCTCAGTATATGGTTGTCACAAATCAAAACAATATTCTGCAGAATGAGGCACTTGAAATGGTATTCCAATACGGCAAACTATAGTTCGTATGTGCATAAGTCAGCCTAAACAAGGAAATGTACTTTACATAAACAAAATGTCTATGACTAAGAACCCACAGTTCCACAGACCATCTTTAAAGTTTCTTTCTCTGAAGACAGGTCCATGTCATCTGTGACATTGCTGAACAAAGCAGATCTTCTGTGGGTCTGACCATATAAACATTAATTTTCCTTCTTGAAGATTCTATACAAGTGTTACAGAAATAATGGTTTTTTAACAATTTCAGTATAGAAAAGCAGAGAGAAATGACAAAGTTTTAATTAGATCTGCAGATCTGCTAAAACGTGGAGAATGATCAAGAACTAGTCTTACTGGGCCTTCACTGGGACCTCCTTTGACCCGCTCAGGGCAACAAAGAGCAAGCTACAATCACTTAAATTTAGGAGCCATTATGTGATTATAAATCAAGAGAAGAGTGATGAACAGTTCCAGGGCTAGAGCCAGTGGCAAGAGGAGAATCTGATGACGTAAGCATCTATGACATAAGCTTCTAACCTCCATGACCTCAACAAGTCTGCTACCGAAGAACTGCAAATGGGAACCAAACAGACCACAAACCAGAGAAATCACGGCCAGCCACGAAGTACCTAACTTCATTATGTAGGCGTTGAACAGCAGTGTCTCTGGTGAGCTGCTAATGAAATCCTCTTCTCTTAGTGTCTAATCAAAACTCGCAGCCAGAAGCCACATGGAATACACATCCCTGTGAAAACACTAATTATTCTTGTATCAGAAATGTTTCAACAGTGGGCCTCAAACAGACGAATTCCTTGTGGCCACAAGTGCTTCAAGGGTCATATTACCCTTTGATGTTGGAAGATTTCAAACGGGGTCAGAGGTGGTAGCAAAGAGCTGATCGTCTCCCAGCAGGGCCAATGGGCAGTCTGACAATAAGAGAAGAAAACATGAATTTATGCCTTTTTATATTTCAAATTTCGGGGAGAAGAACCCTAAAGTTTAAAAAGCCACAAACCCAGGATATAAACTATTATTCTTTTAGTAGAATAATAGCTTTGAACCCATTCTGTTAAGAATAAATAGTCTGCCATGGCATACTATTGCAGATTTTGCCTGGGAGAGTCTTTGAATTTTTATTTTTCTTATGTGAAAAGCACTTTATACATACCTATCCACTGTAATGTTCTAAGGAACACGAAACAGCTAATGAGGCCTCAAACATGGAGCAGCACCAAGAAGACAAATGAACATGGATAGTGCATACAGAGAGATATAAGAAAGGTCCTTGTGGAGAAATTTGAAGATTCACATACAAGATGGCTATTTTTTTATACGTGGTATTCAGCTATAATTTTGTGAGCAGCTGTATTGGGCAATTTAAGGCAGGAAGCAACTGTAATAACTCAGAACCTTAGCTGACGGAAGATCAATTTGCTATTAATGATAGCAATGCTAATAACTATGATTCACAAGTCTTTTACATCAACTTGGTTATTAAATGCTTCATAAAAATATATTGTTCAGTCCTTATGTGGTGAATAAAGGTATCAGTGCATTTATTTTACACAAGGAGAACATTGATACTTAAAAACACTTTAACTTGGGCTTGTGAGCTGGCACAGAGGTGAACAACACTGTCTGTTCTTCCCAAGATCTTGAGTTCAGTTCCCAGCGAACACATGATGGTTCACAGCCATCTATAATGAGATCTGGTATCCTCTTTGGACTGACAGGGATGTGCACAGGCAAAACACTGTGTACATAATAAATAAATAAATTCTTAAAAGCACTTAAACTTAACTTGGGTCACAAAACTAATTAGCTTAAGAACAGACTCAATAACCCAGAACCTGATGAGTTCAGAGTTCACTTCACTTAACCTCCAACTTCTTTGCAACGAGCTGGAGGCACTGAGCATGGTTATTCTTACTCTGTATGTCATTGCATTCCATGGTGCTGTACAACAGATACTGTCATTATTATTCCACTTTACTAAGAAAATAATTAGAGGCCTGTCAACTATCATATGACAGAAGTCACATAGCATTCTAGTGGTACAACTGACATTGTATTTACTGTCCCTAGAGTCCACTTTCATATTGGTTCCATATGCCAATCCCAAGGTTCTCAGGACTATTTTCTGAAACAGCCCTAGCTTACTAATAGCTCAAAGCATAGTACCTCTTGGAAGTATAAGTTACATGGAGGCTACACTTGGGTTTTGGAAAATAGGGCATGGGCTTGAAACCAAGAAATGAAAGATCCTAATTCTAACAAATAAAATTAGTGATAGTTCATTTGTTTTAATTAATTTAATTTATTTTTTAACTAATTTAAACTTTAACTTTGTTGTTGCTTATTTTCAGCACATTCAGCTTATTTTCATGATTCCATGAAAAACCTCAGGGGCAGGGTTAATATTAAGTAACTAATAAAGCCCTAGCAGTAAAATTCCCCTTTAACTTGTGTCTCTAAGGATATCTGTAGAGACTGACATTTAGCCTAGTCTAGGCATTTTTTGTTTTATTTTTATAATCTAAAGCCAAGCTATCACTTCTCAACTTTATCTATGAATTCTCATTACTCTTGTGTTCCAGGGTATATCTGACTATGTACTTCTGAACAGCTGAAGCTCTTAAATTCTAATCAAAGTCAGAAATGGAAAACATACAACACCTTTCCTAGGAATTTTTTAAGCATATATATTAAGTTATGTTATGTGATGAAACACTGACCCCAATCAACTTATGGAGAAAAATATTTACCCAGCTTATACTTCTGTGATGGCTAATTTTGGTTGTCAACTTGACTACATCTTGAATTAACAAAAGCTCAAATGACTGGGCACAACTGTGTGGGATTTTTTCCTTAATTAAATCATTGGAAGTAAAAACACCCACTTCTAATCAGGACCTCAAGGTGCAAAGACACACCTTTAATCTGGGCTACACTTGATGTTGGCACCTCGTGGAAGAAGGAAGCTGCTCTCTCTGTGCCTGCTTGCTTTAACTCTGATTGGAAACTCCATTCCTTCCTCCAAAAGTAGCATTTGAGCTCACTATGGGGGATTTTAGTGTATACTGAATACTAACTGAGACATCCAAGCTTATGGCCTGAGCAGCTACTGGATTCTTGGAAAGCTATTGTTGGACTTACTAGACTACAGACTGTACTCCATTCTAATAAATCCCCCCATATATCTATGTATCCCAATAGAGACCCCTAACTAATACAACTTCAATATTACAAGCCACCACTGAGGGAAATCAGTTTAGGTAATTATATAGGAACCTGATGGCAGAAACTGAAGCTTGAGCCATAGAAGAATGATGCTTCCTGGTTTGTTCTCCATGGCTTGCTCAGCTTGCTTTCTTATACAAACCAGGGATGGCACTGCCCACAATGGGTTGGCCCATTCCACATCAGTCAATAATCAAGCAGGTGTTCCGACTGACTTGCCTACAGACCGAGCTTATGAAGGTAATTCTTCAGTTGTGGTTCCCTCTCCCCAGACTACTCTTCTGCTTGGTTGACAAAAACTCACAGCATGTTTATGTTAAAGCAGTCATCAAGCCCCCACATAATCCTTGGGGGAAATCACCAAGATGTGCTAACTGTGAGAAAATAGTTACAACTAAGAATGTAGCAAGGCATATCTTCACTGGTAGATAGTTTTGCCTTCTAGAAGCTAATTCATACAATATTCAAAGTGAGTACAATAGTCAATATTTAATTATTATTTTTCTTAGTGAAGACAGAGAAATGGTTCGAAAGAAGTGAGGATGGGAAATGTTTGAAAGTGACCATGTTCCCCACTAAGAGAAGATAGTTAAATTTCAAGGAAAACTGTATTCCAAGGAGGAAGGGGTTTAAAAACACTTCAGGTATGTGTTGTTTCATTTATTAGTTTCTGAGACATATCACCAGATAGCACATATTCACCTACAACTGGCTACATAGACCAGGAAGGCCTTTAGAATCCTCCTGCCCTTGTAGCTTGACTGATAGGAATATTCTAGGTGTGTACCATCACCACAGGCTAAGTGTTGTTTTATTTATAAAGAGGTATACAAAAGTCATCTATGCTGATCAAAGCCTTAAAAGCATAGATGTTTCTGTTCTAAAATTATTTCAATAGTGTCAAGAGCACTTTGGTTGTCTACTGACTACCCAACAGCCAATTTTGTTTAATGTTGAGCTTCCTATGGCTACTGATCATGTGATATATCTGTCCTTCCTGACTACAGAATATCTGATGGCCCATTTTGTCTAATACTGAGCTTCTTGTAACTAACTAGTGATCATGTGATGTACCTTTGTCAAGTATTGGCTTTTCACTATGGTGTAACTTTGAAATCAGCATGATTCTTTTACAGACAACAAATAATTGAACTTATAATTTTGCCAATGTTTGCCTTTTATTGACTCATTTAACTAGCACACATTTCCTGTTAGTGCTGACATTGATTTTTGTCTACATTTCCATTTTTGTCATCTATATGCTTTTTATGCTTTTCTACACAGGATAACTAGTCAGCCTGTATTTGTTTATGACAGAAATCTCTTCTATTCCTCAAGACAGACAACCCTTCCTCTCCTCTCCCAAAGATGCCTGGACCTGTGTTAGAAACAAATTGCGACCCCACTGCCAGGCCCACACCTGCCACATACAGACAAGGGACCCAAAACTGTGTCACCATTGAGTCCCGCTCTGCTTCCAGAAACAATGGGCTCACTGGGCCTCAACTATGATACAACTTTTTTTTTTTTTTTTTAATGTGATGAACTAGTTTGTGAAAAACTTATAACATATAGAGTGTTTACCAGTTCTTCGTCCTTATAGCCCAACAGTTTCTATTATAATTAAAAACAGAATTGCTCAATGAACATGGAGAAGCTACTATTATAAACAATCCTGGTTCCCACTTACCAGGATTTCTGCTTCCATTCTTCAATACCTCTAGCTTAGGAATGACCATCTGCTGAAACAAATTGGCAGCTCCTGGGGAAAACACTTAGAGCAATTGCTGTTTCATGTCGGTCTTGAAACCACAGTCTCTTCTTTGGGTAAAATCTTATAGCCATGGCACCTATTGAAGAGACCTTGGCTATTTTGTGGAAGAAAAAGGCAATGGCTTGTCTAACTTAAATTGCCCAGAAAAATATCTATTACCAAGAGGTGAGATAGCCACTTAATAGTTTGAGAGCTCAGAAACAACAGGTGGGCAATCAAATTTTATATTCTCCACCTGGTGGAAAATCACCTCTTATTTGAAAATTCGACTTTTTAAAAATTATTCCCAAAAGAAGAATATGCTCCTCTAGATTTGGCCTGAGCTCATTTATATAGTTACACTGGGCTTTTTTGATCCCACTTTGAATACATCTGAGTGGCATTTTATGACGTGGATTTTATGTTTGTCTGGCTCTTGCATGCTGGAGAGGCCACAAGCCATTTGCTGGGTCTTAATTAGAAATACACATTTTCCTGAGCAGGGCACCATAATTGATGAGGAGAGGAGGTGTCAGTGGGGGCTCTTAACCTATCCTGAGAGTTAATCCACACTGGAACAGGTGGGGTTTTAAATTCAAATTTGATTATTGAGTGTGTGTGTGTGTGTGTGTGTGTGTGTGTGTGTGTGTGTGTGTGTGTGTGTGTGTGTGTGTGTCTGTGGGTATATATCTATGTGCATGTGTGTATGGGGGGGGGATAACAAACAGTAATGAATTGGTTAAAAAGTTTGGGGATTTGATATTGGAACTGTTGTCAATAATAAATAGTGACACGGTGTTGAAAAACATTTAATTCTTTTATTTTAATCTTTTAAAATAAGAGCCATAAATATTTAACTTCTCCTTTAGCCAGAAAACTGTGTCTATCTTATAGTAGCCAAACAAATCCTATAAAAATAACCTAACCCACGATGATTTGGTTGTTCCTGGGACTGATTGTCTAATTCTGACTTAGGGGAGAGATTGTAGCTATGTGCTGGCCCTGAATTAGAAACACTTGCAAAGTACCCAGAAAGTACAAGCCATTTTGCCAAAACCCTAAGACTCAAACTTGATTCATGGTTTTAAATGATTCTACCATGGACTGGAATTTATCAGCATTTGAGTTTTCTGTAGCTACTTTAACGTGACAGTTTTATTTATTTATTTTTATTAATTTTTAAATTTTACATTTGGAAAGTGTATTTAATTCAGTCAATCTCCTTTCCTCCCTTATACTCATATTCTACATATTCTTTCTCAAATTTATGACCTCTTTTCTTTAATTATTGTTGTTACACACATATACACGCACACTGAATCACACAGTTATCCATAACTGCTGAATCCATTTACTGTTGCTCACATGAATATATTTTTAGGACTAACACTTGGCATTGGATAACCATTTAAAGGACTCACCCCTAGAGAGGACTAATTCTTCCTCTCTCAGAAGTTATTAATTGTCTAAACTCTCTCTTCATTTAGGGGTGACCCTAGTAGTATTATATTCTCTTCAAGATCTATGGCCTCACTAGCCAGAGAGAGTTGAGTAAATTTACCATACCAGGCATGAAGTCCCTCCCATTGAGGAGGCCTTAAGTTGGTTACCTCCAGGATAAGAGCTTCTATTGTACCTTTAGGAATATCTTACCGTACTGGTCATTGTTGTGGTTTGTAGGTAATCACACCTGGATAGGACTATTGATTGCTTTTGTCCCTTGACAGTTTGACTAGCCCCTTCTGGAACTATGAAGGTTAGTCCTTGACGCTTTAGGATCAGATCCATTTCAATTCATTCACATTCTATATCTAAAGTTTATGGTCTCTTCAGCAACAGGTATTTAATTTTGAATTCTAATGTGCTAGTTTTCATATGAGTTATTGTTAATTTTCAATCTATACAGTTCTAGCTCACATAGTAAAATACTAGTCACAGTTAACAACCTCTATAAATATGAAGTAGGAACAAGGACTTTGCGTTCAACTTAAGGAAAACACAAATAATTTGGACAGATCAAACATAGTTTTAAAATGACATGTTATAGCAAAAGCATCGATTTCATTCTGCAAAGGTTTATATCCTCCGTTTGCTTGTCTTCCTATAGTTCATGTCTCTGAAGCCACTGTGTCAGAGCCAGCATAAGAGAGACTTGGCATTTCTCTCTTCATATTTTCTCCAATATAACAATGTGTAGAGCCCTTGAGAATAGAGGATGTGGCATCGCTCATTTATGAATGTCTGCTGAGAATTTGACCCCAATGAAAGCCATTTTATGTACAAGTTCTTTTTGTGGCTACTATGTCAAGGTAACAGATGTCTTCCACAGTGTGCACTAGAGTCAAAACATATTCCATTGAATCAGAGGTCAGTCTACATGGAAGAAAGAGAGAAGCTTGAGCATCATAGGGCACCAGGGCATCTGTGCAGATTGGTAAAATACTAGGCAACATTAAAGTACTCTGATATAAGAAAATCACTTTGAAAGTTCTACTAAGAATTTCAGTGAACAACAAAAGAAAGTTAGTGTTAGGTCTAATTGGAAAGCTAGGGCAGGTAGTATCACCACTCTTTGATGAAGCCTGGAGGTTTTGCCATATCATCCATTTGGGGAATAGAGAGAAAGAGAGAGAGAGAGAGAGAGAGAGAGAGAGAGAGAGAGAGAGAGAGAGAGAGAGAGAGAGAGAGAGAGAGAGAAGATGCTGTACCTGAAAGCAATAAAGCTCTACCACACTGCAAATACTTTAACAGAAGGAATGCTCTAGACAAACATGGTGGCACAGGCCAAAGCAAGAGGATTACATGTTTAAGGTCAACCTCAGGTGCATTTTCACAGAAAAAAAAAACAACACAATAAGTAAGCAATTCCTAATCCGTTACACTCACTTTCTACCTGAAACATTTGGCATATTGCTGAGATGACCTCAACAGCTACTGGAATCCTTAATGGCTTCTAAAACCACCATGAAAATGTTCTTCATAGACTCATAGACTAAAATGGGACAAGAACCAGAAGCTGAACAGCAGCATACATATTCAATAAAAGTTTCCACTTTGTAGTATCTCTGTCCCACGTGCAGTCTTCCTGCCTTAACAAGGTTACATTTCCTTCCTCTGTTCCCTTGGCTATAGGTTTCCAAATTAAATGCAATTACTTAATGGGAATCCATCAAAAAGCTGAGACATCTCTGACCACAGTTATTTCTTAAAATAATTCTTGATCTTTTTTTTCTTCTTATGAGAACAATGTTTAGTCAAGACTGAAGAATATTTTTAAGAGGTCATAAATCAGATTAAGTGTCTGCTTTCAGGTCTCTGAATCTGGGAATGCTGCCAGATCGCAATCTCCAAGATTGAGTCACTTTACATTAGGAGAGCTTGTTCCAGTGAAACTCAGATGACTCATGGCTTCTAATTCTCTTAAAAACAGCCATGAGTCCTGAAATGTCCATTACATTATGAGACTGAGTGTACGGACAATGGAGGTGCTATGGAATTATGCACCTGGGGCTCCTGTCTGTAAAAATCAGAAGGCAAGATGATTCCCACATAGCACAGAGTTGTTTATGTCCTCTTCCCTGCCCCAAATACATCTTTAATGAATTAAATGCTAGCTAACATGATCAGAGCAATTAGGATATGTGTAATTTGGCCTTTTTGGGCCCAGGCTGAAGAAGAAATAATGATTCTGAGCGGCAGTGGTATATTGGTGGTAGATTTTATCATGAAAGAGTATGTCAAAAGAATCAACAGTCTCCCCTGAGCATGAATGATAGACCCAGTGGGCAGCTAGCTCCAAATAGCACTTGTTTGATAGATATTGCTAAGCTTTAACAAACAGACTTCACTAACATTAATCAAGGACTGTCTGATTTGTGTATTGCTCCTGTATGTCTAGTTTCTACATTTTTGTTGGTGTTGGCACAGGGTGTCACTTAGCGGCCTTCACTAGCCTGGACCTCACTGTGTAGATGAGGTTGGCCTGCACGTCACATAGATCCCCCTGCTACTGGCTTCACAGTACTCAGATTAACAACATGTTCTACCGTGTCTGGCCTATCTGTTGTTTTATAGACACTGAGCTTTGACTAAATGCTTTGAGAAAGTTTTAGCTAGCCACCGACAGAGAATACATGCCATTCGTAAGAGCAACCCTATCAGCCACTCTGAGTTCATGGAGCATCAAGACAGGAGACAATACAAACCTGCCTTTACTTATCCATTATCTTCTCAAGCCAAAGACCCCTTTGGCACAGATACCAGGGAGTCTAGAATTCACTATGCTGACAGTCGAGAGGAAATAGGATCCGAGAAACTGTGAATAGAGAGAGATTTAGAGAAAGAATATTTTTTTAAGACAGGGAAAGCAATTATGCTCTGATAGAGAAGCCCTGCATTTGAGACAGGGGGATAAATGAGAAAAGTGGAGGGGCAGTGGGGGTGGCAAGGATGCTGTCTGGGGATAGGGATCCTTTGCTAAGTCTGCTGATGCAGACTTACCCAGCTATTTGAGAAAACTATGCTCATTTAATTTTATGTCAGTTCAACTACATAAACATTCAGTGACAGAAGTAAAGTGAAAGTATTCCTTAACTGCCATGCCTTACATTCACAAAACCTCTCAGAGACCACCATTATACAATGAGTAATAATTCAACTCAGGTGTCTGTTATACTGTAACTTTCCACTCCAGACACTTGCTTTGTGTCATGAAGTTATATCTGTAAAAGCAAGTGGTTATCTATGTGCATCTCCATAAGTATAAACATATAGGTCCCTTACCTTGACTCATTATGTGTAAATGTTTAGGTATGTAGTATATAGGCCTATATTAATTATTCTCTTACCTAATGCCCTACAAAAAGGATGCTTGGTCATTTGATATGCCTTATTTTCTTTTAATGTTTATATTTTATTCAACTTGTGCATTTATGTTTGCTTCTTACCTATTTGCAAAACTTTCAGCAATAATTTAAAATAAAAGCATGCCCATTTGAATATAGTATTGTCAAAATTAAAGTTACTAGAAATTGCATGTGTCATCTGTCACCAAAAATACCTTCTATGAAATAATAGTTTTTTTAAAAAATGACAAGAAAATAAATAATTCATTCATGCATACTTTTGGTTAGCCTGAGCCCAAACAGCAGCAACCTCTTACACATTTGCTTTAAGGAAAAAGTGAAAAACGTGCTGATTTTTTAGAGAGAAATAAAACTTTTTAAAAGCCCCTTAGAAGGAAGTGAGCAGCGACATGCTTAGATAAATGCCAGAGTAAATGAGATGGGCTTTCAATTTTGTTTATAGACTAACAATGGTGTTTTTAATAGATTTACTACCAGATATGCAATCAATATGTTAATGAATAGGTGACTTTATCATGATATAATCTACATTAGAGAAAACTGAGGGGTTTTTTGCCATCATTTGGAAAATAAGTGATTTTCTAAATCTATCGTGATTACATAGGGCAGGCTACCACTGCTTCCCACTACTCTTGGTTGGGTACAATATGATAAGGAACCAGAATATAACCTGTATATACAGTATATATGGTAGCTCCCCATCTTCTTCTATCAACCTCTCCTTGACATAAAGGACATCGGGTCCCAGCTGTCATTGGATGCTCTTACATGCACTCAGAAGAGCCACATTGGGCCAAAAACTCTCTCCATCACGGTCTGGAGCTCTGGAAATGTCACTGGCTAACTGATAGGGTTCTGACACAAGGCATTACTCCTGTTCTTTTTAATTTACCCAAAACTTTTGGTCTGGGTCCGAGGACAGAATACTTTTGTGATAAATTGACCTTAATTAAACTAATGTATGGGCCAAGCTAAGCTTCAAAAGCATTCATTGCCAGCAAATCCATTTAGATATTTTAAAATTCCAACTAAACATGGCAGGCCTGGCATACTTTATAATCATCAAGTTTTTCTGAAGTTTCTCTAAGTTAGAATTATCTAGAATAGTTTCTAAGGTGTGACAAAATTATAAAAGTAAAAAAGATAGAGGCATCATCCTTCACCCTATTTGCTGATGACCATGATTTCCTCCTTTGCAGTCTTGGACTCATCACAGAGATCCCAAGTCCATCCGTATTTCCTGACAGAGTAACCTATCCTCTCTAAGGCCCCACCATGCTGCATGTTCTGAAATTGTTGTCTGAAGTACTACCATTTTCTGTGATTAACAAATATGTGCATTCAAATGTGATCAAAATAGAACATTTCAACACCAGCTATGACGCTATCATTGTCCATAAACGTCAAAACAAAACCTGATGAGATGACAGATCTTCTTGTTAAAGAGCTTTGCTTCAGTGGTTTGGAACTCAAGCAATTTAGCCACACTGGCCACAAGCCCTATCTGATATCAGAGCATCATTTGAAACAATACACACACACATTGTGCTATCCAGTTTTATGTCAATTTGACATAAGCTAATATCATTTAGAAGAAAGGCATTAGAAATTTTTTCCATAAGATTGGCCTGTAGGCAAGTCTCTAGTTCATTTTCTTAATTAGTGACTGATATGGGAAGACTCAGCCCATCATGGGTGTTAACACTTCTGGGCTGGTGGTACTAGGTGCTGTAAAAAATCAATTTGAGCAAGTCATGGTTAAACCTGCCAGGAAGAAACACTTGTCCATAACCTTATATCAGTTCCTCCCGTTCCTGCACAAACTTCCCTAAATGATGAACTGTGAGCTGTAAGATGAAAACAACTCTTTCCTCATGACGTTTTATCACAGCAATAGAAAACCCAAAACACACATTAAATATAGTTGTCATTGATGATGTAAAACATGTTATGTCATCAACTCTGTGCAAAAAATAGTTCTCAAATTTGTAGATTCATTTTTAATATTAAGTGTTTAGAGACTAGAAATGTAGTCAATCAGAAATATTCATTCCATACCTTAAAGGTCTTGCATAGGATCTTCCTTTATTTCCCACTGGGAATAAATATCTTGTGCACCTTATTTTTTTTTTTTTAATTTGACACAAAATGGGATATGTGGGGATTTAATAAAGTTTCAGAAGTTTTGGAGATATCAGAGGGAATCTACTCACAGTCTATGTGGGAGGTTAGTAAAAGCTCCAGAAGTCCCAGAGCTCTAACCACAGTCAGTCTAGGAAAATCAGAGTGGTGATTCACACCTTTAATCCCAGCACAGGGAGTATCCTGGGAGTGGTGACCTACACCCTTAATCCTAACTGAGTCAAGGTCACTTCAGATTATAGAAGGAATTCCAGGCTCCCAAGCAGGTGTGGTGGGGCTACGCCTTAATTACCAAAAGAATACTTAAATCGGGATTCAAACAGAGAAATCCATTCCAAGGGAATTGAGGCTGAGGAAGCTAAAAGACAGCTGGGTAAGATTTGACTGTGGTGTTTATTCCCTCTAGTATCTCCAAAACTTCTGAAACTTTATTAAATCCCTACAATATCTAAAGTGTTATGACATGGTTTTTTATTTCAGTATGTACAGTCACCTTCATGATTGTGCAAATAAATTTTAAAATTGTTCTTGGAAGTATTATGAAATCCAGTAATAATTCATAAACTAAACACCATGTGCATGTCCCCACCTTCACCATTAACAAGTGAAATCAAACACAATTTCAGGCAACGGTTACAGGTTAAAGATGATTGAACAGCAACATGTTCTGTACTTCAATTTCCACTGAGAGGATGTTCCAAAATGTCCATACAATCCTTCAACCAACACTTACTGCACAAGATTTTTCTCTGAGACTATGAACCAAGCTTTTTTGACTGACCAGGGACAACATTTTCATAAGGTGACATTTAAGGCTCAATCTCTCTCCTTGCTTCTCTCTGTGCCTCTGCCTTCCAGAAACCAGTTCCTAAGAGTTCCTCTACTCTCCTAAAAAACATTTATTAGGATACTTAGGAAGCTGTCTGTTGTAGTGGGGTCTCGGGTCCCGGGCAGCCAGAGATCGGAGACCCACAGACCTGCCGCCCGGGACCGCTTAGCCGCCCAGCCGCCCGGGTCCCCAGAAACGACTCAGACGCTTATATTAACTTCATGCTGTTTGGCCTATGGCTCAGGCACATTGCTAGCTAGCTCTTACATCTTAAATCAACCCATTTCTATTAATCTGTTGGCCACGTGGTCCGTAGCTCACCCGTGCTCCTTACATGTTGCTTTTTGGGCGGCTGGCTCGATCTGCCTAACTCCGCCCTGCTTCTCCTACCTAAGCTCTGATTTCTCCTCCTACTTTTTCTATGGTGCCTGCCATGGCTCAAAACAGCTCCTTTATTTAAAGATTGAGATTTACAGCATACATAAACGCATTCCCACATCAGCTGTCATTTAATACTTTTATTTTTCCTCATGATTCTTGTATTTTTAAGGAGAATTAAAGAAGGAACCTACAAGAGAGCAAAAGACTGATAGTTTAATATATTTTATCAAGAACCAAAATTTCCTGAAGCTCTTCTGCTGATTCTTGAATCATCCTACAAAGGTTACTTATCCAGCTTTCTCTTAAGATGGCTGATTTTGTTAACTGAATGAAAAAGATGAGCCAATCAATAGTACCACATATCAGTTGGTGATTTAATAGGCTTGGTAATGCTTTATTCCCTCCTGGAATCCTGGCCTCAGAGCCATTTCAGAGATGTAGATAAGTGTTAGCATTAATATTGATGAATTCAAGAATAAGAGACATGGCTTAGCTGTGTGGCTTTAGTAGGAGGTTATATTAAGCAGATTTCTCCAATCTAAGGGCAAGGTTAGAAGTCAGCCCAACATTCTTCTCAGGCATACTGAAGAAAAGAAAGGAGGAAGGGGGAGGAGAATGTTCAACCCTTTGTCTTAAACTCACCACATAGCAGAACTATTTTCATGCCACAGCCAAGGAAAAAACTAGACAGTGGGTACACAGGTCAGATGCTCCTGAGATTCAAAGGGTTCCAGATGTAGCTCAGTCACAATTGGTGAGGACTTATGGTTTCCGTTAAACATCTGTAAGTTAAATGTTATTGTAGTAGAGGTTTTTGGCCTGGACCTGCCTGCTGCTGCTTATCCCTCCCCCCAGTGACTCAGAAGCTTATATTAATTACATGCTGCTTGACCTATGGCTCAGGCTTATTGTTAGCTAGATCCCCCATCTTACCTCAACCCATTTCCAATTATCTGTCTTGCTATGTGGCCAGTGGCTTACCTATTTGTTACATCTTGCTTCTCGGACAGCTGGATCATGTATCTGTCTGACTCTGTCCTCTTTTTTCTTTATCTGTGCTCTAATTTTTTGTCTATTTTTAAGATGTCTTGCCATAGGCCAAAACAATATTTTTATTATCTAAGCAGCAGCAGGAGGTTTTAAATCTTGGGACTGGGCCAGGCCAGAAACCCGTACAGCATGGTATTGCTTGTTACTCCTTAAGAAATGAGAAATGGGAGCTTGCTCAGGTGCTATAACCAGACTTCAAACTCACACCTCTCTCTAAGTCAAAGGCCAGAGTTGTCTTTAGATCTACAAAGAGCTTTCTTGAAAAAAATAGAATAAAACCATTTCCTTACTCTAGAAATGTTTACTTGAGATTTTAGGAGAATAAATGTCTGCCTGTTTTTTTGACTTCCTGCAAGCTGAATATCACAGTTGAGTTAAGATACAATGAATTTTCCATCAAGAGCACAAAAAGCAGATCACCAGCAGGGGTGTTGGAATTGCACACAGTACTTTTTCTTGGCGCACTTTCTAGTATTAGTTTCTAGTATTAACAGGGAACAAAGCACCCAAAATCAAATCTCTAAACTCATTCAGAATCGGTGGCATCAAATATGTATTATTCCTCCTGTGCTGGATAAAATGCACTAAGAAAAAATATGGCTTATATTTCTAGCTTCTTAGTTACATGACTATTTCAGAAGATATGAGTTAGGGAGAATGATTACAGAAAGTTCATAGCAGTGGGCTTCAAACTCAAGGGCAAACATATTCTCCAAACTTCCAGAAATATTCCTAAATATAAATCTTTAGCTCATGGTTATAAAATTATATAACTAGATATTACAAGTAGAGTATGCCTTATCTGAAACATTTGAGATTATTAAATGTTTTATATTGATATTTTCCTGGATTTGGATTATTTTTATATTCATAATGATTTATTTTAAGAGTAGGATTCAAGTTAAAACACAAAATTTAAATTCTGTATGCTTAGGTTGTTAGCAATTATGACAATATTTTAATAATTTTTTAAGATACACAAATTCTCAAAAAGATTTTGTAGGATTGCAAATTTTCAGTTTAGATATATCTGTATCACTAATTTCTGTAATCACCTTTTGAAATTAAAATTAGTCCTATATTAAAATAATTAAGTTCATGATCAATTTCTTTAATAAATGATTAATTTGCCTTTACCAACTATCATGAAATTCTGGACCTTGAGACCAGTACTGAGGCATCTCATTGAAATCAGTTCTCCCTTCCTTCCACAGGAAATTTATTTAAAAAATGATTCAGTCTATCTAAAAACCATATTAAACAGGAGTAAATCTGCTAATATGTCACACATTTCCTAAAATATCATCCCTCATGAACTAAATAAAGGATGCCAATAACATAGACTAAATAATCTACAAATATCTGCAATAATAATCTGCTAGAAAACTAATTTGAAACAAAATCAAAGCAATGATGAAAGCCAATATCAGACTTAGCCTTATTTTTCTGCTCTGGACTGAAGTAAAAATGTTAGTTGAAAGTCACAAGGATGTTTCAGGCAGCACAAAACTGGGCTGTAGGATTACACAGACCAGAGAGGAGACCTGACCCTGACTTCATATTGCCTATCTCATTTATAAAACCAGGGAATTAAGACCTGACTTTACAGAGCAATGTGGAATGTCTGGAGTTGAAGGAAGTGTCAGGACAGTGCTGACACATAGGAAATGACCCTGTCTCTTCCTTCCATGAACTCAAATTGAGAAACTCTGAAGGGCAACAGCAAGTCTTTGTCTCTGGGTAGAATGAATAACATGGTATTAAGGCTACTACTGAGTCTAACACTGAGGTTTGGGTATTTAAGAAAATATGTTTTAAATTTTGAGAAAAAAATACATAATTTGTCTAGGACTGTTCTCACCTTTTGATAACATCTAATTTCATTCTAACAATAACCTGTTAAATAGTCCCTTTAACAATACTTGGCTGAAGAAACTAAGTTATGCATTGAAGGATATTTGATCACACTGTGAACCCTGAGATTACATTATTTACTGGAAAAAAAAACCTGTTTCTAGACTGTTTCTAGTTGTTGTGTGGTTCAGTCCTCTACACTCCTTTCTGTTTATTCTAAACGGGATTAAATAAAGCCAACTGTAGGTCAAGAGGTGAAGCAAGCACCCAGTTGACAGGAAGTGAACAACACCATACAGAGTTAGAGCAGCCAGGAGGGTGAATAGAGGCACACCTTGAGTAAAAAGGAATGGCATTGAGTTGGAAGTCCCGTTTGAGAATGGGTAGGAAAAAGCGTATTTTGGAAAGTGAGGAAGGTCAGCTGGATGCCTTCTCTGCCTCTCTGAGCTAACAGACATTATTCCAGTACCTAGCTCCTTAGTCTTTATAGGTAAAGTTGAGCAAATGACATTTCTTTTAAAACATCAGTCAGGAAGACATGTCCCAGGTCACAGAGAATGGGATATCTAGAATCTCAAGGTAGGAAGCACATCATTCACTCCAAGTGAAAGACTATTAAAGCTATTGCTAAATATATATATATATATATATATATATATATATTAAGCCAAGGCATACCACACCAGACATGAATATCAACTGACTGAATTAATAAAGGCTCAATTCTTACCAAAGTATCAGCTTTTCTTCAAACAAATTTCTTATCTACATTACAGAAATAATAACATCTTATGATTCCATTAAGAAAGGATATGACTTTGGCTATCACAGTGGATTCAACACTGTCTAGTAGGTCTGTACTATGTTTACATTTATCATTTGTCACTCCCCATATAGCAGTCATCGTCATGAGACAGGAAGATGAAGATATAGCATTCCTCATCAGGATAGAAAACAACTATAGTCAAGCGAATGGACAAAAATGGAGCATGTAGGAGAAACCTTGAGTCTCTGGGAGCTATACAAACACCAGAACATGAGACATCACAGAGGCGGAATTATGGAATAGCTCTAGACAATGCACCAAGATTAAGATGAGAAACAGATCAAGATCCAATAGAGCTGGGAAACTGATGGGAAATGAGATAAAGTGAATAAAACAAGGAAGGGTGTCTGGTATGCTCCCTTTAAAATTAGCTGATCTTGAAATTTCAAATGCCATGGCTAATACTGTCCTAGACAAGAAAAAAAGAACATTTGAGAGTAAAAAGAGGAAAAGTAGAATTTCTTGGCATGCTTAAAATGCCCCGTATACCACTCAACCTAGCACAGATCCAGCACTGAGCGGAGGGAGCTTTTCCAGGCATCAGACCTAACAATGAGACATCAGCCTCTAATGTTCTCTTTTTTAAAGTTTCAAACCTAAAAAGCATGTGCCACACCTCCAACTCCTTCACAGTTTATTTCTCATATCCCATTTTACACCATAGAGAAAGATTTCATTAAAACAAATTCAATCAATTCATTTTATATAAAATTCCCCAGGTCCTAGTTCTACTTCTTGTCTCCCTTAATGATAAGTGACAAATGGCAATGACTCATACAATCAACAGGAAGTCAAAGTCAAAGGTCTCCTTGAATCTTGGATGAACTATATATTGATTAAGAATGTCCTTCCCTGAGAGAACATGGCAAGAAAGATATGAACCTGAAGGAGTCTTAAGAAGCAGCGATGTTTATAGTAGTTCTCAGCCTGTGGATTGCGACTCTTTCCCAGGGGTCGCATATCAGGTATCTACATTCTCATTCATAATGGTAGCAAAATTACAGTTATGAACAGGTAATAAAAAGAATGTTATGGTTGTGGGTTCACCACAACATGAGGAAGTGTAAGTACAGGGTTACAGCATTAGGAAGGTTAAGATCCATTATTCTAGAAGCTCTCTGAATGTGACAGATAACATCAACTCTTGTTTATTGAATAATTCAATCTATGCCTGGTATTTTTTGAATATACACACACACAATCACAATCAATACTCAAAGTAATTTATATTATTTTCATTAAAATTCTCTTTACTAATGTATCTAGGATGGAGGAAATTGACTCACAACATTCAAGTTTTCACAACCAGTGGATACAACACTTAATACCAGATCCCCAAAGCCTGTTCCTTTATCCATTATGCTGCCCTATCTGTCTGAGGATATTCAATGATCTCTATTTTGTTGAATGCTTTCAAATTAACAAACACCAGCCTGATCCCAGATATATGCCATTGCAGGTTTGTCAGCTGTGTTTGGCACTGGAAAAGTGGTCTGATCTTCAACCGAAACTAGACAGGAGACTCAAACCACAGTGGTTATGGTTTGAATGTAATCTATCTTCCATATGTTTGAACACTTGGCCCTCAGGATATAGCACTGACTTAGAATGTTGTAGATATTTAGCAAGTACAAGAAGCAGGTCACTAGAGGTGGGACTTGTGGTTTTATAGCCTGGAGCCATTTCCAGTCTCATGTCTGCTTCCTGTCCCATCAAGATGTGAGGAGACTAAGAGCACAGCTTTGTACCTCTGCACTGTGAACCTGCCTGCTGCCACGCCTTTCCCTCCACAATGAACTGTATCCCCCTCTTTCCTTAAATCGCTTCTTGTTAGGCGTTAAATAAGAGAAGTAACTGATATACCAGCCTTCCTCTACTCTCCATGTTCATTGAGAGGAACAATTTTTTTTCTGAATGTGTTTTTTGCAGGGACTCAAAATACAAGCACTTAAGTAAAAAATTATGTCACAACTGAGAGTAGGTCTCCATGCATTCTTATGTTGTGTTCCTTCTTTATGGCAGCCAGAATCTATTACTGGTGGATTCTGGTCACTACACTAGTTACATAGCAATCACATCTTTGTTACAGCTTCCCTTTCTGTCACTGAACAAGAAGCCTCAGAAGCACAGTATCCAGTGAAGGCTTTTGGATGCATCATGGGTTAGCATCTCAGAAACCATGTTGTGGAAGCTCTTAAGAGAAATAAATTGTCTTTCCCAGCATCATCCGTTTTGTCCTGAGGAAACAATGTCGGGCACAAAAAAGAGAAATAATTTGGTTAATGCAAAATAAATATTTCCTTTGCCCTAACTGAGCCTACTTTGAATTTGTGCCAAAATAGCTATTAGTGGTGATTGAAAGTGTGAGACAAAGAAGAAACTCCCTGAGGAACAGAAAAAGACCTTTGTCCACTAGACTCATCATTCCCAATGATAGATCAGCATGCCCCAGTCAGGCACAGAACAAAGACCCAGGTCAGAGACTCATCAGCTACATATGCTATGAATGAGCTAAGCAGAGAAAATTCCTTGTTTTTCTTTACTTGCCTTGGCCAAAGGCAAAAAAAAAAGTAAATCATCTATTTATTTCAAGATGCATTACCTAATTCTAAGCCAAAGTCAGTTCAAGTTCCTATCATTCACATGTAACCAAGTCTAGATTCATATGGCTACAACTGGCAAGTTACACTTAGAAATCTTAAAATCAAGTAAGATTTGTCCCCAGTCTTGGTTTGGTTTACATTTCTCCATTAAACACTATAATAAAAGGTTATTTGTAGAGGGCAGACTTTATTTGACTTACACTTCCACATCAAAGTCTGACATTGAGAAAAGTCCAAGCAGGAACTCAAGCAGGAGCAGAGGATGGAGCCATGGAGGCCACATAGTAGGAGAAAATGAACTTCCATAAGTTGACCTCTGACCTCCACGTGTGTACTGTGTCACAAGCACATTTCAATACACACGCACAAAACTACTAAATACATAAAAATAAATAATAAATAAATACATGCAAAAAAGTAACTAATGATGCTCCAAAATCTAAGGATTAGTAATTTTCAGTGTTTTTAAGAGGTCTCATGTTTTATAACATTTGAAATTAAGAATGCTCAAACTATAATAACAGATAATACTTAGCATAATCTGAAAGACAAGCCTCTCCAGATATGACAGAAGCGTGCTAATATGTGGTGATATGTTTTATATTTAATAAAATCAGCCCGGAATATCAGAGAACATAATTACCCACAGTCAACCCATGGGGGTTAGAAAGTGATGACCCACACCCTTTTAATTTCATCACTCAGGAGACAGAGAACTTTCTGTATTTCTGTGAGTTCAAGGACTAACAATCAAACAGTAGTAGCTCACACCTTTAATCTGGTAAATGATACAGTCTAATGATTTACACAGAATCTACATTATGTTAGGTATTGTAAGTTACCCAGAAACAATATAAAGTATGTGAGAGGATATAGACAAATTTTACATCAATACCTGTCATTTATGTGCTAGACTTGACCATCCATGGATATTGTTGTTTGTGGAGAGGGCTAGGGATATAGTTTGGTGGAAGAAAACTTTTTTGGTTTTGTTTCCTTTAATATAAATTTTAAATTCTGTCATGTAGTATGTCTCGAACATAGTATTTCCTTACCCTCAACTCCTTCCAGACCCTCCCGATTCTCCACCCACCAACTTCATGTTCTTATTCTCTGTCTTAAAAAAAAAAAATCAGAAAACAAATAGACCTCAAAAACAACAATAAAAACAAATAAATCAGTAAAAAAAAATACCAAAACAATACAAAGCAAAAGTTACATAAAATCATACAATCCATTTTATGTTGGCTAACTGTTGGGTCTGGTGCCTTCCCTGAAGTGCGGTTAATATACCAAGTGTCATGCTATTGAGAAATAACTGGGTTTCCTGCTCCCAGCAGATGTCGATTGCAAATAGCTTTCTGTGAGGTAT
The DNA here is from genome assembly GCA_033318265.1 of Phyllotis vaccarum. Taxonomy (NCBI): domain Eukaryota; kingdom Metazoa; phylum Chordata; class Mammalia; order Rodentia; family Cricetidae; genus Phyllotis; species Phyllotis vaccarum. Next base: position 78,819,881 of record JARWLC010000010.1, read on the forward strand.
GGGGCTTTGTGTCCATTTCCTTCTCTCCCTGGTGGGATTCTGTCTGGCTTAAACTAGTGCAGGTCTTGTATTTGCTCTCATTGCCTTTGAGGATTCCTGTCTGTATGCCCTATTGTGTCCAGACACATCTGTTTCTTGGAAATTAGCCACCACAAAAAGAGTACACAACATGAAAGAAGAGTATTGAGCCACCACCATTCTATAGAGGTAAATGATAAACCTGTTAAGTGGGAATCATATGCAACTCTTATTAAATAAAGTGTAACTCCATGGGTAAAGCCATGATCCCAAGGACTGGAATCATGATTCACAAGCAATGATTCTGGGTCCTAGAACCAGTGATCTCCGACCTTAAAAACAATGATCTAGATCACTGTCCTATATGTGTATTGGAGTTGCTTCTGCATATGGATTTCTTTCTTTTTTTCTATTTCTCTTTGAATAAAGATATTTGTAATTTTATACTTGATCTACACAAATTTATTGCAGATGAAGACAACTTTTATGTTTTCTAGTTTTAAAGATCCAGAGAAGAGTTTTGCTTCAATATGGATAATACCCAGAACATCACATTTAGTGAATAGAGATTATTTAGATGATGACATTTGAATACTTTAAGATAACAAGACCTGGATTCTGGTTTGATGCTGTAATTAGCCAAAAGTTTGTGGAGGAACTTGGAACTGAGCCACTCTATTTTCCGTACGGTCATTTTAGGGAAAGATGGGATCAGTACTGCTATGAGGCAGATAAGAGAGGTAAAAGAAGCAGAAAACATAATTATAGAGAGTAGAGGTCACAATTATGGAGAGCAGACAGAAGGTCATGATCTAAGGAATGGAGACACTCTCTACTGACCATAGAAAGCATGACAATGGGCCTCTCATGGAGCATTAGAAAATGGATGTAGTCCTACCAACTCACTTTAGAATTTTTACTCCCAAAACTTTAAACCATAAACTTGAATTATTTGAAGCTATTCTATGTTAATTTGTTATTGCATAAAGAAGAAACAGTATAAATTTAAATGTAGATAAGTTAGAGTTTGACTAGAGAAACACAGTGATAAGAAACATAGGAAGAGATTTATTGAAGGAATTTATATGTGCAATTGTGGCTGATTGGACAAGACTAGTGACATGGACCAAGCTATGAAGAGGAAGGGGGTGCTCTCGGGAAGTAGACATGAGTACACAGGAAGAATCACTTTTCAACAGAGAGGAACAACTAATATCTCAAGCAATGAAAAGAAATGAGAAGAATCATAGAATTCACAAGTGTAGGATGAAGACAAAAGTCATGATATATCTTTCATTCAAAACTGACCCGGAATTACATTTTCTAGAATTTTTCTGATTAGCAGTTCTGAATTACTTGTAATATATGTGTGACCTCAGGCCTTTCAACTGTGATAACCATAGTAATCATAACTAAAATTCTAAAATGCATTATTTTGTTAGCATACAAATTGAATTTGCGATAATACAATTATAATATTACAACTTTCATATTATAATGTATATTAAAATTTAATCTATGCTTATGTATGCATTCATTAGACAAATTCTAAGAAAATCACATTTCTAGCAGACTTGAATATTCAAAAACAATAATCACTAGGAAATAACATACTCTGATTCTAAAGTACAAAATTACTTATTCTAATTACATTACAAAATTTGTTCTTTAGATTTCACTGTGAATTCACTATTTCATCCAAATAAACAACATGAAGACATTTTCATGGATGGGACAGCCACTTTCACTTTGTGTGCTGGTTGAGTAATAGTTTCAGAAAGAAATTTTAACATCATGAGATAAATTTAAAAGTCTGGAACCAAACAAAATGTAACGTCATCTATTCCTATGTTTTCAGTTCCTATTCACTACATATACATATAATATACATACATACATACTTTATATATATTCTAAATACATATAATGGCTCTGTGCATATATACATACACATAAAAGATGTATATATATATGTACACACATGTATCTTATATATATATATTCTAAATATATAGAATAGGTCTATAATTCTTTAGACCTATTCACTACATATGAAAAATTATCAAATTCTGGTATTCTTTACCTACATCTAGAACAAAAAAAAATACTTCAGACTTCTGATATTTTTTATGGATTACTTTAACATCTTTTATTTATTTATTGAAGCTATGTTTTAAAAAGGGACAATATTAAGATGATTTGATAACCCATATTACCTGATTTTCTTCTCATTTCTTTAACCTATGGCCTTAACTTTTCTAATAAACAGTCTTGTGCTCAAGAGCAAAGTTTCATCTTCAAATCATTTCAAAATTCAAACTCTAATCTAATTGGTTTTTCCGTTCTGCCAAATGTACCCAATGCTTAACACATAATCCCCAAGATTGCTATATTCATTTTATGTTGCTACAAAATTACTTGAGGTAAATTTAACATCCTTAAACAACTCTGGGGACACACGATCTAATGTTTTTCCTGTTGAGAAAAAGTAGACTGTGGTATTAAGTCTTGATAGGTCATTTTCCAGAATTTTCGCACTTCATAGACCATCAGGCAAGTACCTCCATTTTCAGTTCAGAAATGGACTCTGGAGAATATGGAGCAAAGCTCAAACTAAGAAAAATGCTTTGATTTATTCAGGATGCACTGCTTTCAAGTAGCAGAAGACATTCTTAAATCAACTGAGTTCCTTTAGATATGTGTTTACTTTGAAGAAAAAATCATCCAATGCCATTCAGTGGGATACAAGATTAGCTAAAGATTTATCTTTGTCATTAGAGCCATCCACTGGGCTTAGATGAGAAAGAATTACCAGTTATATCCCAAAATACACCAGATCCCAGAATCCTGGTGTTACTTATGTGCTACAAATGAATGTCTGACATTTTCTTGGTAAGAACTTCAATTCTTCTCATTCTACAAAGGTTTAAACTTACAGCAGAGAAGCAAATTCTTAAATCTCATTGAGCACTGGAATATGAAGCAGATATTGAGACCCTGGATCTTCCTCTTTCTCTTTGCCTCCAAGTTGCCCTGAAGTAAATTTTTCTTTTCTGCCCTCATGAACTCTTGGTTTATGCAATCAATCATGAACCAAAACCTCAAAACTTGTTAGTCTAAAGATATCTGTCCTCATTGGAACATTGTTCTTCTGTCCCTTTACTACAGGCTATGCAAAATTTGTCACTGATGGTCAACTATGTGACTTGGAGGCAGCAAAGAGATGGATCCAGATCTTTCCTCCTTAAAAGCTGATTGTCTCTAATATTTTGTTACAGTGATAGAAAACTAATGCAAAAGAAATAATGAAAATCAGGGTTTAGACCCAGGCATGGTGGTTCATGCCTGTACTTGCAGCGCTCCAGAGACAGAGGCAAGAAGACTGTCACAAAGTAAAGGATAGCCTCATCTACATCATTAAGTTCAGTCTGGCCAGGGCTAAATAGGGAGATCCTATCTCAAAGAATCAACATAAATAAAATGCAGATATTACAACTGTATACCACCATATCTGGCTGAACTATTTAATGTTCTTCTGTAACTTGAATGGTACAGGTAATGATTCTGTTGATTAATAATGCCATCTGTCAGAATCTTTATAATTTTTTCATAATTAAAAATACTTTTTTGTGTTCTACATTTGTCTTATTTGTAATTTATGTATCTATAATACATTTATACCCACCTTTTTAAATCAAAATTTTCTGAGAATTTGGGGGGGGGGGGAGAGAGAGAAAACGAGAGAGAAAAGAGATTTTCCAGCAAGTACCATAGAATAGTGATGCAGTTTCTCAGTAGCAAGAAATATTATTGGTTCCTGGAAGGTCAGTCTCCAGCAGCTCAACATATGCAAAAAAATTCTGTAAATTTGGTGAGGTCTAAACTTTTCTATCTTAGGGGTAATAAGAAGAAAAAAACAAGTGTTCAAGTGATAACTTTCTCTTTTACCTCATCTTGAAAAATCATCTCCAACAGAAAACTCTAAATTTCAAGAGTTTTCAAGGTCATATAGAATTTCATGATTAAACAATAAGAAACAGAGCCATTATGGTAACACATGAGAAATCACAGAGTTTCTTTCAGGTTAGAGATGCTGTTTTCACTAAGCATGGTATGTAACCATGGCAGGTCTTGGCTATCAGTGAAGTTCCCTGATACGCAGTAAATGAAGCAAGTGTATAGCTCTGAGTGGTCAGCATTCCCTTACAGAGTGGCATTGACATTGAGGACCTAAGTAATATGCAGTTAGTTGGCTGAACTCTGAGCCTGGCAGATAAAGGCCAGGTTAGGAGTATATTCAAAACGTCAATTGCTGAGAAATTTTGTACAGAGAGTTGTGTCTTTAATGATTCCTAAAATATATACACATACGAAAAGAGTTTAAATGGAGTTAACATATAATACTATTAGGCTCCACATGCCAGCAAATAAAATTCCTATTACCAAAAAAAGTGTGTACTTTCTTACTAGTTGTTTGTTCTATAGATCTCAAAACATTACAGGTTATTGTCACTACTGAGTACCTATAACTACCACTTTACTAAAAACGAAATTATGCTTAACTATGTTCTAAATATTTGTCTTTATATCCACAGTTAAACATGGGTCTTACTCTTCACCAAGGAAACTTCTCTTTGCAATAGTTACAGACCATTTCAGAAAAACAAAACTTATCAAAATACAGTGTGTATAACCCAGTCCCAAATGATAAACTTACAAGACAGCTTACCTGTATCTAAGGCTCAGGGATCACTGTTAAAGACAGAGGTAGAAAGACTGTGAAAGCCAAAGGAACAGGGAGAATATGTCTTCTAATAATGTCAGAAAAGGTATACTCTTAATGTCCCACCAACATGGCTGACTAAACATGACCTGAACAAAAACAACAGCAACAGACAAAGTAGTAATGGACACAGTAAGATGGAATAGGGCAAAATTACAACAGCTCAATCCTAGACAAAGAACAAAAGGCAACTGAAGAATTCCGAGAACAGGAGAAATTATCTTCCCCAGGGAAGAGCCCATCAATTGATTACACAGCAATTACAAATCAATTGGTATCAGGAACATTATACAGACTGAGCAGGTTGTGGAGATAATACAAATTTTATCTCAGAACAATTAAAACAACGAAGGCCATGAATGTGAACGAGAGCAAAAGGAAACGAATAAAAGGGCGAAATGGAAGTAATTATATTTTGTTATAATTTCAACTGTATACATAAAAAAGTACACACAACACAAAAAGTGGATACCAATTTGGATGAGTGTAGATGTGGGGTAAATCTAGAGGTATCGGGTGGAGTGAGTATGACCAATATACACTGGGTAAAATCTCTCAAAAAACTAGTAAAAATATCCTTTGAGAAGGCCCTACTGTGCAAGCTTAGGAAAGAATATTACCATAAGCATAGTGGTACACTCACAGAACTCATGAATCACTGAGTTATCTTCTACAACTACATGCAGGCCTTATTATTAGAAATGAATGACTGACAAATCCTTGACTATAAATTCAATGTAGAAAGCTTTAATAATTTAAACTCTTATAGACAGACTAAGCTCCATCAACCCTTCTTCTAAATGAACATTTTCATAAATTCTACTAAAGTAAGAAAAAATGAAAAGGCCAGTTTCTCACTCATCATCTCTCCAGCTGTGAGAAAAGTGTAGAAATTTTTGAACAGTTTTGGTCACCCCCTGAGGAGACCATGTGCACAATTATCTTAACCAAGCATCATTTGGACTATGAGAATTTTTTTTCTCATTACCACACAGCAAGCAACTAAGTCACCTAAGCACCAGGTCTTTTCACGGGTCCCTTTGAATATCTTTACCATAATAAAAAGAACACCTGTAACTTTGGAAACCCAGTAGGAAAAACACCTATATGGAAGCTTCACTTTGACACATGCACACTGGGTAGTTATGTTGATTGGTGGCCAGGATAAGACAAACCAGGATGCTGTGTCTTTTCTTAGCAAGAATATAAAAATGTACAAACATCCTTCCTTTATACCAATGCTGAGCTGAAAAAAATATCCAAAGAAGATTGATAACATGTAACTACAAACTCTAAATTATTAATCTTTGTCATGGGCTAAAGTAAAATGTAAAGTCAAAATGAAAGCCCATAGTAAGGCCAAGTTTTCAAAATGTATTACTAAATTAAGAAATAAAGAAATACGGTATCAATAATTCAACACTCTTGTAAATTAAATGTTCAGCCTCTGCCAACCAGAAAAAATTGTGGCTGGATTCTGGCTCTAAGGGTTTTAGGAAAGTGATTTGATTTTTTTTGATGGAACAGCACAAGAGAAATATGTCTATCTTAATCTTTTTCACTGTACCCTGGATATAAAGAGAAGATAGGAAAATGGCGAATTTAAGAGAGATAGAGAAGGTCACTTGAACTCTACAGAGACAATTAGTTTTATTAAAAGTCAGATAGCATGATCAAGGTGTTAGAAAATTCTGGCTTTCTAACTGGAAACAATTATCATATCAATATAATTGCTTTGAGACCTTTATAGAAGTAGATACATACATGATAGCTTATGTAGTGTTGATCTACGTACATAATAACATATGTGATATTGATCTACATGGAGGATAAAAAATGTGGTGTTGATCTATCTTATATGATAGAATATGTGGTTTTGATCTAGATGTGTGACAGAATGTGTGATCTACATACATATGTGCTGTTGATTTCCGTATATGACAGAACATGTGGTATTGATCTATATATGCAATACAATGAGTGGTTTTGCTCTATAATGACAATAGGACATGTGGTATTGATCCTCATATGTGACAGAACATGGGGTGTTGATCTACATATATGATAGAATGTGTGGTGTTTATCTTCCTGAGCCTGGATTACTTGACATTGTATTTTTTTTTCTACTTCCACCTATTTTCCAGCAGTTTATGATTTCATTCTTTTCTTATAGCAGAATAAAATTTCACTGTTTACATTTTCATTATCATCAGTTAACTGATATGTAGACTGTTTCCATTTCCTTGGCATTATGACTGGAACAATAATTACCAAGTCTGTGAAAATATCTCTATACAAATGTATAAAATGTACATATTGAGGTGGTATGTCTGGTTCACAAAGTACTTCTACTTTCTTGAGAAATTTATACAATGTGAATAACAAGAAATTAAATGCAACACTGTCATCACACTCTTCAAAGCCCAGGGAACACTACAGTAGCAGGGCAAGAAAGAATATAAGAGCCAGAGTAAAGTGCATCTTCCCTGCATGGCCATGGCATTCCTTAAGGGTCTGTAGCCGTGATTACCTGAATGAGACCTGGAAACATTAGCTCATCAGCATTGCTTCATGGTAAGGACATTGATTTATAATGCCCCACTCTTCACTGAAAATATTTAGGCAACTAATGTTCACTGGAAGAGGGAGAAACATTTTTCTTTATAATGTAACCATTGGTGTCTTGCTCTTATAAATAATCTCACATCCATTCTCTTATAAGTAACCCTCATTAACTGACTGCTTTGTGTTTCCAGAAAAAAAAAATGCAGATAAGTGGGAGACTGGAAAGAGGAGGGGAGCCAAGAAGCATTTGTGGGAAACAAGTGTGGGCAAAGGAAGATGAATAGAACTCAAATATCTGCTGCCCACTTAGAAAAATATCAATGAGACTCATTACTAGAAAATACTTATCTGGGAGAATCAGTAGGCAAGAGGACATTATTAATTCTTCTCTTCATATATATGGGGCAAAGAGCAGCCTTCAAAATGAATGGAAATCCATTATCTGCAACTCAGTGCAGACTGGAGAGACCGGGTTTCATCCCTGAGGGTGGTACTGTATTGGATCACCAGCTCCTGAACCATGGAAGTGTATGTTCTGTGTATCAAGAGCAGTAAGAAAACAGTAAACCACAGAAGTGAGAAGCCAAGGACAGTCCTTCCTGTTGCCTACAGAGCATCTACCTCCTTTCCTTGGGTCCCCAGGTTGTGTCCTATCCACCTTCCTTTAGATAACTCTATTTTTACTCTCACCATTGAACTCTGGTCTTTCCAGATGTGTCTGTCACATCTCTTTTTTTTCTCCCTAAGACTGAGTAGAACCATTCATTTGTGTGCTCTCATTGACATGCAGATGACATCTAAGGGCATCTACAATTCACAGCTTTCTAGAGCTTTATGCTGTGCTTGACAACTCCATGTAAATGTTCTGTTGACATCTTAAAATCAGAAAAGACGCCATCTTCCCCATAAACCCACCCTTGTCTATTGCATCTCTATAATCCAATCAATCTGTCTGAGAACAGAAAGATTTACCATTCAAATCTAAGGCCTAAGAGGCTCCCTGGTCCTTCCCATGCATGTGGCCCTTCAAAGACCCTGGGGAGCCCATGGAGATTTATGAATTCATCATTTTGCTTTCATTTTCCGTAAGATGCAAATCCCCAAATGATAAATTCTTCCAAGTCTAAAGATTATTATCATTCTCTCCTGATTTCTATGTCTTCCTTCTATGCAGTTTCAGATACTCACCCCCTTCATATTGAAAACACACCATGACTGCTCTAACCAGTCTTTTTACATTCACTACACAACCTCAAAAGTGGGGGTCCTTGTCCTATTCCAACTCTTTTGAATACATCATATGTACGGAAGCAACAACTATCATCTTGATAATTATTCTTTACACCTTTTTGGTTTGTCAAGGTTGAATGAATGCAGTAGCTCAAAAGATAAGAGCATTGAGAAGCTGGGCACTGCCGGTCCTCGTCTCTTGCCTCTCTGAGCCTTATAACCCTATCAACATATCACTCTCCAAACATTGTACTCGTTTATATTTCTGGACAAATATTTTCTACTCTGTACCTTTGAAGATGGCATCTTCCAATTCATCTAGCCACCTTCATCCAGTCATTTTTATTAGCACACATTAACTGTACAAATAATTTTTATAGCAGTTTCATATATATAATGCATAAAATATTGAATATAATTTCCCACACACAATCATTTTCTGTTTCTTTTCCCTTTTCACATTGGTCTCTCTACTACCAAATGGTCTCTTTTATATTATTATGTCTTTTTTTTTAAATCTAAATTCCATATGTAAGAGGAAAGATAAAGAAATTGTTTCTCAAGGTTTATCTTATCTTGATTAGCATTATTTCCAATTTCAACCATTCCTTTTATGGCTGAACAAAACTTAATTGGGAGGCTGGGGTTGGTGACAAACACAACACTAGGAGGAAGAACTCTATGATTTCAAAGATATTCTAGTCTACATATTGAGTTCCAGGTTAGCTGGGGCTATGCAGTGAGACTCATATGTATATATAATGATGGCTCAGTGATTAAAAGCCTGGCTACTCTTGCAAAGGTATCATTTCCTGATACCCACAGGGCAGCTCACAATCATGTATAACTCCCATTCTCAAGGAGTCATGTGGCCTCTTCTAGCCTTCATGGCCACCATGCACATAAATAGTACATAGTCATAAATTTAATCAAAAAACTCATACAATGTAAATTAAATACATAATTTTAAAAATGTGTATATGTATCAGTGTGTGTGTGTGTGTGTGTGTGTGTGTGTGTGTGTGTGTGTGTGTGTGTGTGTGTGTGTGTGTGTGTGTGGTGTGTACCTTCATGTGAATGCAGGAATGTGCCTGGGTATTATTTATTTTCATGCCGTCCAATGTGCTTGTCGTTTTGACTGTGTTCATCACCTGATGATCTTTTGGATACTGACTTCATTTTTTGTGGTTGTTCTCAGAGCCTATCAAATAGCTACAGCAAGGTAGGCACTCCCTACAGGTTAGCTGACAGGCCAAAAGGTGAGAAAAAATAATAAAAGTTCAACTACAAGTAGTCTTTTAGAAACTTTTACTTAATGGCTGTATTTCTGACAAATGGAGGGATGACGCATCTTGTTTGTTAGAACAATGCCACATATATAGGACACAGTGATTAGTGAATGAACAAAATCATCTTTCATAGTCATTCTGTATGCCGTCACTGTCATCTGTGGAAGAGCAGAGTGTTGGTGGTGACTATGTGTGACTGTACACATACATGTGTATAAAAGACATTATTTTCATAAATATAAAAATCATTACATACATTCTTTTTAAAATATAATTTCATGGTCCCTACTCAGGAAAATTCCTCTGGAATAATGACCCTTCTGGAGAAAAAAAAGGCAAAGAAACAGCAGATTTCTTAGTTTAATGTAATAGGCATTGGTTACTAGTTATTGAGCATGTGAAGCAAAGTGTTGTGTTGATATTGTATAAAATAACGTATTTTACTGAAGTTGATTTTGCCTTTAGTTTTACTTAATTAATATCTTTATCCAGTGTTCATACCAGGGCTTTCTAATTATGGACAAGGCTGTATTCTATTTCCACAGCAAGTGCAGACCTAAGAGGCAGAGAATTAGCTTGGGCTATCATTCAAAGTCTGTCTTTGGTAATAAAGCTTTGGAGTTTATGACAGTGAAATGCCCCTCGCTCAAAGAAGCTTTATTCTACTATGGCAATAGAATTCACCCAAATCCTATTATTTCTAAACGGTACCATTTGCTGGGAGAAAAAAGAATATCTTTGAAGGTAACTTCACTATTTGAGCTCTGGCATACATCTTCTTTCTGTTCATATGGTTTCTACTTAATATAAACACAGTAAAGAATACAGAAAAACCACTGAAAGAACTGTCTGTTTTAGCTTCTGATAGCCTGTGCATATAACTATATTTTACTGTGTCTTTTGAATAGTAAGGAAAGAACAGCTCCAAATCAAGGCCAGTTCTAAACTCCAAACATCTAGCAAGCATATGTAGAGCTAGTGGAAGCTGAAGGGGCAATGACCTATAAAGTGAGCACTGACTTAAGTTAGATGGCCTTTTGTCTCTTTGCCTTAGAGGTTGAGACCATTTACAATTTTAAAATGGATGAAGTCAGACAGAACAGGCTTTCCTGCTCAGTGAAGCAGAGACAGGACCAAGGAGCAAGCATCTGTCAAAAGAAGATGTTTTGTCCAGAGTAATCTGTCAAGATTTCAAATCTTCTGACACCTTCCATGACCAGAGCATACAGAGATGACTGTGATGGATGTGGACAACACTGTGGGGTCCATCATGCCTGATATTTAACACTTTAAAGAGGAATAATCTACGTGATCCTTTCAAATTAGTAATTTACAGTTAAGACATTGCTGTTCTAAGTGTTGATTCTAAACACACTGAATTTTCTTATAAAATTAAGGGAGTTTCATATAGTGCATGTTATGATTATCTTAAAATATAGAGTTGATTAGTAAATAAATTATAACTAATTAAAACAATGGAAGATCTAAAATTTTTATTAGTTCTTTGAGAATTCATAGGGTACTTTGATAGTATCCAATCCCTCCCCTAATTCCTCCCTGATTCTCCACTCTCTCTTTCTTACTCACCCAACGTTGTGTTTAACAAACCCACCAAGACCAATTTATGCTGCCCGTTTACTCTGGAATGTGTGGCCTTCTGACACTTTGTCAACCTATGAGTGGGGCACATCATTTAAAATAGCTGACTTTCCCTTTCCCAGTGGCTACCAGTTATTTCTAGCTCCTCAACTAGGGGGTGGTACATCATGCCCCTCTCCCCTCCTCAAACAGGATTTTGTCTAGCATGTATTTGAGCAGGTCTTGTAAATGAAGTTACGGCTGACGTGCTCATATGTAACTTCCCTGCTGTGCCTGGAACTGTTTCCTTGTAATCACCCACCACATTTGTCTCTTTTGTTTTCTCTAAAACCACTTCAGCAATGATTCCTGAGCCTTAAGAAGAGAAGACACAATAAAGATGTTCTACTTAGAGCTAACACTTCAGTCAGTTAAGCATTGACACTTTGGGGGTCTCTGTGCTAACTGAAACATACTCAAAAGGGAATTCTCTGATTATTGTTTGAGAAATGCATTATATGGACATAATGATAGATCATTAGGAGCTGTTTTAAGGGACTTAAAGAGGTTAAGAGCACTGGTTTCTCTTCCAGAGATCCTGAGTTCAGTCACCAGCAACCGCCTATGAGATCTGGTATCCTTTTCTGTCATAAAGGCATACATGTAGATAGAGTACTCATACCTAAAATAAATTTTTGAAAAGGAGTTGTTTTAATATTTCACTTACCTGATAGTAGTAAACTCTCCCCTAGGGCCCATGACCCGGCCATAGGTTCTTAGCCCAATAATTATGCCTGATAAGATGACTATCATCCTGTGGAACTCTTCTAATGTTTATGCCACTATTGTACCAATGAGCACGAGTTGCCACAACAGTTGTTATTGGGTTCACAACTGGTAGGACTGATGACTGGTTTTCTCCCGCAGTAGCAGCTTACAGCCCTATGAAAACTAGACTATTGGAATAAATCTTCAGGGTCAATATCAGCTTGATATCTTCATGTCTGTGACTCAAGTATTTAGTATCTTCAGCAATAGGGTCTTACTGTCAAGTTCTGGAGAATAACCAGGAACAGTAGCAGTAGTCTATGATGTTTGTGGAATATGGTTTTCTTTGGCCTCAAAAAAAAAAAAAAAAAAAAAAGAGGTATACAATTCCTGCCACTGGGTTTTTAATATGCTAATGTGTGATGTCTAGTAATGGGCATTGTTGATTGTTGCCCAATTATAGAAAAACTTACACAATTGGGCCACCAACATGGTTAAGAGGGCAAAGGTGCTTGTCATAAAAGCAACCTGAGTTAATAGCTGGAACCCTTATCCTAAAGACAGAAGAACAAAACCAACTCACAGGGTTATCCTCTGATTTCCACACAAATGCCACAGTATATGAATGTCAGCATACTTATCATATATACTCAATAATAATAAAATAAAAACTTTAAACCAAAAGAAATCCTTAAAATGTTTTGACTCAATAGTTATAATTTTTAAATTTATACTAATGATATTATTGAGTATTAATTGTAACTTATTAAAACAATGCAATAGTATAAAATAATTTGAATTCACATTTTATATAACAAACCCCGGTCCCAGGGAGTGGTTCAGTAGTAAGGCATTTATTTTCTATACAATACACAAGGATTTGAGCCCAAGTACCATGAAATAAGAGAAAAATATCTAAAGTATACAGACATCATATGAAAAAAATTTCCAAATTATTATTATTTTCTATCTAATATATGAACCAGTCTCATGAAGATTTATAGTTTTAATAATAAATACATTTAAATATACATATAAGAACAGTGAGAAGAAAATGTGAATAGATATACAGACATTCATGCAGGCAGAACACCAGTGCACATATAACAAATATAAATAAATCATTTAAGAAAGTATTAAAATGTTAATAATTAATATTTCAATAATGGAATTGCTACTGATTTTATTTTTTTAAGTTGCCCATTATATTTTTAATTTTTCTCAAAATGCTTAAGTTTATGGTAACTTGGAAGAGGATTTGGTTATTGTTTTATTTTGTGTTGTTATTTTGTGGTGGTAAGGATCCAGCCCAGGAGCTTGTGAATACTAGGTCAGCATTGTTTCGCTGGGCTATATCTTCAACCTAAAATGTAATGCTTAGGTGATAAAAGTATTTGTAAGAATTCTTTAACAGCTTTTTATGTTTCTCTGTTTATCAGGCATTAGCTTCCTTTCCTATCTGGGTTTTAAAAATATTCACTGAATCCCAAAATATTTTTTACTCTTACAATGAATCTTTAATGTCCATGACATGTGAGCTCCAGAAGGCTTAGGAGGTCTTGTATAGATAAATAACAGCAAAAATGTATAAGTGGTCATGGAGCAGGTAAGGATGTGTATCTGCAGCGTGTAAACATCACCATTTAAGTGGGAATACTTAAAACACAGATCAAAGAAGTGTATGCTGTCCATTACAGCTAATAAGCCAATAGCCCTAGTGGCATTGGATTACACGTGAATACTTCTAGGAATGTGACTTTCAGCAGGCATAGATATAAAATGATCAGATAAGAAACACGACATTTTAGAGTCAGAAATTTCTTTGGGGAGTCCATCTTTACGTCTCCACCCCAGTGAGTACACCAGTGTGAAAATGGGTACAAATGCCAAGCTTGGTGCTTTCCAAATATATTGAGGAGTGGGTAATTGGAATATGTGAAGTTGGGAAAGTACAGCCTACCTTGAGCAATGTCTATGAAATAAAGATTATCTTTGACTAGAGAGAAATTATACAAGCCTTCTAACTTTTCCAAATAAATTTTCACACTGCACTGATGAAAATTATAATTTATGAGACTCAAGCTTTAAACTTGGGGTGGAGAACATTGAGTTGGATATTTAATGTATTCCTGGTGGTTCTCCATTTGAGCTTCCCCACTTCTGTGTTGGCATGTGTCATGAGAAGCTGATCTAGACGGGACAGTACTGGGATCCCTTGCCAGCCAGTGTTCAATGGGCTTCAGTTAATGGAATAAAACACTGAACATCACAAGGAAGGTTCAGAGTATTATTTCCTGTTCATTTTTTACTGTGGTACTTATCTGGAAAAAGCCAAATCCTTTTCAACTACATTTAGATGACTTTAATCCAAGGCATCAGCTCCCACAGTAAGTAGCTTCTGACCTCACGTGTCTCAGGGTCTTAGGTTTATTTTCAGCTAGCTTCATTTTTGGCATGATTAGTCACTCCTCTGAGAATAGAAGAGCTTTGTCATTGATATCAGGTTTTTGTATCCTTAAGTATAATATATATGATGTACTATTAATATGTATTATATATATATATATATATCTTTGTGAATAAATTCTTGGTAACACAAGAAAATTGCAAAATATCCTCTTAATGAGGATACTGTATAACTTGGAACATATATGTAGAGGGAGAGATTTGTATGTACTGTTGCAACACTTGGGGTTCATTGCTTATAGCTAGCACTGTCCCTACCAGATCGTGTACTTTGTTATTTAAAGCCAAAATTCAATGACAGCCTGAAAGTAGTGAGCTGAGATGAAAACTTTCCTGGAATATTAAAATATTATAATAATGCATAATTCAATAATATATTAATATATAATTATATGATACAATAAATATAATTATATATTATAAAAGAAGCTTGAGGCTCAAGCAGTTCAAAAATGTAGGAATAGACTTCTCATATATAAACAACTTTCTGTCTCTCCATTGCCCAATGACAAGCTAAAACTTATCAGTGAGTGTCTCATCATCTCTAACAAAGGATGGTCTATCTCTTCACTTTTAGTGATGATGTGGACGTTCATTCCAATGATATTATCAATGATAAAAATGATAAAGCAAGGTGAGACTTGCAGTTGAGGAGCTTAATTATTAGAGGAAAGTTAATTCTCAAAGCCTAGACACACAGCAGACTCAACAGCTTTCAGAGTATGTTGATGCTTTAAAATTGGGTTTACTAGTGGCTTGCAAGGAATGAAACCAAGAAGTGCCCAAGGAAAATATTATTTGATTAATATAATCTAGATGCAACTTCCTGATTAAAAAGTCATATAAAGCCCAACTGCAGCTCATGTCTGAATAAAAAGACCTTGTTTGTCTGACCCAGCATGTTCATTAAATTATACAAATAACAACTAGAAACATTAAGTAATTTAGTTATGTTGGTGTCAGAAAAAGATAGATAAAACTCATACAAATCAGAAGCTTAATTCATGGGCAAGGTTTCTTATGATATATGCAATGGTTGTCTCCTTGGGCCTGGAACTGTAGATTGTACTATTTATTAAAGTGATGGGAAAGCTCAACTTATGACTGACCTCCAAAAGTGGGAAATATTACCTATACACACACAGACTCTATAGGACTCCATTAAAGCTATTCCTAGGATACAAGATAGAAGGTAAAATGTTCTTAAAATAAAAACAAATGCATCCTAAAGACAAGAAGAAAGCGAGGATGGCCACAGCAAGCAGGAAGTGAGGTATACACTGAGGATTAAGGGTTGGTCAACCAGACCACAGGCTCCCCTATGCTGCTATGGTCAATATTTTGAAATTGGGGACTTTAAATCTAGGAGCAGAAGGTATGGGTCAGTGATGTGATTTAATTCATGTTTGTTAGTACTAGATCTGTATACAAGGGAAGGATTAAAAGACTGGAAAGATTTCAGGCATTTATTTAACAGAAGAAAAAAAGGAAGTTCTGTAGAGTTGGGATGTCTTAGTTTTGACCAGATGTGCTTGTATTGTTTTGTCTGCTAAAGTTTCGAGCCTTCTGCTCTGTGCAGCGGGTGTCCCCTGTGGTGGGCACTATCAGTCTTTCTGATCATGACTCCCTTAATGGAAAGGTGTCTTGCCAGGATTACCTATAATGTCATTAACTTTACCACATAACACACTGATTTGTAGTTAATACTAAGAGATGGAAAATTGAGTTATTTCTTGTCTTTCACTTATAGTTATGCAAACAAAACATCATGATGAATCTTTTATAGGATATTTTTAAAGATTTTGTCTAATTTTTGAGTGTGAGTTTAGATTAAGGTGGTTAGTAGGCTTGGCAGGTCCATTGGATCTGTATTTGCCAACTGGAATAAAAAATGACAAATTTTCCAACATATGCTCATGAGCTAGTGCCAATATAGGATTAATACTGGCTAATGTACCATTTGTGGTTAGCTTACAAAGTCTTAGGATAATAGATGATACACTTTTCTTTAAAAATAAATGAAAACAGAAATTCTAATATGTTCTTCCTCTATTTCAGTACTCTATCTCACATGCTCTGGAATTGACATGTCTTTCTTTGAAGGCTTCAAGCAAGAGGACACTCACAGTGAAAGGTAATACAGACTTGAAAAACATGAGCATTAATGAGGAAAATAAAAGGTGTCAGCACGTACAGGATGATTTAGGAATTCCAGAGATGTTGACTCTGCTATGAAACATCTCTGCACATTTACATTTCTTAGTTTTCATTCTGACATATTTTGGAGAAAAATAACAAAATAGTTGCAACAAACAGCACCATTCCTCATGTGCACACGTCTTCTGCCTTCTCTGGTGAATTATGTTGACAGGGTTGGAGGAGCCAAAAGCCCATTAACTGCATCCAACAAGTAATGCTGAGACCTAGAGTGTTCTTGCATCTTGGTAATAAATCACAGAAAATAGTGGCTTTCTTTGTGGATTCTAAAGACAGTAAAAAATATAGTTGCCCTTTAATAAAAAAAGTTCATGTGCACATATTTGGATACAACCAAAATATCCTGTTTTTCTCTTCTTTCTAGGTGTCCTCTCATGTTCATATATTTTACTATTTCTGTTTTTATTAATTTTAATAAAAGTTAATATTAAAAAGTAACGGGCTTCATTGTGGCACCAAATGCATTTTCAACTCCATTTTTTGAGAGTTTCATACATGAGTGTTGCACATCATTTCACTTTTCCTGTATAGTTCCTCATTCCTCCCATTCTCTCAAAAATTTATGATTTACACACACACACACACACACATACACACACACACACACACACACACCCTTACTATTTAGTGTTGCTCATATGTACATGTATTTAAGACTGAGCACTTGGAGCTTGATAATCTATCAGGAAGTTCATCTCTGGAGAAAACTGACTGATCCTCTCTCAGCAGCTCACAGTTCTTCATCTAGAGGTCAGACTGTGGAATTTCCCTGACCTATATTGATATGTTAACTGGCATTGTTATTATGTAGCTTAGATGTTATGGTACAGCTTCCATAGCATGTCTCAAAGACACTACGCAGAAGTAGCCATCCTTGTCCTTTGACTCTTAAAAATCCTTTCATATCTTCTGTAATTGTCATTGAGTTTTATATGTAAGGGCTGCATTTCAAACTTATCAGTTGGGGTTGGGGGCTTCATGCTCACTTATTCTCTTCATTTTGATCAGTTATAGACTCCTTGAAATCATTTCTATCTACTGCAAATATACATTTCTTTGCTGTGAAAGGAGAGCATGCCTCTCATAAGAATATTCACAATGCCGTTAGAAATAATACTGGTTTAGGAAAGTGGGAGTGGAAATTCTCTTTTAAGTTACATAATCTTAACCATGGGTAATTGGCTAAGTTTTCAGTCACAGGAATGAATTTTCTGCTATTGAGTAGATCTTAAGTCCAGTGGAAAACTTATGGTTATTCTTTAGATAAAAGTGCCACTAGTGTACCATTGAAGATATCCCGTCAGCCCGGTCATTTTCATGGTTCATAAGATTTATAGCTGGGGAGACTGTTACTGTTTTTCTTACTCGATAGCTTACATAGCAAATTCTAAAACTCTGAGAGATATTCTTCAGGTAAGAAGCATCCAGGCAAGATTTTTCCAAGTTCTGTGTCCAAACTATGTGATGATTTTTTTTTTTTTAATCAATAAAGTCTTATCCTCCAAGTTCTCGGAGGCAAGATAACATTCTATATAGTTTGGGGAGTTTTAAACTACCCTGGCCCACAACTCAAAAGGAGATTTTCCATGCCTAAAACTGGGATTGTTAGATAGTCTTCTAGGGGAGAAGAGTTGAGATTTTTGTTAGGTAGACAGATGGATGTAAAATTTGTAGTTTTACCCTAAAATAAGTTTTCCAAAAAAAGGGATGAAATGGGAAAGGAGTAAGGATAAAAAAAAAAAATCTACCAGATGTATAAAATGATCAAGCTAGGGCAAGGGTCTAGCACTATCTTGATGTAAAGTACAAGAGGAAAGCCTGAGGCTTAGAAGATAATAATAAAATTTAGGCAGACTCAAAACATAAAAGGCCTGAATGTAGGTCAGAATCAAACCTGAGGCAGCTAATACATTACTTTGGAGATGTAAGAAAGGAGGAGCTAGCCTAAAGTGGCTCTAGAAAGAGGTTTGTCTGTACTGAAGTACTGAACCTACTTGTCCTGTGCTTCAGGATCCTATCCTGACCCTTCTGCATAGCCACTCCCACATATAGAGCAAAATGAGTTCCAGGACATAAGAGGCTTTAAACCACAAACATTATTTTCAGGCTCAGATTAGGCAACAGAAAGCATATTCAGAACCTTTCAATCCTCCTCAAATCACATGTGGACCAAGCAGCAGAACAAGCTCAGGTTATTTTGTTTCTAAACTTTTGGCCATCAGCCACGATGGAACTTTATTATTTAGACACCAAGTCTATGTAAGTGCTAGAGAAACTGATAACATTCTTTAATTACTTAATATAAAGTCATTTTAACTTCTGCTACAAAAAAATTAAATAGCACACACCTTTAGAAGACTAAGTGACATACTGGAAATCTAGCCAATTATCCACAGGATTCTCCCTCTAATGCTTGCAAAGGCTTCAAGCAGCATTGGCCTCAAAATTCTTTTGTTTTAGAAGATGATTAGATAGATAGGTAGAATAGATAGATATATGTGCATAAATATATAACCAAAACCTGTTCATTCATTCCATTTAGTGTTGCATATAGTACTCATCATTTGGCATTTCATAACCAATTTGAGGCACCTCCTTAGAGGAGACTAATTCTTCCTCACTCAGTCATCCTTAGTTACCTGTAGGTTTAAGGATGGCACCTTGTGAAATGTTCCTCTTCCAAGTTAGCATGTCCTTTGGTGTTGCCATTGTTTGGGTCTTATTTACGAAGCCATAGTTTTGAGGTATCACTGTTGTAGCTTCCCTATCATTTATAGGAGACTCAATCCTTCAGCAAAATTTGCATGCCTTTGACTCTTTCAACATGCTCTGCTCTTTTTCCACAGTGTTTTCTGAGCCTATGAGGGGTTTTATTTTAGATGTGTCAAATAGGTAAAGTGCCCCACAAGCAGTTGCTTTCAGCCTTTTTGGTCAGGTGTGGTTTTCTGTGATTGCTTGCTGAGAAGAGGAGCCTCTTTGATGAAGCGTGAGAACTACTCACACATGGGCTTAAGAATTCGTACTTAGAATGCATCTAGGAATAGAAAGAACAGTGCTGTAATTTGCCTTCTCTCCTCCCTATTTTTACCCCCACTAATGTCTCCTAATTCCTCACACTAAGTCATAATTGCATTTGTGTGACTTTGGGGTTTTTCTTTGTAACTTACTGAGTTTAATCACATTCAGTTGTGGGGACATGAATTGGAATCTATTCAGTGGGGTCTGAGTTACTCACCAGTGTCTATACCAATGAACATAATGACTTCCTTTTCTCCAGCAGCCCCTACTGTTGCTTACTTCCTTGGGTGGGACAAAGCCTATGAGCTCCTCTCCGTTACATAACTGAATGTTTACTGGCTCAAATATTTGAAGGTCTTATGCAAGTGAGCATAGTTGTTATGAGTTTATAAGTGTTTTTGCCATGCCCTGCCCATGAGACAATGTTTCATGGATACCTTGTAATCCTCAGTAGAGCAACCATAAAAATGCAGCAAGTCATACATCTTAGTGAAAGTTTCAACAGCTATGGTAACACACTATGGCCAATATCAATTATGGAAGAAAGGGTTAATTTCATCCTGGATCTTGCAGTCTATCATCCAGAGAAATGAGGGTAGGAACTCAGAACAGGCACCTACAGGCAGGAGCTATTGAAAGGGTCATCAGGGAGATCTGTTTGTGGCTTCTAAGTCCTGAACTCTTCAGATTGTTGTCTTATCCACCTCAGGACCACCTACCAGGGAAAGCACCATCCACAGTAGTCTGGATCTTTCTACATCAACAGTCAAACATGAGGATGATTCACAGACTTTCCTATAGGCTAATCTTACAGAGATATGCTACAATGCCAAACTGCCAGGTAGTTCCCACTGATGTAATAATGGCACAATTTTGGGGGGTAACCAACTGTTTTCTGATTATATCTGAGTCTTACTACACTGGAGAGAATTAATGATTAGTACTGTTAGTTTGGCCCAAAGTCTATGTCATGGGGCATCATAGGCCCTAAATATAAACTATTATTTTTATTTTGTTAAATGATCATGTTATCAAATTGCCTTATACTTACATTCATACTCAGTAATCAGTGTTGTTCTCATACTTGGTTAGACAAGTTTTTTCTTATAGTATACAACAGACAGTGAAGAGATTCATAGCCAAAAACAGGTGACTGTGAGTGCTCAGTCCTATCTGAGACATCTTTATCAACCTGCCACTCACCTTCAGCCCAGCAAGGCTCAGGGAACATTTCTGGCTTAGAGAAGGCAGAAAAAGTTTAAGAGCCAGAGGACGTACCAAGCACCGTGAAACACTCTTTTCTAGACACAATGTGGCCATTGCCCTCCTTAACTCACATTTGTGGTTATTTGTATATGACCTGAGTAGTTCCAAGTCAACCAAAGCCCCATCATAGATGAGGAAGGAACTCAAGAGGCACCATTTCCAAATGAAAAATTATTAGCAGTGGTTATTTGACAGGGAAGGGAGAATCATACTTCTCTTGGAGTGAGCCCCTGGTAGGTTGTGCAATCTCCAGGGGAAGAGCCTGCCTCCATGGAAAGCACAAAACGGACTTAATAATTTAAAAAAAAAAAAAAACTCATAAGTCTTGGAGGTGGACATGTGCAAGAGAATCCATGAAGAATTGTAGAGGAGAAACAAGAAATAGATCCAGTCATATTTCATTGTATACATATTTGAAATTCTCAAATAATAAAAAAGGGGGGAAAACCCAAAGCAATGAACAAATGTTGATCTGACACCTTTTACAGTTCATTTTACTCCACAATTTCAATATGTTTGCTGCTTTAATTCATAAGAAAATCAATATTTGTATTCTATGAGCAAATTCTAATTGTGTTGCTCCTTTGCCTCTACAAAAGCCAACTGCTAAAACTGCTTTCATCCCACATTAGTCAGAAGCAAATGTAACCTGCGTGTCGGTTTGTTAACCCCAAATCTAAATTCTTGAGGAAGAACTCTGGACTCTGGCTTAGTTTCTTAGAATCCTTATGGGTGAGATCCTGCTTTCAAATCAGCCATGACCTTCAGGAAATGTGAGAATCATAGGCATTTCCCAGGGTATGACATTGAACAGCAAGCAGCAGGGTTGTCTATTGACAGAGAAAACAGAGCTCAAGTTTATTTCTTTATTTCTTCACTGAAGGGATTATTTTAAGCATATACAATATATCTTCAGGTTAGCCACAGTAAGGTTGCTCAAGAATATGACAAATGGCAGAATCAGGAGATATTTCCCATGTGTTTCTAACACTACAATCCATGGAATTGGATGTATTCCAGAACAAAGAAACTGATCCTTTATCTCTTTTGTTACATCCTTTGCCTGGGTTTCTAAGAAGAGCTCCAATAAGCTGGTATTGTTTTAGAAGTTATTACCTGATGCAGCAGAGAAGAAAGACAACAATGGTAACCAGAGAGTCAAAACAAGGATGTGATACCCTTGCCAAATAGTAGTAGAGCCAAAAAATACAAGCAGCATGTTAGAACTGTTCCTCAGAGAAAAAAGGGGGGTAGTGGGGTACTACAATTTCCATTTGATTCTGCACTTCTAAAAGAGCTTGTAGATTGTGAATGCTCTATATTTGAGGGCTGCACTCTCCTGGGCACTGCTGAAAAGGTCTGGAGTCAGACTCTGAGGGGGAAGTTAGATCAAAACTTGAGCAATAACTCAGTAGCACCTTAAAGGCCAGTGATGTACAGACAGAGCTACAGCCAGAGGTTGGGAGGTAGGTGGGCCTGGAGCTAGTAAAAGGGATTGATACAAAGCCACAAACCAGTCTGGAAAAGAGTGGTGCTACTGTAGCTGTTGAAGGCCAATGGAAATTAACTACTACTGTCACTTGCAACACGAGAGCCTAAAAACCACTGTAAAGCACTCTGGATTTATCTC
The DNA here is from genome assembly GCA_033318265.1 of Phyllotis vaccarum. Lineage (NCBI taxonomy): Eukaryota > Metazoa > Chordata > Mammalia > Rodentia > Cricetidae > Phyllotis > Phyllotis vaccarum. The sequence goes on from JARWLC010000010.1 coordinate 78,842,709, forward strand.
CAACAGAAGACAGATATTTTCTTTTGAACATGTTCCTGATGGTTGAAAATAAAACACAAAAAGTTAAATCCGCCCTCTAGTGTCCAAACTGGTACTTTACAGTTATCATATATACTTAGTCTACCACATAGACCTAAGTGCACTGAACAATGCAAATGACACCTGAAAAAGGGTGTGTGTGAGAGAGGTTTTTATATTTTAAAATTTATTGATTGTATTTTATACAAGCGTTTGACTGGATGTATGTCTATATGTACACCAGGTGCATGACTGGTGCCCATAGACGTCAGTGGCGTGCATTCACTCCTCTGAAATTGGAGTTATAGGCAGTTGTGCGCTGCCATGGGGATGCTAGGAAACAAGCCCAGGATCCCTGCAAGAGCAAAAACTATTCTTAACTATTGAGGCACCTCTCTAAAGTCCATTTTGAGTTTTAAAAATAAAATATGCAAAGAAAGACAGTGAAACCAAAGGGGGAACACAAACCTAGTTAAAGATGATTTGAATCCCAGTGCAGAAGCAGAAACAACATCAAAACCATGACATCTTGTCTCCTTCACCAGTCACTAATCCCATGACTGTGACCCGTCATGTAAGGGGTAGAGAGATGGCACTTACCGCACTTGCAGAGAACCCAGTACTTAGCAACCACATAATGCGTCACAATTACCCTTACTCTGGTTTCAAGGGATCTGGTGCCCTCTTTTGATCTCTGCAGTTAACTAAGCACCCTCATCCACAAAATAATAATAATAATAATCTTAAACAAATTTTAAACAACCTGTAAGACATCCCAGACAAGATATTCAAACAAATGATTGTTAGTATGTCCAACCAACTCAAAGAAGAAATACTCCAAGAGAACAAAAACTTAACAGAAGAATGAGATAAGGAAGCCAATCCAAGATGAGAAAACTGAGGTAGAATTGTTAAGAAAAATTCAAGCTGAAATAATAATACTCAAAAGAAAACTGTATAGCCAAATATAAACTTTAGTGGAAAGCCTAACAGAATGGGTCATGCAAAAGCAGAGAATCAGGAGTGATGAACAAGGTAGAGGACCTGGATCACTCTGCAATGACCAATGATGAATTTGAAAGGAACTGTGAACAGAATGAGGGAAAGCTCTTGGACATCATAAAAAGACACAAACTTTGTATCAGAGACATAAGAAAGAGAAGAAAATTGTAACAGAGGAATAAAAACATTTTCAATAAAATCATGAAAGAAAAATTTTCCATTCTGGAGAAAAAGATGCCATCAGGTGTAAAAGGCATATAATGCTATATAGACAGAACTAGAGAAGAAATTCTCCATGATATTGTAGTTAAAGCGTTGAAAACACAGGGAAAGAGATATTAAAGGCTGCAAAAGAGAAAGATGAAGCCATGTGTAAGGAAAGGCTCATTAGAATAACAATTGGAAATTCACCAGAGAATTTTAAAGGCAGAAGCATATGGAAAGATGTATTCCAAGTTCTGAAAGGCCACAATTGCAAGTTCAGGCCACTTTAGCTGGTAATACCACCTGCCATAGTTGAAAGCGGGGGAAAAAAAATCTTTTTAAAACAAAAGCAGTTTAAAGAAATTTATGATCACTAAGTCAGCTCTACAGAGAAAGGAATACTTCAGATAAAGGTGAGGCTAAATACATCTGAGAGATACAGAAATAAATAAACAAATCCAGAAAAGTTTATCAAAGAGATATAAGAAACGCCAAAACTCAACAATTAATACACATATTAATAATAACTATTAGAATTAGTGGTTCCAATTACTCAAAAGAGTCACAGGGTAGCACATTGGATCAGAAAATAGGATCCATCTTTTTTCTTCCTCTAAGAGTACACCCCACTAATCACACTAGATACAAAGACAAAAAAAGTTTCTCCAACCAAAAAGGACTAAGAAAAAGGAGGGCACAGCTACTTTAATACCTGGATAAAATAGAGTTCAAAGCAAGATTAGTTATAAGAGATAAGGAGTGTTGCTTTATCTCATTAAAGGAACTCATCGAGAGCATATTCCACTCTAAAAATGTATGCAACACACAGGTGAACTTAATTTCATAGAAGAAAATTGCTGTATCTAAAGCCATAGATTGATCCCAACACAGTGACAGTGGATGACTTCATGACCTCAATGTCAAAAATAGACAGGCCATTTAAAAAAAAAAAAAAAAGCTAAACAGAACAGGCATCTGCATGACACTCCATCCAAATGTGAAACAAAAATTATACATTCTTCTCAACAGTCCTTGAAACTTTCTTCAAAATTTACCACATATTAGGACACAAATATGGGGCGATGTTAATAGCACCCTGCATTCTACTCAACACATGGAATAAAGGTAGCTAGCAAGAACAATAGAATCCACAAAACACACACAAACTAAATAACATACTAAATGATAATTAGATCAAGAAGAAACTTTGATATTCCTAAAATTAAATGAAAATGAGAACTCAAGATTTTAAAATGTATGCAACAGGGGCTGGAGAGATGGCTTAGCCATTAAGAGCACTTGCTGCTCTAGAAGAGAATCCAGGTTAAACATCTAGCACCCACTTGATGACTTCCAACACCTGTAACTCCAGTTCCATAAGAAATGACATGCTCTTATGTCCTCTTAGAGTACTAGGCATGCTCATGGTACACAAAAATACATGCAATCAAAAATGCATGAAACACTCTGTAGGGAAGCCACCAAGGAAATCTCACAGTACTAAATGGCTACATAAAAAACTTTGAGATAGATATGTCAAGTCAATAACTTAATTATCCACTGTTAGACCTTGGAAAAACAAAATTAAAAACAGCCCAAAACAGTAAATATAAAGAGATAATAAAAAAAAACAGCTCTTAAATAAATAAAATAGAAATGAGAATATTATACATTATAGTCTAAGTTTTTAATTAGACATTTAAAATAAACAAGATAAACTAAAATTAAATAAACAAAGAGTTGTTTTGGGTTTTTTGGAAAATATTAACAATATAACTTCCCTTAATCAAATAAAGAGAGACGGAGGAAATGAGAGAGAGAAAGAGAGATTAATAAAGCTAGAAATAAAAAGGGAGGCATAAGAGACACTGAGGAAATTCAAATAATCAAAATAACACACTCCCAAATTTTTAGATTCCAGTAAACTGAAAATTATAAAAGTTACAGGTGAATTTTTCAATGTATATGATCTACCAAAATTAAATCAAGAGCACATAAGTAAGTTAAGTGCACCCTTGATGGCCAATGAGATAGGAGCAAGTGTATAAAAATATCACAAGTGAAAAAAGTCTTTTGCAAGATGAATTCAGCACAGAATTCTCCCAGAACCTTAAAGAACCACCACCCATGTTCCTAGTTATTCTATATAACAGAAAAGGAATGCTTCCAACTTCCTTTTGTGGAGCCAGGATTAGCCTGTACCAAAACCAAACAAAGATGCCCCCCCCCAACTTGGAAAAAAAAAAAAAAAACCAAAAAACATGCACTCACAGAGATAGGGACTGTGTGTACAACACCTTCATAAGGTCAAGCCAGCCAGAGTCCCAGTAAAAATGGAAAACTCATGAAGTTCCACACTATCTATAGAGCTACTGGCAGCTGTTAGCTGCTGAGTAAGGGAAAGTCAATTTTCTTCATAGGACATCTCCTGAGAGGTTACTCACGCTCCAGTAGATAGTCCTACAACAATTCTTTCAGAAAGCACTAAGTAGATTCTGTATTTGTTGTTATTTTTAGAGTACATGACATTGAGAAGAAAAGGATGGGTATATGGGATAAATTGGAGGGAAGGTAAGGGTGGGAAGATGTGATCAAAAAATATGTGTGTGTATGATGTTTTACAATTAAAAGGGTCTAATATACTTCATAGATCTAGATAAATTAATTGAAGAATTCATAATGGAACCAAAGGACCACAAAGTGCCAAAACCATCCTAAAGAGAAAGAATACAGATGTAAGTATCACAATATCTGATGTCAAATCGTACTGCAATGGTCTAGTGGCAATGACAGCCTGGCACTAGAGTGGGAACAGACAGCTAGACCAATGGGACAGATGAGAGAACCCCAAAATAAACCGACAGAGCTGGAGGTGTCTTTTACCAAGGTGATTTTAATTTGCACTGAAAAAAAAAAAAAACAAAGTCTATTTAACAAATGTTACTGATAAAACTGGATTTCCACCTATAGAGCAGAAGTTGTTATTAAAGCTGTTATTAATTCATATTTTTCACTCTAAACAAAACAAAAGTGTATTAAAAACTTAAACATGAAATGCTGAAAGAGGAAAGCATGGACCATTGTCTTCAAGACATTGGGTAGGTGAAACTTCCTGAACAGAATTTCAGAAGTGCAGAAACTAGCCCCAAGACTTCAGTAGATGGAACTACATGAAATTAAGATGTCTCTTCACAGATAAAATAATTATCAACAGAGTGAACAGCCCATAGAGTGGGAGAAGATATATACTAGCTATCCTTTAGACAGGAGGCTAACTTCAAGAATATACAAAGGACTGAAAACAAATCAGAGAAATTAAAATTAAAACTACTTTGAGATTCTACTTCACCACAATTAGAATGGCTCTTATCAAGAAATCTGGGGTCTGGAGAGATGTCTCATAATTAAAAGCAGTTTCTGTTCTTTAAAAAGACCTAAGTTCAGTACCCAAGCCCCAGGTTGGATAATTAACAACTGTCTGCAGCTGCTGCTCTAGGGTATCAATGTTCTATGTTGGAGAGGTTATCGGGAAAATAGCTTTATTTACTGATTGTGGCTGTCTGAATTAGCATGGTTTTATGGAAATCGGTGAAGGTTCCTCAAAAAATTAAAAATAGGACTACCATATGACCCTCATGTACCACATCTGAATATAAAAATTTCATATCCGTCCACAGAGACATTTATAAATCCATGTTTATTTCTGTTCTGTTTGTGATATCTATCATGAAATAGTACCAGTCTTTATGTCCATCAACAGAGTGGTGGAGACGAATGTTGTGGAACATATACATAATGGAATATTATATAGAAGTAAAGAAAATTTTCAGGGAAATGAATGGATCTGGAGAATATAAGTGGAGTGGCACAAACATAGAAAGAAAAATGTCCCCCTCATATGGAGACTATATGACTATAATATAATGTATTTATATATATATATATATATGCATGCATGCATGCGTGTGTGTGTGTGTGTGTGTGTGTGTGTGTGTGTGTGTGTGTTAGAAGTGGGAGTAATGTCTAAAAATCTAGAATGGAGATCAAGTAGACATGACTAGTCCCTAAAGACACTTGTCTCATTAATCTACTTAGAAAAGATGATGTTTATTAGTCTGTTATGAGGCAAATAGGTTGCATATCCTGACATTTTTCTTTTTCTTCTGTTTAGAACCATCTGTAATCATTCTACTATGATGATCTTACAAGGAAGGGGACATGGGTATATCACAGTGATATAAAGGAAAGGAAAAGAATAGGAACACAGCAAGGATTACGCGAGGTGGGAGGGCTGTATGGGGGGTGAAATATGAGAATAGATAACTAATACTAAAGGCCTTCTGAATAAGCCATGTGAAAGCTACTGTAGAATCTTCCTAACATATATCCATACATTGCAAGAGTATAAATGGAGTTACATTACAACAAGGAGACAATAATCCTACTAGATACCACAGGCTAACAGATAAAAACTTTATTACCAAGAATAGGGTTACCTCTTTTTTGAGCTGATGGTCAATGGGCTTCCATAGAACTCCCCCATCCCGCCACACACACACATACACACACACACACACACACACACACACACACACACACACAAATACCAAGCATTCTAGATTATGGTCAATACTCCAGAGCTTGACAGTCAGACCCTATTGCCGAATAAACCATGTTCTTGAGCATTAGAACATGGAGAGATTAAAGTGGTACTCACCTGGAAGTTTCACTTCCTGCTTTGATTCTTAGCTTTTGTAATGCTCAGAGGTTCTGTACATGCTACTAGAGGGGGGAAAAAAAGGTAAATATAAATATCACCCAGTTGTGAACCAAGTGGGCTACAATAATGACTGGGCTGGCAAGATATGCCTACAGGTACACAGTAGCATGAATGCAATATGAGTAATTTCTGATTTCTGAGAGGATCAGGGCCCACTCCATGAGATAGAACCCATACACGGCACTGTACAGGGCCACAGACCTGTGGCCATACTCCCAAAGGGAAGGCTACTAGCATTACCCTGCTAGGTGGACATAACATTAAAATGACTCCTGATAACTGACTCTATACCATAGATATAGGCATCTCTCAACCCTCACATCAAAGAAGATTCTTCTTGCAACAGAGATACTCAATGGGCCAGTATACAGAGAATATGAGACTGTGGGAGTGCTCAGCCCTAAACTGAACATACATATTACACCCTGCCCCCAGGATTGTTCACAGAAGAAAGGCAGAAGACTATGAGAGGCAGAGGTGGCAGATAACTTCAAGAAAACTGCTTTTTAAACATAACAAGTCAGTTGTACATATGAACTCAAAGCAATTGTGACAGCATACCGAAAACCTGCACATCTGAAACTAGACTAAATCCCAATATGGAAGGAAAAGTAGGCATGGAATTCTACCACTGGCTAAGGAGCTATTGACAATTGACAACTGCTGGGAGGCAGAGAGAAGGCCAGTCTTCTTCAATAACATAAGCCCCAGTAGGTTGACTGTTTACTCCACTAAAGAGCAGTGGGACATGGGAGAAAAAAAGAAAAATCATAAATGAGGTAGACTATGGTCTCATTCACTAGCCAACTTTATTCAGAGCATCAGACCATTTGTATTCTGAGAGACAATCACAAGGACAAGCCATATGCAGCACGCAAGCCACACATGTCAAAAACATGTTTTTCCATAAAGGCATATAAAAATAGTTTATAGCAGGAAGCAATAATGAGCAGTCTGAAGTAAACTTGCTTCTACCTGCTACACCTGGGAGAAGCATGCGAACCGATCCCAAGAACAATTCCGTGTTTTGAAGAAACTGAGGTCACAAGACTCTGGTCTTGTTTTCTTGAGTTTTCCCACAAGCACTCAGGCTTCCTCTTGCACACCTTCATTCTCCAGCCATGTTCCAACTGCACTCTGGGGAGGCCCCATTTGGAGAAGATGGACACAAACAGTCTGGATTTGCTGAGTCTAACAAAAGGAAGAAAACTCGCAGTTGGGATGGTAGAGAGGTGGGAACGGGTCTGGAAGGAGTTAGAGAATCTAAACACATTTATGAGATTCTCAAAATTATTTTTAAAAATCTTTAAAAATAAATATTTTGAATTATATCAACTCATTCTATTCTAGAACTATTTAGTATGTAAATTATTTTGTCATGCATAAAATAAAGCATTGCTTTAAAGGTAAAACACATAATAGGTGTAGGGTTTGGTGTAATGAAAAATGTCTGGATAATAGAGCTGTGCTAGCGATATAACATTGCAACCATAGACTTAGAGCCTTAATTGTGCATTTAGAATAGTTAAGCAGGCGAAGGTAAAGCTATGTATATTTTATTACATATAAAATAAAACCAAAAAAACAAGCAAAAACTCGTGGACCCACTATGCTGTTGTACAACTGCAGTAGACAAAAAATAAAAAAAAACTTTCATAAAATTAATGTTTTGCTTCCTGAGTTCTCTGTTTACTCTCAAATATTGGCTATCAGTAGAGCTGTGGCAACCAATAGTTGTATGCTTGGCAGTATATCTAGTGATTGCTTCTTGGACTATACAAATTTGTCGAAAACTTGACTTAGCAGCTGAAATCCTGTGCTATCAACTCTATTTAAAACTACAAGAACTCCTATAATTATCCGATTCTAGGTCTTCTATCAATTCATTTCCTCTCATCCCATATTCAGGGCCGGATCTGAAATAACTGTCGTTTTCCCTTCCTGGCTAAGCACGATGTTAAGCATTGTCAGTAGAGGGCGCCAGACAGACGTCACAGAAGGAAAGAGCTTTGACTCCTTAGCTGGTTTGTACCATGGACAGGTGCCACGTGTGCACTCCTGGATCACAAACGTTAGCCAGTGCTGTATAGGAACCCAGCAAACCCTAACTTCTCCAATCTCAGCCTCTAGGTTAGTGGCACCTTCTATTTCTTTGGCCAGCCAAACCCTCGCTGCTTCAAAATTTATTATAGTTAATGATTCTTCCTATTAAAATTTTATGCTCAAATTATCATGATTTTCCCCTCCTGATATTGTGTGAGCATTTCAAATACTTTTACTATTATACTTTGTTGTCAGTTTTTAACATATTTGATCATGTTTTCTAATGATAGGTGAAATTGAAGTATAGACATATTTCTGTATTTTCTTTTAAAAATGTGTTCATTCTGTCTATTGATTGCACATTGTAATGTGTAACGTCATTTCTGCATGTTTGCTCCATAACCATTTACCCCCAATTTATTTGTTCCCCTAGACCGGGTCATTTCTACATTCTTGTAAAATGGATGCATGATTCTACATTATACTCAAGAGCTAAAACTTACAAAAACATGCAATATTTGTCTTCCTGAAACTGGCTTAATTAAGACTGTATTTCTGTGCTGGCTAATTGTATGTCACCTTGACATAGATTAAAGTCAACTGAGATGAAAATAAACTTCAACTGAGAAAATGCCTCCATAAGATGAGGCTATGGAATGTTATCTTAATTAGTGATTGATGTGATGTTCCAGGTCCCAGTTTAGTGTGGGTGGTGCCATTCCTGGGCTGATGGTCGTTTTGGATTCTATAGGAAAGCAAACTGCACAAGCCGTGAGAAACAAGCCAGTAATCCCTCCATAGCCTCTGCCTGAGCTCCTGCCTCCAGGTCACTTCCCTGTTTTCAGCTTTTGATGAGGATCTGTGAGATGAAACAGACCCTTTCCTTCCCAAGTTGCCTTTGGCCATGGTGTTTCATCACAGCTAACTAACACCATGCCAATTAATTTAGTTTTCTGCAAATGACAAAAGTTCGTTTTTTCTCTTAGGATGAAAACTTCTATTGTGTAGTATATATTTTCTTTACCTAGTCTGCTGCTGTTAGACACATGACTTGGTTCCATACACATCTATGGTGACCAGTACTGAAAAAAACACTTAAAGTATCTTGGAGTCTTTTAGATACATACTCAGGTATGGTATAGTTGGGCCATATTGTATATCTATTTTTAATTTTTGAGAAATGGCTGGACTAATTTATATCCCCACCAGGACTGTATAAGGAATCCCCTTTGCTCACATCCTGGCCAGAATTTGTTACTGTTTTCTTAATGTCTGCTATGCTAACCGGAGTGAGAGGGGATCATAAAGTAGTTTTAATTTACGTTTTCTTATGCCTGTTGTGGTAGAACACTTTTATGTGTTTATTAATCAATAATATTTCATCTTTATTTTCAAATGTATTACATTTTCTTGATTTAGTACTGGGGTAATGCGTGTCATGTTGTGAAATGTGAAGTTCGGAAGACAACTTGTAGAAATTGATTTTCTCTTTTCTCCATGTGGATGTCAGTGTGGCAGCAAGCAACTTAACTCACTGAGGTACCATTTGAGCTCACAAAAGAGGCTCCAGAAAAGGTGATACAGTGAGTGCTGGGGGTATGGTTCAGTGGGTCACACACACTCTGATTTCAAGAGCCAAGTTACGTGTATTACAAGTCTGTGTGTGTGTGTGTGTGTGTGTGTGTGTGTGTGTGTGTGTGTGTGTGTGTGTGCATGCACGTGCGTGCATCTATTAGGATTAGGATACCCAGCAGGTCTAATACCCTAAATGTTTATACTGGTTGATGTCATGTGATATCCAAGTGGAGTAATAACTATACTTATTGCACAAATTCTGTTTGTTATTATAATAAAAACCCGGAGCCAGATATCAGAGGAAAGCTGAAATATCAGAGAGATAGAGAAACAAACCACAGCCACTTCTCACCCAACCAACTTCTGAGGCCTGTGGGCATAAATCCTTTGACCCCACACTTCTCCATCCTCAGGTTAAAAAGGGAAGTGCTTGGGGAAGTTGAACTCCTTCCTCATCTCGGCCCAGCTATCTCACTTCCTGGTTCAACTTTCCCAGTGCTAGGATTAAAGGTGTGTGCCACCACTGCCTGGAATTCACAGAGATCAAGAGAAATCTCTGCCTCCAAAGTGATGGGATTCCAGGTGTGGGTCACCACTCCATGACCTTCAAGGCTTGGCTGCATGGGTGGCTTTGTCCTCTGATATTTAAGACTATCTCTATTAAATATGCAATATATCACCACCAGCACTGGAGCGGGCTGGTGGTTGGGAGTGATGTCCAAAAGTAATGGAAATCTAGTAGTGCATGTGGGCTTTCAGTTGCCTGAGGATATTGTCACAGTAATTAGCAGTGTATTTCGGGTGCAGTGGCAGAAATGTATCCGCTGTAGCTTGATAACTGTTACATGAACATTGTATTTGGATTTGGGGTCTGTGTAACATTGGAGACTCTATTCAGCTTTCTCACGGCTTCCTTATTATTTCCTTTTCCAAACTTGTCTGCAGCAATTTGGGGAAAGACCATTTTCACTGTCTTAATTTCCCAGATGCTTGTGACAAAATTAACTCACAGGATTTAGGTGAGTATGCTGCTAGACTTTGTGCTTAGTTTCACGTATCCAGCCTTGATTCGTTCCCTGTAGAACTTTCTGGATCTCTGAGGCTTTGTGGGAAGTGCTGAGATCAGAAATAGAGGGTCTGGAGAAATCTCTTCTGTCCTCTGCCATCTCTTCTAGGATTAGACCCAATTGTTTATTACATTTGGAGTCTGAACATCAGCCTGGCATTTTACTGAGTCACTTGCTTTATCTGCTCAGGCAGGCTTCTCAAGTCATCTGTGGAGGCACAAAAGTATAGATGATCTTTCTGCAGCATCCAAATACACGCAGCATCAAACCAGGGGATCCTCCTGTAATCACCAGATCTTGCTAAGAATTGGTGGGGGCGGGGGAGGGGCATCAAGCTTGCCGCCACAAAATAGTAGTAATAAAGAGAACACTGTGTGTCCCATGAAAGCAAAATAGTCTTGGAAGACTGCAACCAATCAAGCTGTACCAGAGTTGGTTGAGTAGATAAGGAACTCTTCTTCCAAATTTGTGTCTTAGTGCACTGTCTGTCTCTGCCACTGACGTCCTTGAAGTGAAAACACTGCCTTCAATGTTACAAGACTGGCAGAGTTTTCTCTTAGTCACCTGCCTTCTGCTGTCCACCCTGATCTGTGACCTGATAGGTGACAGAACTGAGCCAATTATAATGGGTAGGTTGAAGTCATGTGACTGGTGTCTATTCTATAGTGATTTGGCACTCACCTGGACTACAGGTCCTGGATCGTGTGAGAGCAGTTGGAGCAAGCGTCTTTGCTCGCTCAGTGCCTTTGATACAGGGACATTCCAGCTAAGCCACATCTCCCCCATACTTCTTCCCTTCAAGTGTCTCCTTTCAGCTGTGAAAACATGCTTGGCTTTTGAAGGCTGGATTGGAATTTGGCCTCTGTTTCTAGTTTGTCCTGAGTGAAAGGGGTATATGTCAGTATCTGTACTGTTGATTTGTGATCCCCATGAAATGGAACATTAACAATCCCTGAGGAGTTCCTGTCTTCAAAGAACTAATAGTCAGAAACAAAAATGCATCATCCATGTCTTGAGTGCATACTGACCTTTCACTAAGAGCCCCTCTCCTTAACACCAGTGTTTAGGCCTAGGTTAAAACCTTTACTTTGTAAACTTGAAAGATAAATAATTAACTAGTCATGGCTTGTCATACCTATACAGGTCATCAATAGCCTAAAATTTAAATAATACAAAACCCACCCAGACACAAAGCATTAATTACCTCACAGAATTTTTCTATTTTTTTTTCTGTGACGTTTTTGTGATAGGTCATTTTAATTTGGAATTTTCTATTTCTTTTTTTTTTTTACTAGACTTTTTTATTTAAAAAATTTTTCCCATATATACCAGCGCTTTCCCTCCCTTCCCTCCTCCCAGTTTCTCCCAGTCAGTCCTCCCTCAGTCTACCCCCACCCCATTCCCCCATCCATTCCCCAAAAAGGGCAAGGAGTCCAAAGGTGGGTCAGTTCAGTCTGGCATATCAGTTGAGGCAGGTGGGATTCCCTCATCCCAGTATTAAGGCTGAGTAGGGTGTTCCTCTGTAAGAAATGGGCTCCAAGATGTCAGTCAGTTCATGCACCAGGAATATAGTCTGGTCCTACTGCAAGAGGCTCCGCAAACTTCCCACACCATGTGACAGTCGTCTGCCTTTGGAGGGTTTAGTTCCTTTCCATGAAGGTTCCTCAGTGATTGTTTCTGATTCATGATCCTGTTCCTTTTGCCCATCTCTCTCTCTCTCTCTCTCTCTCTCTCTCTCTCTCTCTCTCTCTCTCTCTGTCTCTCCCCCCCCCCCCTCTCTCTCTCTCTCTCTCTCTCTCTCTCTCTCTCTCCCTCCCCCTATTTCCTCCCTCCCTCTCTCTCCCCCCTCCCCCTATCTCCTCCCTCCCTCTCTCCCTCCTTCCTCTCTGCTCCCCCCCCCCCCCGTCTCTCTCTCTCCATTATCCCTCCACTTGCCCCCTTCTGTTTCTAGCTTTACCCCATCCAAAATATCTCACCTGTGACGTGATGTCTGTTCTCTTTAACCTTCATGGTGAGATTCATGTGTTCTCCACTTCACCCTCCTTGTTACTTAGCTTCTCTGGCACTGGCTCTTTGGATTACAACATAGTTGTTCTTTATATTATGATTAATACCTACTTATAAGTGGGTATATACCATGTTTCATTTCTGAGTCTGGGTTATCTAACTCAGAATGACGCTTTCTAGTTCCATCTATTTGCCAGAAAAAGTCATGATTACATTGTTTTTAAATACTATGTTATTAGAGAGCTGTCCCTTTGCATTAGCTCCAGAGGTTGAAAAGTGGCAACATTTCAAAATAGGTGACTTCTCAGATCTCACCTTAACTTCTTCACTCCCCAACACCACTAAGAGTTTTGTGAAGTTTCTTTACTCCTTTTGCAGGACTTCCATCTTCCTTGGGTCAGCACCAGGCCAGACCCATATTGCCACCCTGGGAGGTGTTCCACTACTCCCAGCCACCCCTCCTTTTGTAATGGAAAAACCTGGAAAGGAAAAAGGCAGCCAGAGAGCCTCACCACCAGGGGTCACATTGCTACACTCAGAAGTGTTGGAGCAGGAGGGCTCTCTAAGGTTACTAGAGGAGATAGCATAGCCAGAGAGGGATGGTAAATAACTCCATAGTGCTGTAGGGGTCATATAGATTTTTCATGAGGCTGATATATCTTTTTGCATGACCCTCAGGGCTGCCACAGAGTTCAGCTTGCCATAACCAAGGGGCCAAGAACTATTTCTCTACCCAGGTTTTCTGACACAAGCTTGGAAGCAGGAGGGTAACTCAATGTAACTCAAGATTGCTGTTAGCAGGTTTGTCCTCTCACTTGCAGAAACCAGGAATATAGAGAAATCTCTCCCAGGGAAAATGGAGCCTCAGGACTCAAAGGAAAGAATCCCTATGGCCATCAGAGTCCCAATGTTGTTTCCCAAAGCAGAAACAACGACCACTCTGAGGAACTCAGACCTCCATCCTTCAGAGAGCTAAGTGTTTTCATTAGGAGGTGGGGAGCAGGGCCTCAGTGTGTGTCTGTGGGGTACGTGGAGACTCCATTTCTCTATTTTTCTCTTTGACTGAGGGTGGAAGGAACATAGATTATTTGCTAGTGTGGTGAAGCCTGGCATGGATGGGGAGAGATGGAGTTGGAAGCAGTGCCAATTAGACTTTGTTGTATAGAAGAATCCAATCAGCAAAGAGATGTGCTTATAAAATGTTGCTAGAAGTCTGGAAGAGAGAATCAAGGAGATCAATTAATTCCCAACTCCTGAGGATAGCTGGTAACTTGGGACAGTACATTTGAAGAAAGGAACGGAGACAACCTTTTCCAATGCCCGTTTCCTCAGTTCTGTGGATGTTAATTTGTTTTGTTGTTTTGTTTCTCCTGGAAAGGTTTAAGAAGTTCTGAGAATGGAGAGCAGAACCTGTCTGCAAGCCTTTCCCAAGATCAGTCCAGAGATATCCTGGAAGGCAAGGCTTGTACCTGTGCTCCACTGACAGTTCTCTGGCTGAATTTCCCTGGTCTCTACTCATGAGGATTAAGGATAGTCAAGTTGGACCCTTTGTTGTGGAATAATCTCTTGTACACTGTGAAGATTTGTCATTCAAATTGGTTTAGTAAAAAGCTGAACAGTCAATATCTAGGCAGGATTTCCAGGAACAGAGGTTGGTAGGGGAAAAAAAAAAAAAAAAGATGGGAGCAAGAGGACATACAGCAAATGGTATCAGCATTACAAAGTAAAGGAAACCAAGCCATGTAAAGAAGTGTATTAAAGGATATGGGTTAATTTACGTTATAATAGCTAGTTAGAAATAAGCCTAAGGTATCAGCCAAGCCTTCATAATTAAAAATAAATCATGTTATAATTTAAGAGCTGTCTGTGGGGACAGGGAACCACTAGCTACAGACCTCTTCTCTGCCAATTTCAAAAAAAATGAAGATTTGAATAATAGCCTGATCTGGAGAGCAGGCATTTGAAACCTATCAATCTAAAAATTGCCTTGCAGGCACGCTGATAATTCAATCTGATGATGTCATTCCTCAATTCAGGTTCCCCCTTAGCAGCTGACTCCTGTTTTGTGTCATGTTGGGAAAATCTAGCCAGGACAGATATTAAAACCTGTGCCTGCACATCTCTACAGCATTGCTTTTGCTGACCTTGACACCTTGCAAACACTGTTAATTTACATTTTTGTTTACTAGTATTGTAAATTTACAGGTTATGTATTGCAAATTTATTTTAATTACCATTCTTCTAAGATGAAAAACATTATCAAGCCTTATCTCTTTAAGCATTGTTTTATTAAGCCATCCAATGCTTTCTATGTTTTTGGTAACTGGTAGGTTAAAGAAAAGTACCATATGCTTCCCTAAATTGCCTCAGCTCATGAAGTTGAATTTCTTGCACATTAATTATTTCAACAACGCCAGAACTGACTCCCTCTGGGGCAGTTTTCTCTTCACATCATTTTTCTGTCATCATATCAGTGCCAATCTGTCCCAACCCATAGGACTTCAATGGAGTCCCAGTCACCTGTAAGGAAGAAATGACAAGGACAGGAGATGCAGAGGAAGGACCACAAGTCTGTAAAGTTCTAATCAAGTGGCCAATCTTTATTCTTTCCAGGATGCTTATATATGCTTTTGCAAGGCTGCAGGTGCAAGGAGAAGAAAGGGTTAGTGAGGGGGCTTAAAGCTGAAACTTGGTTTATGGCTGGCTAGGTAGTTATGAGCCAAGAATGTGCTTAGGTACAAAGGTCAGTATGTTTCCTTGTAGTTTTTCTGAGGACTGTCTTAGTCTAAAGAATGCTGTCTTAATCTAAAAATTGAAGAAGGAGGGAATTCTGAACTTCAGTTGATTCTTAGCTAATGAACTGGCTCCTGACATAAATCTTCAGAAATCTTTATTTCAGTCAGTTTTGAAGTAATGGGTAGCTCTTTTCGTAGATCACAGCAATGGTCCCACCCTCTAAGACTTCTCCCTGTTCTTCAGGTCTTTGTTGACCCCATACTCACAGTCTTTCTGACTCCAAACATAAATCTCAGCCTATACTCCATGGAAGAAAGCAAATATAACCTCCAAAAGCCTGTAATCCCTGATGGGCCTTTCCACAATGTGGAATTGATGCTGACTGCATCAAAGCATGAAGTGTGCTGAGCTGGAGCTAAGGCTTATGTGTTAAGAGCACTGACTGTTCTTCCAGAGAACCAGGTTCAAATCCCAGCACTCCCATAAAGGTCACAGTTGTCTATAACTCTAGTGAGAGAATTTACCATGCTCTTTGGTTCTATGGAGACAGTTCACACATGTGCTTCACAGACCTACAAGCAGTACATAACTACTCAAAGTCCAAACATCACTATATTAAGTAAATCAATTAATAGGTTGTTTCTTAAAGGTGTTGTTTAGAACTGGGGATACATGTACCTCAATCACACACACACACACACACACACACACACACACACACACACACACAAAAATCAACACATTAAAAGGCATGTTCTTATTAGAATTGAGCACTAGAATTCCATGTTGGAAATAACCAGCCCTGAGATTCTATATTTTACATAAAACTAAGTTAAGATAAACTGAATTTTCCTAGGTGCTGCTGATAATTTAATAATCAATAAAATTGATATTTTCTCCTGTTCCACTCAAGTCACCCTGTCAAATCTTGAAAGAAGAAGATGGTTGAGTGAGAGGAGCAAAGGCAGAGATAGAAAGAGATGGATATCTCAATAGAGGACGCTAATGTGGAGTTGGAAATAGACTGGGTGCTAGGGAAACCTCCATGAATTCAATGTCCCTGGCAAAGTCTCCAAAGAATAGTGGAGGAGGTGCCTAAACAGGACTTCCCCTGTACTCAAATAAATAACCACCCTAAGTGTCATCACGGAACCTAATCTAACAATGAATAGAGGTGGAGGTAGAGATTCATAGCTGAGCACTGGGCAGAGCTCCTGGTCCAGCTGGGAGCAGGGAAGGAGAGTCTGTGTGAGAAAGGGGATAGGGGATTATGAGGAAAATTCCCACAGTGATAGCTAGTTAGATCTCTGGGGGGATCACTGAATCAAGAATAGCCACTGGAGATCCACCAGGAAAGGATCTAAGCCCTCCACAGGTAGGCAACTGTCAAGTGGCATGAGCAGTATGTGGAGCCATGAGGGGTGGGATCACACTGTGTTCCTGTGCATGGGCTAGCACCTTGGAGCTCATTCTCTGCAGAGGAACACTTAACCCAGTCTTGACTTTGGAATGAGGAAGTGGGACTTGCCTGGAGTGGATGTGCCACATTGAGCTGACCCACCTTGGGACTTCTTGCTCTTTTGGGGGAGGAGATGGGTGGATGTGGAGGGGAGAAGCTGAAGGCTGACTGGGAGGGATTGGAAGGAGGGAATTGAAGGGGAGCAGGGGGATACATGGACAAAAGTGGCATTTTTTAAATAAAAAATTAATAAAATAAAAAGAAATAAAAAGAAAATTTCTCCAACGAAGCCTTTCTAAATATTTAAAATGTTAACAAATAGCACCAGAGTTTTAAAACTTCCCTGAAGATGCTGTGTTGAGTTATCTGAACATATTCACAATCAGCCCTTCAACTATTTTGTTTCAAATTTTGTTCTAGTGACTCTTACAGTTTGCTATTACTGTGAAACTGGTTGTCTTGAATTTGTTATAATACTTCTACTTTTGTAATGGGATTTAGTCATCTGGATTTACTTTGCTGGTTAATTCTTCCCAACACATTTGTGTGTAGTGTTTGGAATGGACTTGAGCTACATGGTTTGTCTGTCCTTTGCTTTTATTACAAATGGTGTTCCAATGTGGTGCATGCACACCCACAAAAAGTCTTAGAAAGCTTAAAAAGGATCATAAAGCACAGAAAAGAATCCAAAAACAGCTTCTGAGTTGTGTCTCACAAGTGGGCCATGGTACAGACATGCCCTGGTATGGTGTGAGAGCTTGAGCTACAAAATGGCTGGCTTTCAGAATGCAGCCTGAGCTGCAACATGGCTGGTTCCTGAAGTCTCACAGGAGACTCATGTAAGCAATAAGCTGCATTTTAGAGATTTAAGTCTTCTCTTTATACAGAAAAAATTGGAATGGAGTCAAAGAGGGCTTCTTAGTATCACTATTTTCTTGGGTGAGCTCTATTTGCTGGAGGCAAGCAGAGGTGTATCTCATTTAAGAGACGCTTCTTGACTCAGTGTTAGTAACAAAACACTTGTGAGTCTTTTAAGAGGTTCTGCTGACAAATACTTAAATGGAGTTCATGAACAGTAGTAGATGGTAGTGCTTTACTTGGTGGTTATATGGACCCTAACATTCCCTAGAGTTGTAATTGTGGGTCCTACCAGTAGCTCTGCTTAAAAGCTAAGCTCTGTGAAACTAGCCTGGGAGCAGGGTGGAGCCAGCCAGCTACCCTAGCCAAGCCTTTAATGCTAGCCATACCTTGACAGACTAAAGGTGTGATCAGAAGCAGAAAGAAATAGAAGCAGCTGGGTGCAGTCAGCCACAGTAGTCAAGCAAAGATAACACAGAAACAGGAAAAATAAGAGATATATAGTAAAGACATATTTAAAAAAAACTCTAAATGGTTTAGAGTGTGTTTAAGAATATATATAGGCTTGAGAGAGAAAGGAAAAAGAAAAAGAATAGAGAAATTCCTTTTAAAAAGAAGAGTTTAAAAAAAAGCCATGTAAAGATGGAAATTACAAAGAGTGTCTGGATACTGTATGTTATTGTCTTGTCTTTAAGTTTTTTTTACTATAAAGGAAGAAGTAAGAGCTGCTTATAGACATTTGATTATAAATTGCTGCTGGATTAATCCAACCTATATATTTGGTAAATGGATTGACTTTAAAATTGAAAATAAAAGATATGCTACTTTGGAGAGGAGGTTTTATTTTTACTTCCACAGAAAATGAGAGGCTGTGGATTTATTTAAAAGTAAAGTTTGATCAAGGAAGAGGAAGACCTACTGAAAAGTCTCCAGTGATAATGGATGGTCCAGATGATCCAGCATTTCAGAGCACCTCTGTTGAAGTTTCCTGAGCTCTGCACCCCAAACTACTTCAAGGAGACTGGCTGAGATTACCCAGCCTTAGAGACTACTCCACTAAAGACTTTTCCATGATATGAAATTGGCGGGGGAGGGTTTCCCATTAAATTGCCAGCACCCCATTCAACAGGAAGTAGCCTATATAAGTATGCTCACATTCCTAAAAATATGGATTATTGATGTTTGTCTTTGTTTACAGTGCTGATTACAAGTTGTTATAAATAATGGTGAAAAAACTATACAGAGAAAGTTAGATTTGGGGTTCTTATTTTTTAAAAAACGGGGGGAGGGGTAGTGGGATTATGTTCTGTTACACTGTAATATTTGTTCCTCCTACTAGTTTAATAAAAAGCTGCATTGCCAGAAGGCAGACGGGAAGTATAGGTGGGGCTACCAGACTAAGAAAACTCTGGGAACAAGAAGAGCAGAGAGAGACACCAGCAGAGAAGCTAGCAGACACTAAGGACAGAAGACAACCATGCTGCTCTGAGAAAAAGTACCAAACCATGTGGCTAAACAGATTAATAAAAATACATTGAGTCAAAATAAAAGAACTAACTAGTAATATGCTTGAGCCACGGGTCAGTCAGCATAAAATTAATTTAAGCCTTTGTGTGATTTTTTGAGGCTAAGCAGCAGCAGGGTTGAAAGCAAGTCTGAACCTCTGGGCCAGGCCAGAAAGTCTAGACTAAGAATTTTTTATTAAAGATGTTATATGCTCCATGAAGCTCAGCTGTGGAGACACATATTTTAGTTTGTTGGTGAAATATCAGAGATGATGGTGGATTAGAGGTGGAGACAGTAGGATCTATGGTTGAGACCTGTATTTGGACATTGTCCTAATGCTATTAGATAGCATGACAGAAATAACGGTAGGTAGGAAAGAGATTTTTTCAATTATGTGTTCTGATCAAATTCCATCACTTAAGGAAATCAAAACAGGGAGTCAAGCAGAAGCAGAGGAGGGTAGCATGGAAGGAGGAGGCTTATTGTCTTCTTGCTTTTCATGGCTCACTATCACCCATTTCATATATAACTCCAGACCAACTTCAAGGGAAGAAGTGTGCACAATGGTCCGGCATCACACATTAATCAAGAAAATGGGTCTTAAAATGTGTTACCAATTGCAAAATCACAAGCTTAGTTTAAGTTTTTTAACACATTAACCTTCTTGTTAAGTGAGTCATATTTTCCAGGTAAATGGATGGATAAGGAAAAATTATATTGAGTAAGAGAGTACAGATCCAGAAAGACTAATGTCATAAGTTCTTTACATTTTCTGACTTAGCTCGAGTTTTCAGATGTAAGTCTATAACAAAGAGGAACAGATATTTGAGGGTTTACTTAGTAAGATTTGGCATCTATACTTGTATCTGATGCTTTTACTCTAGGGAAGATGCTACCAAGATGACTGATACCTACATTCATGTTTGTTTTAGGACTTTTGACTCTAGGAGAAGGAGTACTTAACAGGAGCTGAACTCTAACTCTGTGGGGGGGGGACTTTTGGTTGTGAGCAAGGAAATACCTGGTAGAACCAGACAGCCAAATATTGTATGAGGGTTTTAGTTACAGGGGTGGGAAAGCTAGTAGAACCTACATCTATTGCTTGTATGGGCCTTTGGTTAGAATGATATCTAGCAGTAACTGATACCACATTGTGAATGTGCATGCATGTGTGTATATGTGTGTTCATGGACCCTTGTACTTAGCATTTTAGAAAATTAGCCATGTGTGCATGTGTCCTTGTGTGTGTGTGTGTGTGTGTGTGTGTGTGTGTGTGAGAGAGAGAGAGAGAGAGAGAGAGAGAGAGAGAGAGAGAGAGAGAGAGAGAGAATGGAGTTTTGTATCTATCAAGAAATGACAGCTTGCCATGTTATCATGTGTGTTTGTTTGAATGTAATTGCCTCCTTTAAACTTATAGGGAAAGACATTTGGAGATGAGGTTTTTTGGAATAGATATGGCCTTTTGCAAGAAGTGTGCCACTGTAGAGATAGGCTGTGAGATCTCATATATGTGCAAATGACAAACAGTGTTTTAGTTCACTTCCTGTTGCTTGAAGATCAGTATGTAGAATATCTGCCTGCACACTACTTCTGTGAGACCATATTCTGGTACATTGCAAATATTTGTCCCTCCTACTGGTTTAGTAAAAAGCTGATTGGCCAGAAAACAGACAGGAAGTATGGTTGGGACTACCAGATTAAGAAAACTCAGGGAACAGGAAGAGCTGAGCAGAGACACTCGTAGACTTAAGGGAAAGAAGATGAAATGCTGCTCTGAGAAAAAGTTCCAAGCTGAATGGCTACACCAGATAAGAGTCGTGAGTTAGTTTAGGAGCTAAGAGCAAACAAAATTGCCTAAGCCATAAGTCAAAGAGTATGAAATTAATGTAAGCCCTTGTGCGATTATTTGAGGCTAAGCAGCAACAGGGTTGCAAGCGGATCTGAACCTCAGTCCTAGGCCAGAAACTTCAAATTGCACACTACCATATTGCACCATGATTATATAGGAATAAATCTCTAAAACTGTTAACCACACAATTAATTATTTTTTTTATTAAAGTTGTCATGGTCATAAAGTCTCTTCATACTAACAGAAACCCTAACCATGACAGAAATTGGTACCAGAGACTGGGTATTGCTGAGATAGACCAGACCATGTTATTGTTTGAATAAATGTGGACCTTGGGACTATGGATTAGGAAAGCAGTAGAAAACTTTATGTGTTGCTTAATGGGCCATACTAGTTGTATAATGTCAGACAGTGGTGCTTAGGGTGATTTGAAACCTGACTCAAGAGGTTTCAGAGGATAAGAATATTAATATGTGGCCTAGAGACAGTTCTTGTGATATTGATGTGAACAATGTGGTTGCTTTGGTAAGAAATGTGCCCTTGAATGAAGAGTCTGCCTGAGGTTATAGTTAGGAGTTGTAGATTAATCTCTTTGGCAGAGAAAATTCCAAAGCAGCCTAGTATAAACTGTGTCATATGGTTATCAGTGGTAACTCTAATGAGGATTTATAATGAAAAGAATCAAATTGATCATGAAAAAGTACAAAATGTGGAACACTTGGACAAGAAGAGGAGAACCAGTAAGTATAATGGAGTTAAACCTGCTTTTAAGGAGAAAAACAGATTAAGAAATGAAATAAAGGAAATGATGACATCAGGAAAAGTCCCTACTCAGTTAACTTTCTAACATGTGAAAGGAATTAAAGAAACACTTAGAAGGTGCAGTGGTTCACCCTTATAATCCCAACTCCAGTAAGGCAGAGGCTGGTAGATTTCTGAGTTTTAAGCCAGGCCTGTCTCTAGAGCAAATTCCAACAGCCAAGCTTAAGCAGTGAAGAAAATCATGGAAAACAGAAGACAGATTAAGATGTAAATGGAAAAGGGGGGCATGTTCCAAGCCCAGTAAGCAGCAGAACATGGCAGATTAGGCTACATCCTTCTGGCTTTAGAGTCAAGAGTAGAAAAAAGGCATTATGAAATTTCCCTCCCCTACTTAAAAAAAAAAATAGTCATTGAGATCAGGCATGTACCAGAGGCATTCTAAATGGACACCTCCCAGAGGCCATTGCATGAAGCTATGATGTGAAGTCTGTTTGTCTAGAATACCTCAAGGTTTTAAAGATACCAGAGCTGTAAGATACCTGTCAAGGACAACTTATTGGAAGTAGAGCTAGCCCAAAAGAAAAAAGTATGTGACAGTCAACAAAGCTGAAAGGAGTTAGAAATCTGAAGAGCATTTTGATATCAAACATGGAGATGCAGAGTTGGGGTTTGCCCGGCTGTTTATTGGTCTTACTTTAATCCAGTATTTTCTCTCTACATTTTGGGCACTAATGACATCCTATGCCATTCTATATTGAAAGTGTGTGATCTGGTTTTTTATTTTAATTTTTATAGACAATTACATTTAAGAGATTGCACAAACCTCAGAGGAGACCTTGAACTTTAAAACATTGTTGAGACTTGATAGAATTTGGGAACATTTGAACTTGAACTAAATGCATTTTGCATTGAGATATTGTTACAAGTTTATGGGAGCTATAAAGATGGCTTTGAGATCACATGTACTTAAGCCATGCCCTGTATCTCAGACCAATTTCTGTTATCTGTAGAAATAAGACATAGCTCCTTATCTCCACTCAGCTCACTCATGAGCATAGTGTCTGTGTGAATGCCATCATGTCTTGGCATGATGATACTAGACTAAACTTTGAAAGCTGTAAGCCATCCTATTAAATGTTTTCCGTCATACATGATCATGATGTCTCTTTACAGCAATAAAAACCCTAAGACAGCATGCTGTGTTAATTAGCAAGTATTTATGTGTGCTTTTGTTATAGGAAAGTTTGTACCTAGCAGGAGATAACACATCTATGTATGACATCTCTGGTTGTTGGAGAGGGGATACAAAGCAATATCCAACACCTATCCTATCATGTGATATCAGTTGTTTGGATGTTGAGGGCCTACTATATAGTGCCAGACACCTAGACATACATGTGTATGTAAAACTTAATTGGAGAGAAATGTAACAGAACATGACCCAGGGCTTGTTGAATATGGGTACTATAGTGATCAGGCAGGGGGTTATGCTGTAGGTTGTAACAACTAGTTGAGTTTATATAAGTAGGCCTTAAGTTGATGGAGAAGGGATATGTAGCAAGACCTGATACGTAGATTTGTGTCATATGTTGGACTTTTACTGTAGAAGAGAGGCTACCTAGCAGTGACTGAGAATTAAAGTGTGTATGGTACTCTTTATGTAAGGGAGAGCAACCTAATATGTCCTGTATCAAGTATTGTGTGTGTATGTGTGTGTGCATGTGTGCACACTTGTGTGTGTGTGTGTGTGTGTGTTTGTGTGTGTGTGTGTGTGTGTGTGTGTGTGTGTGTGTGTGTAGAAAGTGCAAAAGAGAAGAGAGGAGAAGGGGGGAAATATTACTTAGGCAGTAGGAAAGATAATACCTAGTAAGATATGACACAAAAATATGTATGTATAAAGGGTGGGTCTTTGTTTCTAGAGAATATGGTACTAAGCAGGTCCTGAACCATGGCTGTTTGGAAGGCTAAGACTTTAATATTGAATACCTATCAGGCCCTGACACCAAGTTCTTTGTGTTTATACACTCATATATATATATGGGGAGTTGACTATAGAGTAGAGATACTTAGCAGGAAACTTCTGAGTAGGTACATGTGTCATTTACAAAAGAATATTTTATTAAAATATCATCAAAATACAATGAGGGGAATATCTTGACCAAACAACTGGGACTCTTAAGAACTACACTGTCCTCTCTTCTTCTCTCTGCAGCTTCCACAAGGATTCAGAGTGGGCAGGGAGCAGCAGCACAGTGCTCTCAGAGCATGGGTAATCCACCTCCTCATTCGCTTCCAGCCTCTGAGCGACCTGGATCCAGAGGTTTTGGGTACAACCTGGGGCTGTTCTTTGGATATGTTAATCCGAATGGATAGTTCCTCTGATGAGCCCATGTTGAGAAACTGTGTAGGTATTCCATCCAGGGATGATTCCCATGAGGAGAGGTCACCACCCAGGCTGTCCACAGATTTCATGTTGGCTGCAATATGAGCTGGAGCACTGTTGATGACATTAGCCATCAGGACTCTTCTTTTTGGAACTGTTTCATCTGAATGGGACATCACCTCCAGGCAGGAGTATTTGCTGAACATGGTGTAGCTTCCGCATTCTTTGCATCTTCCTTCCACACCCTCCTTCTGAAATTGTCCCTTCCCAGCATCTATAATTGTTGGAAAGGCTGGTTCACTGGATCTCCTCTTCAAAGGGAGAAGGGGGTGACGTGTACCTACAGTGTTGATATTTAACCAGAGCTTCTCATTTTGCTGATTGCTGTCCCCACAGCTCAATTTGTATTTCAGAATATTTAGTGTTGCTGTTACTTTATTATTTAGTTGCCTGTGTGTTAAGGATGACACAATCTCTTCACAGGTATAGCCAATGTTGCACATAGACTCCACAACCCTGGGAAGGATTTTCTTCGTTGCAGGTGCTACATGGTCTTCAATGTGTCCCAGCCATCTTCTTTTTAGAAGCTGGCATATGGTTATTCTCTGCTTGGCAGGGACCCTGAGTAATCCTGCAATGATGATTTGACAGGGTTTTGACACGTGGTAAGGAATGGGATACCTGGTGTTGGTGATGATTTTGTGCATACCATCAAGGGTGGTTTCTACATATGGAAATTGTCCTGTGACCAATACATATAAGACAACACCCAAGCTCCACATGTCAACTGTCAGTCCATCATAGGGTTTCCTTGCCAAGATCTCTGGA
This sequence comes from Phyllotis vaccarum, assembly GCA_033318265.1. Classification (NCBI taxonomy): domain Eukaryota; kingdom Metazoa; phylum Chordata; class Mammalia; order Rodentia; family Cricetidae; genus Phyllotis; species Phyllotis vaccarum. Next base: position 78,867,786 of record JARWLC010000010.1, read on the forward strand.
GCCAAATAAGGCAAGGAGCCACATATCTCTTTCAACATCTGTCCTTTTTTAAGCTTAATTGCCATCCCAAAGTCACAAAGCTTGACCTTGCCATCTCTGTCAATAAGTATATTCTCCAATTTAATATCGCAATGTGCAATGTGTCTTTGGTGGAGATAATGAACCCCTGAAACAACCTGTTGGAATATTGGTCTAGCCTCCTCCTCCTCTAGGTAGTCTATTTCTCTGAGAAACATCTCCAGATCTTTTCCTGAAACATATTCCATGACCACGTAAGTTGTTGTCAGTGTGTCGATGACATGAAAAAATTGAACTATGTTTCTGTGTTCCACAGATTTAAGGATTTTTACTTCAGAATTGATGCTAGCTAAAGCATTGTTTTTTTTCTCAAGTACCTTAACAGCCACCTGTGTATTTGTAGGAAGGTGGTGGGCAAGCTTCACTTCCCCAAATGCACCAAAGCCTAGAGATGTTAAGATCCTGAAATCCTTCTCAAGGATGTCTTCTTCCAAGGTGCTGGTCATGATTTCAGCTCAATTTCAACCACTGTATCTTTTTGTCAATTCCTAGGACAAACAATGCTGCAAACAAAAATTAAAGCAATTTTAGATTGGAGATTTAATGCTCTGTCATGAAATATGAGCAATGCCAAACAAGCCAATGATGCACTTCAAGGACATAGAAATACAAGGCGATCTCAACCTCAATGCACTAGACTAGAAATCACAGTAAGTATCAGAGATGAAATCTCTAATGTGTATGTGCAAAGGATAATACTGAGATGACATAAACAATGACTTGTTCATTTTCAAAAATGCATCAAAATGAAAAACCCTGGCCTGAACTGATCAGGACATATAAAGTACAAATTAAATTATAGAAAATAAACTGAGGTGATATTCTAAACAAACTACAATTTAGAGCTTCTTTCAGCCATGTTCCAACTACTAAGCCTTAGAAAATTAGAAAGTATAAAGGAATTCCTAGTCTATGAATATTAAAACAAGATAAAAGAAAAACATTTAATAACATGAGTCATAAGCAATTAACATGGCTAGTAACAAAAATGGCTCAAAGCCAAGTACAGCCCAAGTCATTTGGATTAGATAATTCTTTCAAAAGTTTGGAGAAGAATAAACACTGACTCATAGGAATTTGCCTGTTATAAGGATTTCCAGCACACAACAGCCACATGGTAAACCCAACATGGTGCTGGATGAGATAAGAATTCCTGGCATGTAGTGGCCATGTGGTAAACCCAACATGGCGGCACCAAAACACACTGCATATGGAGGGCATGCCCCTAGGTGTGGCTATGTAAATCTGTGCCCACCTGTTCTCTTAAAAGGAGTGAAATTCTGTCTCTTTCTCTTCTGCTTCTCTCCCTCAGACCCACTCAGCAACTCCCCCGAATAAACTCTAGTGTGGCATCTGGTAGTGTGTGTCTGATCTCATGCAAAAAACCAACATATATCAACTTAAAACAAGCTAGAATTGTCAGAGAAGAAAAAAGTCCTTTTGAAGAAATGCCTCCATGAGATACAGCTGTTGGGCGTTTTCTTAATTGTCAATGAATGGGGAAGGGCCTCGCTCATTATGCCTGGTTCTGTAAAAAGCAGGCTGAGAACCCAGGGTAATCAAGCCAGTAAGCAGCACCCTTTCATGGCCTCTGCATCAGCTCCTGCCTCAAGGATCTGCTATTTCTATTCATGTCCAGAGAAAGTCAGGACAGTAATCCCTACCTAAGACAAACATACTTCATGAAAGAGAAAGGGAAAAAATGCTTTCAAACTGATCCCCCTGTCAGTATTTTTCTGAGCCCAGAACCCAAAAGCACAATGAATAAAGAAATTACAAACTCCTTTCCTTGATAAACATAGATGAGAAAATCATTAATAAAAGTTCTTGATACTTCACACACATTTCAGCACACACTAAAGAGTTCTTCATTCACAGTCAATTTGGCCTCACATAGGAGCAGAAGTAAAATTTGTAACACACCAATTAAGCAACAGCATAACATATAAGGAGACTTTTGGGAAGAATATAAGCTCAGCACAGTGACTAGTGAACTGCTGTGTTATAAGAAAATTAGTTCTAAAAAAGCATAGTTTTATATGAAACAAACAATTTCACAAACACAAATGAGATTAATTTGGCTTTTCTTGGTCATGATAGAAGGGACTGAGCTTTTGTTAAAGTCACAGTATCAGTCACAATGATATAGTGAGGGTACTGTAATAGTGCAGGGGAGTGTGATCAAGTACAGAACAGGCATGTATATAAATGGTAGAGTTAAATTGGGTGTGTGCGATATATATTTAAATTTGTTGAAATATAGGAAAAAAGAATCCAAAGGAAAACAAGAGACATAATTTTCAAAAAAAAAAAAAAAGAAAATTGGAAAATAGTTAATAGATAATACAGGCACAAATTAACCCTAGAACAAAAACCAACATTATAAATATAAATATGAAACACCAAACATAAATCCTAGAAAAAGCAAAATCAACAAACCAGGAAATAACTTCACTATGCTGAGGGCAATTGACTAGAAAAACTACAAATCTATCAGTACCATTGTTACATTTTACATGCTGTGTAGGCATCCAGCAATGATTCTAATGTACAAAGACAAAGGCCATCTCAGGCAGTGCCCTATATGGAATAATATATACCGTTCTTTATAGCAATGCTTTGTAATTTTACCACAAGCACAAGCCAATCATGGCTTTTCAGACAGTGTTGTTTTCTCAGATGTATTTTCCTTTGGGGCTGGGAATATCTAGCTCCTTGCTGATCTGGGTTGCTAGGTGTTTAGTGACATTGCATTACAAGTTCTCTCTCCACCAGTGAACTACTTCCTACAAAGTTTCACCTCTGTGGCTTCCACAGCTTTTCAGGCAGCACTTACTACTGGAAACCCAGTACTCAAAATGCCTGTGATAATGTGAAAAAAAATCACTGTGGTAGTTTGAATGAAAAGTTTTGAGCATTTGGACTATTGGGAACCTCAAGTGATAGAGCTTTGGTGACTGTTTTAGAGTGCTCTATATAGCAGCAGGATAAAGTAGACAATGATTCAATCTCTCTCCCTCAATCTCAATCTGTGTGTGTGTGTGTGTGTGTGTGTGTGTGTGTGTGTGTGTGTGTGTGTGTCTTCCCATTTATCTGTCTGTCTGTCTGTCTCTGGAATATACTGAAAAGTACTTACATGCTGAAGTTCAGCTAATTCATCAATGGCTGGCTATGATCCAGAAGCTGCTCTGTCCACAAGACTGGATCTCTTTGCTGGTCTTCAAGATAGTCAGAAACCTCACAGAAGTAGGCTCTAATTTCACTGAAAGAATGATCTTGTTAACAAGGTGAGGGCAAGTAGAAAATGAGCAAAGATTCGTCCTTTCCAGTCCTTATATATTCTTACAGCAGAAGGTGTGGCCAAAATTAAAGGTGTGTCTTCTTGCCTCCAGGCCTGGATTAAAGGCGTGTGTCTTCTCAGTTTGAGATTCTAATGTGTGTTTCTCTTTTCTTGATCCAGAACAAACCAAGAAAGGTTAGTCTCTACAGATGTGCCCTCCATTTCTGGATTGTAGTTCATTCCATATGCAGTCAAGTTGACAAGGAAAGATATCCATCATAGTGGCAGAAATCCATCCTTGATTGTCCCTGCAATTAAGAAGCCTAACCTTGTTTATTCACTCTCTCTGTTTCCTGATTTAGTTTAAATATGAGTCTTTTTTCTTCCCAGTCAAGATTTAAGGACATTGGAAAACTGCATTTTGTCACAAACACATGAAATAGACCAGCACACGGTGGGAGTATTTTTATTTCGATGAGTTGGACACAGGAATAAAGAAAGGCTGCAAACATAGCAGGTAGGGGAGGTAGAGGAAGGAGAAGAAGTTTCCTTACTCTCTTGTGGGGAAACATTTCACTAAGCCCAGAAACCCTGAGGGATTGACAAGTTAATGAATACTGCTAAGATATTTCCCAAAGACTGATCCACAGAGTCTGCGCATTTGTGTGCAACTTGAACATGGTATTGGCTTAAGGACCATCTGACAAAGATGCAGTGGAAGGCCATCCATTCAACACATTTCCTTGTAAACGATGGTTTTCTGATGGAAAAACCTGTGGTAGATGGCTTACAATCTCCTGTGCTGGCTAGAGACACTTAATGCTATGTAGGTAGGCACACTGCCATCTGGACTTCCTGCAGAGCTCCTACTTCTGCTGACTCAGTACACACCTGCAAATCTCCACCCAGTGTCTTCTGATGTATAGAGCTCCTCATTTTAAGGAAGAAGGACATGCCAAAGGGGCCCTAAAATAATTGTAATGTGTAGCGCTTAGTCACCTACTACTTTTAAGTGATGTTCCTTTGTGCATCCCTGTGTGCACGGCTTCTCCCTTTTGTCTCTTTCATCCTCTCTAAATTCTTTCCTTAGCTGATGTTTCCTTGCTGCCTTTTGTCAAAATGGCTGATCTCATAAATACAGGTGACAGGCTATTCTGGAGGGTATGTAGAGTAAAGGGAACACTCCTCCATTGCTGGTGGGAAGCTAAACTTGTAGAGTCACTTTCAAAATAAGTATGGTGGCTTCTCAGAAAACTGGAAATTTATCTACCATCACGCTTGAGCATATACTCACATTCCTACCACAGAGACATTTGCTCAGCTATGCTCATAGCAGCATTATTTGTAATAGCCAGAACCTAGAAACAACTTAGATGTCCCTCAACTGAAGAATGGGAAAAAAAATGTGGTACATTTACACAATGGAGTAGTATTCATCTGTAAAAATAACGCCATCCAGAAGTTTGTGGGTGATGTGGGAATGCCTTTCTGTATGCTGTGAATAGCAATCTTTAAATAAAGGAGCTGTTTTGGCCCATGACAGGCACCATAGAAAAAGTATAAGGAGGAATCAGAATAGGTAGGAGGAGCAGGGCAGAGTCAGAGACAGACTGAGCCGGAAGCCGAAAGGATCAGCATGTAAGGAGAGACAGACTGAACCAGACACCCAAGAAGAAGCAAGCATGTAAGGAACACAGGCGAGCCATGGGCCACGTGGCAAAATAGATTAATGAAAATGGGTTGAGTTAAGATAAAAGAGCTAGCTAGCAATGTGCCTGAGCCATAGGCCAAACAGCATGAAGTTAATAGAAGCATCTGAGTCATTTTTGGGGCCTGAACAGCGGCTGGCAGCTAAGGGGTCTGTGGCTGCAGGTCTGTGAGTCTGGGCCTCTGGCCACCCAGGATTAAGAAACCACATTGTAACATGTGGGCAAATGAATGGAACTAGATTAAAAAAAAAATCTTGAATGAGGTCACAGACCCAGAAAGATAAACATGGTATATACTCACTCATAAGTAGATTTCAGTGTAAAGCAAAGGATAACCAAACTACAATTTTAAGAAACCCAAACTACTAGGGAACATAGAGGAACCTAAGAGAGACATCAATGGATCCCCCTAGGAATGGGAAATAGCTAAGCTCTCCAGAGTATAATGGGTTTATAGGTTAGCATATAAGGGAAGATGGGAAGAGAACATGAGGAAATGAAATGGTTGAGTTTTGGAGAAGGATAGAAAGGGAAACAATATAATAGTTATCTTTATAGAGGGGGTCATTGTAGGAATAGAGAGAAACCTAGAGGTGGGAAAATACCCAAGAACTCACAAACATGACCCCAGCTAGGACTCTAAGCAATAGTGAAAAGGGTGCCTGAACTGGCCTTCTCCTGTTAACAAATTAATGACCACCCTTAATGTCATCAAAGAATCTTGCCCCAGCAACTTTTGGAAGCAGATGTAGATATCCAACCAAGGTAAGCTTTGGGTGAGCTCCCAGTCAAGTCAGAGAGAGAGAGAGAGAGAGAGAGAGAGAGAGAGAGAGAGAGAGAGAGAGAGAGAGAGAATACAGATTATATAAGGAAAGGGGTCAAGAACATTTTGAAGAAACTCAAAGACACTACTTATCTGAACTATTGGGGCTCACTGACTCTGGACTGAGAGCCAGGAAACCTGATTGGTCTGAACTAAGTCCTCTCAATGTGGATGACAGTTGAACGGCATAGGCAGTCTGCGAGGCCTCTGACAGTGGGACCAGAATTTATTCCTAGTGCATGAACTGATGTTTTGTAGCCCAAGTTATTCGCCAAGCTTTCATAATTAATAACAAGTCTCCATGTCCTGATTTGGAAGCTGGATATCAAGACAGAAAAAGACTAGCTACAGACTTCTCTTCCAATTACAGTTAAGAAAAATGATGGTTTGCAAGGTGGCCTGATCTGGAGAGTAGGGCTTTGAAACCTATCAATCCAGAAAATGTCCTACAGGCATGTTGATAAATCAATCTGGTAGGTGTCATTTCTCAATTCAGGTTTCCTCTTACCAGCTGACTCTTGTTTGTGCCATGTTGGCAAACATTACCTAGCACAAATATTAAAGTCTGTCTCTACACATATCTACAGCATCCCTTTTGCTGTTTAAGCTGAAGGCTGACTGGTAGGAATTGGGAGAGGGAAGGAAGGGAGAGCAGGGAGACACACGGATAAAAAAGACTCTTTTAAATAAAAAAAAATGAACATAAAGACGCCAAAAAACCTTGCAAACACTGGTAATTTGCATTTTTCATTAACTTTGTAAGTTTACAAATTATGCATCCAAAATTTACTTTAATTAATTAATTCTCCCAAGAGTTGAACATTATCACATGTTATCTCTTTAAGCAGTAGTTTTTTAAGCCTCAGAGCAACATACTTGTATTTATAAAATGCTTCCTATGTGTTGGGTGCTGGCATACCCAGACCCATATACTCTGTGTTAGGCTAAAAAAGCCTGGGCAAGGTCAGTGCCCTTTTGTTTACTTCCCTGATCTTTGTTGATGCACCTTGTGTGCATCAACACCCTGTTTTGCAATCAGTGGTTTTCCTGTTATGATGAGGAGTCTTGCACACGTTGCCAGAGAACACACTGACAGGTACAGGAACCCAGGGCAGGGGAACTTAAGGGTATATAAGCTTGCTAAATAAAGGCTGAGGGAGCAGAAGCAGCTGATCTCCCTGGATGATGGAACTGACTGTCTCTTGAGTGCTGATTTAACCCTGACGACCCTCTCCGGGCTCGGCTACACTAGGCCGGATACAGCACCTATGCTCTTGGTGACTAGTATGTTTAAGAGAAGTACTATATTCTTTTATAAATTGCCTCAGCTTATGAGGTTGGATTTGTTACACATTAATTATTTCAACAAAGCCAGAACTGACAGTCCCTCTGGGGAAGTTTTCATATCCTTTTTGTGCCTTCATATCATATGTAAATATTTCACAAAGTCTATTTGGTATTATAATAAAAACCTAAAACAAGATATTAGAGAAAAGCTGAAATACCAGAGAGATAGAGAACAAATCACAGCCACTTCTCACGCAGCCATCTCCTCATTCTGAAGGAGGAAGACCCTGTGTTCAGGAGTCCTTAGACTGGCCAAGGGCTCAGGTGAAGGGGAGAACTTCTACCTTCTTTTGCCTTATCTTTCTTTCCCAGCCAAACCATCCCAATTCTTGGTTCAGCTATTTTAAAGCTAGGATTAAAAGTGTGTGCCATCACTACCTGGCTCTGCTTAGCCTGGAAGTCAGAGAATTCAATACTGTCTCTGGACTGCTTGGATTGAAGGTGTGGGTTATTATTCCTTGATCTCCACAACCTAGCTCCATCTTCAGATATTTGAGGCTATTTTTTTAAAAATTAAGTATCCAGTATATCACCACATATTCTCTTTTCTATACAAATTTAAAAGTTTATAACTAATGTAAGAAAATCTATAATAGGTACAATAACTATATATAACATATACTAGCATTAATTGTATCAGTAACATCCAGTCCATTAACAATTGACAAATACAAAGAAAATATTTTATTATTCATTCATTATACCTAATTCACTTCCTATCTAATCTGTATTACAACTAAAAACTATCATCTGATGTCTCTCAAACTTATACACTTTAAAGCTCTTAGTGAGTTTCTTTTCTGAAATTGTAACTAGGAAAACTGTAAGTATAACTATCGAATCTTCAGCTTTCTCAGAGACCCAAGAAGGAAATAATATTAACTAAGTAAACAGGAAGTGAAAGCAAGCAACTTGTAAAAAATGTAAGAAATGACAGAAACAGCTGGCTCCCTGGAAAGTCACCTGAGTTTCTTTTGCAGTGTTGGGACATCTATCTTCAGCCTACAGACTTCACATATTTGACAAATATCTGCAAAGCAGCATATGCTTAAATACATTCTGATCTTAACTTGGCAAGGTTTGGCGGCTCTTTCTTTTGTGTCCTTGCTGTTCATTTTGGACATCAAACTTTCAGTTTAACATCAGCTTTACTTATGTTGAATATATGCCATATGTGACTATTGCTTTCCTAAATCTAACATTTATATAGGAGCCCATGCAGCTCTTATATAGTTTTTATCATTTTGCATTTCCTATAAGGTTTTCAGATATATAAAGGCTGGCTGTTTGAAAGCCTTAGGCTGTTTATCTGTAACCTCTAAGGCAATATTTAGTTTGGTTTGATTTTATATTTCTATATTTGGACATGTTTATCTTTATCATGAGTTTTAACAAGGCTTATTAATACTTGTATTTTGGCACTCCTATCAACCAACTTGACCCTCAGATCAGCCAACTTGGCACTTATATAAACCAACTTTTGGGGGCTAACACAAGAATGATCCAAAAGAATATATTTAGCAGACATTATAAAAATCTGATCAACATTAATTATCCTCTCTAATGGTTCCATTTTCAAACTTTCTAGAGTATTATCAAACAAAGACCAAATTCCTTTCATCTTAATGTTTCCAGTTTTTAGATATGGGAAAAAGCTTTCTTTCTTAAACTAATTCTCCATTTTAAGAAATCCCAGTTGACTCACCAAATCTGCTATCAATGGCAATTCAGATGAGGGTGAAGTGAGGCAGTTAACTAGTGTGGCAGCAGCTCAAGGAGGGAGGACAAGGGAAGTCACAACCTACCAGGAGAGGAAAATTGCTGTCTAAAAAACTCACCCAGGTGATGATGGAGAAGAAACACATGTGTTGAGTACTGACTAAAAGGCAGAGCTAGATGGTGGCTAAATTTAAACAGAAATCCTAGCCAGCCGAGAGTGACTTTGGCCATGTATAGCTCTGACCTGTTCAGCTTCTTGTGAATTTATGTCCCAAAAGTTGAACACCAGCTATTACATGAACTCTACTTGATATTATATTTAAAACCTAGAGCTGGATATTGGAGACTATCTAGAATATCAGAGACACATAGAACAAGCCACTGCCACTTCTCACCCAGCCAACTCCTCAGGGCAAATGGTCCAGTATCCACAGTCCTTAGACTGGCCAATGGCTCAAGTGAAGGGAAGAGCTTCTGCTATCTCCTGCCTTTTCTTTCCCAGGCAGTTCTCTCAATCTCTGGTTTAACATTTCTAGTGACAGGATTAAAGGTGTATGACATCATCCTCTGGATCTGTCTGGACTTGAACTCACAAAGATCCTGAGGATCTCTGCCTCTGGACTGCTGGGATTAAAGTTGTGAGTCACCATGCTCAATACTGATGGCTTGGTCTTTGTGTGGCTCTGCCTTCTGATATTTCAGACCATCTTTATTAAGCATGCAATATATCATAACATGTAAGTCTTCAGGCATCTCTGTTTTAGTCACTTTTGAAGTAGAGGACCAGCTCTTTTAAGAGACTATAGCAATGGTCCCATGTTCTAAGATATATATCTTCCTGTCCTTCACATCTTTATTGACCCTACACTTACTGTCTTTTTTATTCCAAAGACAAATCTCAGCCTATACTCCATGGGAGAGTGTAAATAAAAGCTCCAAATCCCTGCCATTCCTGATGAGCCTTTCCACAAGTTTGAATTGATTCTGCTTGCATCAAAACATAAAATGTGCTTGGCTGGAGCTAAGGCTTAATTGTTAAAAGCACTGACTGAGTCTTCTTTGAGCCTTCAGTAACTGGCCTTGTTGTAGCCTAAGCTGCTCTCTGAAAACTTGATATTTTGTAGCTCAAGTATACACGCCATGCCAGGACATTTATGTACCATGACCTAACTGTGTGTGAGAGATACAACTTGGATGCTGGTTTTGCTCCGTTTCTGTGTTCTAAAACCCTCTTTAAGATTCCTAAGGCTTTATGTAGATGTATATGACCCACATTAAAGTGCCATTTGAAATATAAATATTTTGGCCTGGACTATCCCTAAGATCTGGACCAGCTATCCCAAATAATCACACAAAGGCTTATATTAATTACATGCTGCTTGGCCTATTGCTCAGGTATATTGATAGCTAGCTCTTGAATTAAGCCCTTGAGTTAAGACCCATTTCTATCCTTGCTCCCATTTATCTATGCTTGGACTTTCTGCCTACTTCTAAGATGTCTTATCCTAGGCCAAAACAGTTCCTTTATTATCCAGTAACAATTCACAGCACACAGAAAGACATCCCACATGAGTTTTTAGCCCACATTCTTCAAAGGTAAATATATAATATGGATGTACAGATATTGGAGGGTTTACCTAGTAAAACTTAACACCTATCCTTGTATCTAAAGCTTTTACTGTAGGGAAGAGGCTACCAAGGACTGATACCTAGGTTTGTATTTGTTTTAGGACTTTTTTCTCTAGGGAAAAGGATATTTAGCAGTATCTAAACCCTAATTCTGCATGTGTATGGGGGGATTTGGCTGTGTGGGAGGAAATACGTGGAAGAACCAGACAGCCAAATATTGCATGAAGGTTTGCCTACAGGGGAGGGAAGGCTAGTAGAATAGAAAAATATCTGGCAGTAACTGACATCTCATTGTGAATGTGTGTGTGTGTGTGTGTGTGTGTGTGTGTGTGTGTGTGTGTGTGTGTGTGTAATTCTGTATCTAGAAGGACTTGATAGCTTCTCATGTGTGTGGTTGTTTGAGTGTAATGGCCTCTGTAAGTTCACAGGGAATGGAATTGTTGGACTAAGTATGGCCTTGTTGGAGAAAGTGTTCTACTGCAGAGGCAGGCTGTGGGGTCTCACAAATGCACAAACCACACACAGTGTTTCAGCTCACAGCCTGTTATCTGACAATTAATATATAGGATGTCTGCAAGGGCACTACCATGTTACACCACAATGATAACAGAATAAGCCTCTCTAACTGCAAATCACTTAATTAAATATTTCCTTTAAGTGACTTGTTCTGCTGATGGTGTTTTCATAGTAACAGAACCCATAACTTGTTGCAGAATCCTAACTGATTTTATAATAAAAATACAGAGCCAGATATTGAGTAAAAGCCCCAGGGAGTTCTCATTACTACTAAATCCTCAGCTAAAAGGGGAAGATCCTGTCTCCATGGATCCTCAGACTAAACAGGGAATGTGAAGGGAAGAACAAAGCAAAACAGAAGGGGAACACTTTGTCTCCTCCCCCATTTTATTACTTTCTCTGTCCAGCCATGCTCTTTCCTGTTTCAACCATTCTAGTGCTGGCTTAAAGGTGTGTGCCACTATGGTCTGGATATGTTTCTCTTTTGCACTGGATTAATCTTACTTAGCTTAATTTGGCTTTGAACTCAGAGATCCAGATGGATTCCTACCTCTGCCTCCTGAATGCTAGAATTAAAGGTGTGTGACACCACTACCTGTCATGGAGTTATTAGTGGTAATTCTAATACTGATTTAAGATGGAGGGAAAAAGCTGAGATTAAAAAAAAAATAAAAACATAGAGCAATGTGAGTAGAAAAGGGGCATTGGCAAGTGAACGGAGTTAAAGCCTATGTTTAAGGAGATAAACATCCGAAGAAATGAAATCCAAGGAGAGGCGATCTCAGGGCAAGACAGCTAAGTTTCCAACTTGTGAAAAAGAATTCTAGAAAAACTTGAGGAGGTGTAGTGGTCCCCACCTTTAATTCCAACTCTAGGAAGGCAGAGGCTGGTGGATCTAGGAGTTTTAGGCCAGTCCTCTCTTCAGAGCAATCCCAGTACAGCCAGGCTTAGCCAGTGAAGTATACCATGGAAACAGAAAGATGATAAAGTTGTAACTGAAGAAGGGCACCATGTTCCAACCCCAGCAAGCAGCAGAACTTGGCCACTTTGGTTGTATAGTTCTGGCTGTAGAGTCAAGGGTAAAAGAAAGGCATTATGGAATCTCCCTCCTTTACTCAGAAGAGCCATTGAGACCAGGCATGTGTCTGGGTGTTCCTGAATGGAGGCCTACAGAAGCCATTGCAGGAAGCTGTTTCTGTGAATTCTAGATAGCCTAGAATACATAAAAATACTGGGGATACCAGAGTCATGGGAAGCCTTCTAAGGAGAGCTGATCAGGAGCAGAATGAGCCCTAGAGAAAGAAGTATGTTACAGTGAGCAAAGCTTAATGGGGTAGGAGATCTGAAGAGCATTTGACATCAGATATGGAGATGCAGAGTTTGGAGTTTTCCCAGGTGTTTTTCAGTCTTGCTATGGTCCAGTATTTCCTCAATGTGTTTTCCTTTCTTTAGTTTTGGACTCTAATGTATATCCTGTACCATTATATGTTGAAAGTATGTAATCTGGTTTTTGATTATATAAGAAATTACAATTAAGAGAACTATGAAGTTCAGAAGAAGAGGGGGTGTTGCTTTGGCAGTAGAGTAGGGAATACCTAGCAAGTTGTGACACATAGACATATGTGTATATATATAGGGCTTAGTCTATAGAGAATGTAGTACTGAACAGGCCCTGAACCACAACTGTTTGGAAGACCAAGATTTTATGGTTGTATATCTATGAGGCCCTGACTCCAAGATTTGTGTGTTCATGCATTTGTGTGTGTGTGTGCAGGCCCGCGTGCCCGCATGTGTAACTTTGAATATACAGGCAGATTACATAGCAGGTAACTTATAGGGTACATTTGTCATTTACAAAAAGACATTTATTAAAATGAGATAGTCAATATACAGTGGGGGGTTGAACATCTAGGCCAATACACCCAGTGTTAACGGTCGGCTTTCCTTTGTAGGTTACACCAGGATTCAGGTCTCAAATGGAGAGAACAGAGAGCAGCAGCACAATGCTCACAGTAATTGGGATACCTGCCTCTTCCACAGCTTCCATGCCCTGAGTGTCCTGGATCCAGAGGCTATGGGTACAACCTGAGGCTGCTCAATGGGCATGCGTGTCCCCATGGATAGTTCCTCTGTGAAGAAGCCCATGTACAGGAACCATTCTGGTGTTTCATGCAGGACCGTACAGGTACTCAGTCCAAGGTTAATTTACATAAGGAGAGATCACCAGGCAGGCTGGCCACAGAGTTTATGTGGACCTCAATGTCTGCTGCAGCACTGTGAGTGACATTAGCTTTCAGGACAACTCCTTTCATCTGAACACGGCATCATCTCCAGGCAGGAATATTTGTTGACCATGGTGTAGCTTTGGCTTCTCTTGCCTCTTCCTTCCACATCCTTCTGAAAGTATCTCATTCCAGATTCTGTAACTGTTGGAAAGGCTGGTTCACTGGCTCTTCTCTTCAAAGAGAGAAGGGAGTGAAGTGTACGTCCAGAGTTGATATTTAACAAGGGCTTCTCATTTTGCTCTTGGCAGTCCTCACAGCTCAATTTGAACTTCAGGATATTGAATGTTGCTCTTACTTTGTTTCTTTGCCTGTGGGTTAGCGATGACACAATCTCTTCACAGGTATAGCCAATGTTGCACATAGACTCCACAACCATTGGAAGAATTTTCGTAATTGCTGGTGCTACATGATCTTTAATGATCCCAAGCCATCTTGTATCCAGGAGCTGACATATTGTTATCCTGTGCTGGGTTGGGACTTTGAGTAATTGTGCAATGATAATTTTACAGGGTTTTGACAAGTAGTAGGGAATGGGATACCTGGTATTGGTGATGATCCAGTGCATACCATCAAAAGTGGTTGATTCATATGGAAATTGTCCTGTAACCAGTACATATAGAACAATGCCCAAGCTCCACATGTCAGCTGCCAGTCCATCGTAGGGTTTCCTTGCCAAGATCTCTGGAGCCAAATAAGGTAACGATCCACAGATCTTAGTCAACATCTGCCCCTCTGCAAGCTTAGTGGCCATGCCAAAGTCACAGAGCTTGACCTTGCCAGAACTGTCAATTAGGATATTCTCCAATTTAATATCACAATGTGCAATGTGTCTTTGGTGGAGAAAATGAACCCCTGAAATAGCCTGTTGAAATATTGGTTTGGCCTCCTCCTCATCTAGATAGTCTGTCTCACTGAGTAACATGTGCAGATCTATTCCTGCAACAAACTCCATGACCATATAAGTCACTGTAGGTGTGTCAATCACATGAAAAAATTGAACTATGTTTCTGTGTTCCAAAGACTGGTGGATTTTGACTTCAGAAGTGATGTCATTCAGATCATTGTTTGTTTTATCAAGAATCTTCACAGCCACTTGTGTACGTGTAGGAAGGTGGCGGGCAAGCTTCACTTCTCCAAATGTACCAAAGCCTAGAGATGTCAAGATCCTGAAATCCTCTTCAAGGAGGGCCTCTTCCCAGGAGCTGGCCATGAGTTCAGCTCAGTTTCAACCACTGTACCTCGTTGGCAATTCCTGCGGCAACTTCCTGAAGTTACATAAACATTGACTAGGTTATTTTTAAGAATTTATGAATGTGAAATACCCTGGCCCAAACTGATCTAGAGTTATAAGATACATATCAAATTGTAAGGGAAGAATAGATTCTGTCATAGCAAAACTACAATTCAGAGGTTCTTTTAGAGATGTTTCAACTACTAAAACCTGGAAATTAGAATGTATAAAAAGAATCCCTAATGTGTGAGTACTGAAATAAGATAAAAGAAAAACACTTAACCACATGAGTCCTAAGTGACAAGTGTGGCTGGTAACAAAAATGGTCCCAAGCCAGGGAGAGCCCAGGCCTCTCGGATTCCCTGAATCTGTCAAAACTTGGCAGAAGAACAAGACTGAACTGGAGGGTTTGCATCTCAACCTGACACAAGTTAGAGTGATCAGAGCAAAAGGGTCTTCAGTTGAGAAAATGGCTCAATGAGATGCAGCTGTTAGGCATTTTCTCAGTTCGTGGTCAAAGGGGGAGGGCTTTGATCTTTGAAAGTGGTGTGGTCCTTGGCCTAGTAGCCCTGGGTTCTATAAGAATCAGGCTAAGCAAACAAGGTGAAGCAAGCTAGTAAGCAGCATCCCTGAATGACCTCTGCATCAGCTCTTGCCTTCAGGATTCAGCTGTTTGAGTTCCTCTCTTTATTTCCTGTGGAGATGAACACCAATCCTGGAAGTGTAAGCTGAATAAACCCTCTCTTTCCAACTGCTTTTTCTTCAGGGTGTTGTGTTTTAGAAACAGAATTCCTAACTAAGACAAACACCAAAGTCACAGGAAATACTTCCTGACAGAGAAAGCCAAGGAATGCATCTAAACTGATCCCTGTGCAAGCATTTCTCTGAGCTCACAACCAAGTAAACACAATGCAATAATGTACTCCTTTCCTTGATAAACATAGATGTGAAAATCATTATGAGAGTTTTTGATACTTCCCATCCATCTCATCCCACACTTAAGAGCTATTCATTCATAGCCAAAATGGACTCTCACAGAAGCAGAAGTAAGATTTTTAACAAACAAATTTAACAACAACATAGAATATAAGGAGACTGTGTGGAAGTGTCCACACTCAGCACTGTCACTAGTGAACTGTTGTGTTATAAGTAGGTAAAACCAGATATAATTTTACATTGAACAAATCAAGTCCACAAAGACAAACAGGATGTAATTTGTCTCTACTGGGTCTGAGGATGGGGCTGTGCTTTTTCAGAGTTATAATATCAATCACAAAGATATGGTGGGGTCCTAATATATATGATATATGATCAAAGTTCAGTACTGACATGTAGTCAATGGTATAATCATGTTGAATATGAGTGATACATACTTAAATATGCTTAAGTACAGGAAAAAGAATGCAAAGAGAAATAAGTAACTATAAGAATATTTAAAATGAAATAAGTTTCATTTCAAAAATGAAATTTAGATAATAATTAATGAAGGGAGAAAACAGCACAAATTAACCCTAGAACAGAAACCAGCATAATAAATGTAAATATAAATATAAACATAAAACACCAAACATAAATCCTAGGATGCAAATCCAACAAACTGGGAAACAATCTCACTGTGTTGTGGTCCAGGAGATTAGAGGACCCCAAACCTATCAGGACCGTTGTTACATTGCCACCTACCCTGTAGGAATTCAGCAGAGATTCCAATGAACAAGGATGAATCCAGGTGCATGTGGCACTCCATATAGACTAGTGTCTAGCATTCTTCATAAAGAGGCTTTGTAATTTCTCCATAAGCAACCAACCAATCATAACTTCACAGACTGTTTTTTTCTTAGTTTTACACCACAACAGTCCTCTGTTTTTTTCTTTAATTGTTTTTTTTTTTTAATCATGACTATGATCAAGTCCCAATTAAGAATCAGTTCCAGGGAGGGTTTATTTACCTCAGACTTTAAACAGATATTGAAGTTATGGGGCTGGAAACATTATGTTCCTTACAGAACTGGATTGTCAGGTCGCTAGTGATATTACATTTGAAATTCTCAATCCACCAACAAACTACTTCCTATAAACTTTCATCTCTATGGCTTCCATAATTTCCAAGCAGCACTAGCAACTGAAAAATACATATTCAAAATGCCTGATAATGTGAAAAAGACCACTGTGGTAGTTTGAGGAGAAATGTTCCCACATTTCTATTTTATGCTCTTTGAGCATCAGTTTTTGGACTATTTAGAGAATTCAACTGTTAGAGCCTCCTTGACTCTGGTAGAGTTGTCACCATCAACAGAGTAATTTAAACAATGATTCAGTTTCTCTCTCTCTCTCTCTCTCTCTCTCTCTCTCTCTCTCTCTCTCTCTCTCTCTCTCTCTCTCTCTCTCTCCCCTCCCTTCCTTATTCCCTCATCTGTCTCTAGAATATATTGGAATTACTTACAGGTTGGCTGGCTGTGAAGTCCCTGAATCCAGGAGTTGCTCTGCCCACAAGTCTGGATCCCTTGGCTGATCTTCAGTACATGCTGAAGTCCCACAGAAGTGGGCTGTAATTCCACTAAAGCAATGGACTTGTTAACAAGGTGAGGGCAAGGGGAAATTAGCCATAGCCTCCTTCTTTCCTGGCTTTATACAGGCTTCTAGCAGGTGTGGCCTAAATTAAAGGTGTGTCTTCTTGCCTCCAGATTAGTATTAAAGGCGTGTGTCTTCACTCCTTGAGAGCCTCATCAAAGATGTGTTTTTGTTTTTTTTTTTTTTTTTTCTCTCCTGGGTTCAGGCAAAAATAACCTTTTTTAGACGTGCCCTCCATTTCTGTACTGTGGTTCATTTCATATGTAGTCAATTGACAACCTAAAACAGCCATTACAGTAGCAGAAATCCATCCCTGGGATTGTCCTTGAGATTACTGAACCTGCCCTTCTTCATTCATTCTTTGTGTGTCCTGATTGAATTTGAACATGTGAGCCTTTCAGCTTCTCACTTAAGCCTTAATGACATTGGAAAACTGTAGTGTATCACACAGTAGATTATTATACACAATCAGCTTTCCATGGAAATATTTAATGCAATTAGCCCTTAAACTGGTTTCAATTTATTTTTCTTTTGTTGTTGTTGTTGTTAGAGAGAAGTTTTCTCTGTGTAACAGCTCTGGTTACCCTGGAACTCCATTTTTAAAACCATGTGGCCTTGAACTGCCTCTGCCTCAAGAATGCTAGGATTAAATCCATGAGCCATCACCACTTGACAATTTCTGCTTTCTCTTCATCCATAAATACTGGAGCACAGACTGGGGCTCATCTCATAATTCCCCCTGTTGATCAGAGTCTGGATGTGGTCTAGTATCTAAGCATGACTTTGGGTTGGGATTGGGGAGTGAGCTTTGAAAAGTTCTGTAAGAGTTCCAGGCTTTCACCCATGTTTCTTGCTTTGATGTCTGGATCCACAAGGCTTTCCAGGTTCTACCTTTAAGCTTGTAGCCCGGGGGAACCACCACTGTCTCACACATACGTTTTTGACCACCAGGGGATCTCACAACAGGACAAATAGTACTGGGTTTAGCCTAGGACCTGCACTATTTCAGAATGACATCTGCTTCTGCAGGACCATTTCCACCACATGCTCCAGCAGCCTGTGGATACAATACTTGTTGGGTGGATGGACCAAAAGAACTGGATCTGGGCCATGATGGCACCCGAGTTCATCACCCTGCTTTTGGCTTTCCCCATTCTTGCAGGACTTGAGAACATTTCTCTAAGTGTTTCCCATTCATTTTAGCTTCGTCTTTTGAAAGTTCTCTATTCAGGTTGTACCCCATTCTTAGGTTTTAGTTGATTTTTTAGCTATTTAGTTAATGAGTTCTTTATATATTGGCCTTCTACCTGATGTGTACTTGTAAAAATCTTGTCCCATTTTTCAGGCTGCCATTTTGTTTATATGGTGGTGTCATTTGCCATGTAGAAACTTCTCACTTTCATGAGTTTTAATATATTAGTTGTTAAATTTAGTATGTGTACAAACTGTTCTGGTCAGAAATTTTTTCTGTGCCAATGAATTCATCTTGTCTTCTATCAGACTCTTTCCATCTTTCTTTGGCGAGATCAATGTATCTTGAGTTGAGTTTGGGGAAGTTGATCAATATGGACCAACTTTTATGTTTTGACATGTAGCCATCCAGTACTTTGATGACAATGTTGTCTAATATCCAATGTGAGACCTGGTTTCTCTACGAAAAGAAAAACCTCAGTGTCCGTGGGTGTTTGGCTTTATACCTGGAACTTGAATTTGATTACCCTCATCGCATTTTGTATTTATGACTGTCATTCCCTAGTGCCACTTAAATAAAGATTAGAGATATCTCTCACAGTTTCTTTATTACTGAGTATTATTTTATCAATTCCAGCTTTTTAGTGATTTCATTTTGAGCTTAAAAATGTCTTTCTATGATTTGTAAAAAGTTGCTTTGGCCTTTTGATTTGGGGTGCATTTAGTTTGTAAATTGCTTTTGGTAGGATGTCCATTTTTCCTAGAATAATTCTACTTGAATGATCCGTGAACTTGGAAGATGTTTCCATTTTATGATATATTCTTTAATGTCTAAAGATTTTTTTTCCAATCATACATGTCTTTCACTTGCTTAGTTACTGTTTCCTCCAGATATTTATATTATTTGAGACTACGCTAGTGGTATTGTATCACTAGTTCTTCTTCAACTGGGTTTTGATTTCATGTAAGAGGGGGCTGCTGATTAACTCAGCAGTTAAAAAAAGAACATCCTAAAATTTTCAGGCAAATGGATGGACTTGGAGAATTTCCTCCTGAGCAGGGTATCACGAGCCCAGAAAGACAGACATGGGACATACTCATAAGTGGATTTTAGACAAAAAGCAAAGAATACTCAAGCTGCACACTACAACCCCTGAAGAGCTTTGGATTAGAAGGAACTTAAGAGAGACATCCAGAGATTCCCCTAAGAAGAGAAAATAGAAATCACCTTAGCAAATTGGTGTCAATAACGAGTTGCAACCAAGAAGAGTTGAGAACAAATCTTCAAAGAAGGAGATGGTTGAGTGAGAGGAGCAAAGCAGAAGATAGAAAGAGATGGATATCTTAATAGAGGAAGGCAATGTGGGGTTGGAAAGAGACTGGGTGCTAGGGAAATGTTCAGGAACTCACAGAATGTCCCTGGCCAAGTCTCCATACAATGGTGTATGGGGTACCTAAATGGGACTTTCCCTATAATCAAATGAGTAAACACCCCAGGTGTCACTGTAGAACCTACATCCAATGGGGAAGGGAGATAGAGGTGGAGATCCATGGCTGATCACTGGGCAGAGCTCCTGGTCCAGCTGAGATCAGGGCAGGAGAGTCTGTATGAGCAGGGGGATAGGGATAATGAGGAAGGTTCCCATGGTGATGGCTGGCTGGAACTCTGGAGAGCTCACCGAATTGGGAATTGCCACTGAAGATCCATTGGGAGGGGGAGCTGGGCCCTCCAGGGGTGGGCTGCTTTTGACTGTCATGAACACTGTATGGAGCCACAAGGGGTGGAATCAGACTGTGTTCCTGTTCATGGGCTGGTACCTTGGAACACATTCTGGGATACCTAGCCCAGAATTGGCTTTGGGGTGAGTGAATTGGACTTTTCTGAAATGGATGTGCTGAGATGGGCTGGCCCATCTTGGGACTTCTAGCACTTTTCGGGGAGGGACTGGGTAAATGGGGAGGGACAGGCTGGGGGCTGGCTGGGAGGGAATCAGAGGGGGGATGGAGAGGGATACATTGATGGAGATGACTTTTTAATAAAAATAAAATAAAATAATAAAAAATTATTTGTTATTTTGAATTATTTGAACATATTTACAATTATCCTTTCAAATACTTTGTCT
Source organism: Phyllotis vaccarum (assembly GCA_033318265.1). NCBI lineage: Eukaryota > Metazoa > Chordata > Mammalia > Rodentia > Cricetidae > Phyllotis > Phyllotis vaccarum. The sequence goes on from JARWLC010000010.1 coordinate 78,888,285, forward strand.
CAGATTTTGTTCTAGTGACTCATACAATTGACCAATATTATTGAATTGGTCATTAGGGAGAAACAAAGTTGTCTTGGATTCTACATATTACTACTGTTCCTGTAATGGGACTTAGCCATCTTGAATTAGGTTTCTGGTTAAGTATTTCCAGATTGTTGTGTTTAATGCTTGGATTTGGCTTGGTGTTCATGGCTTGACTGTTCATGAAGCACAATTGTGGAGACACATAATGCTGGTGTGTAGGTGGGATAATAGAGATGATGCTGGATTAGACTGAATTCAGTGAGATCCCATGGTTGAGATCTGTCTTTGAACATTATCCTAGTATGAGGTTATATTGCTGATAGATGGCATGACAAAAATAAACTTGGGGAGAAAAGAGTTTTTTCTCCTTACGTGTTTGGATCAGTTCCATAATTTGGAGAAATTAGGGGAGGATGTGAAGAAGGAACAGAGAAAGTAAACATGTAGGTGTTGTATTAAGTTTCTAGCCTGTCTGCCTGTGGTCCAGGCCTGCAGACCAGCAGACTCCCAGATCCACAGATCCACAGTCCCACAGTCCCACAGAGACACACAGATGCTTTGCTTACATTAACTTTACGCTGATTGACCTGGGGCCCAGGCATATAACTTGCTAATTCTTTACCCTTAAACTAACCAATGTCTAGTCATGCAGCTCAGTACCTTTTCTCAGATCAGCATAGGTATTCTCTGCATCTGCTTCTCTGGTGTCTCTGTAGCATCTCTGCCCTGTTCCTCCTGTTCCTAGAGTATTTTTAGCCTGGTAACCCTGCCCATGCTTCCTGTCTGCCTTCGGCCAATCAGCATTTTTATTAAACCAATAGACAGAACAATTATTTACAATGTAACAACATAATCCCCGTACATTTCCCCCTTTTTTCTTTTCAAGACAAGAACCCCAAATCTAATTTACTTTGTATAATTTTTTCACTATTATCTATAACAACTTATAGCCAACACTGTAAACAAAGACAAATATCCATAATCCATTTTGGGGAGGACTGTGGGCATAGTTCTGTAGGCTACTTTCTGATAAATGGGGGCACTGGGAATCCCATGGGGATTCAAAGAAAAATTTAGGATCATGGACAAGTTCTTAGTGAAATAGTCTGTAAGGCTAAGTCAGCTCAGCCAGTCTCTGAAGTTGTTTTGAATGCTGAGCACAGAGGAAACTGCAACAGACGTGTTCTGAAATGCTGAATCATCTGGGCCATCCATTTCCCTTGGAAACTTTTCAGGGGGTCTTCCTTGATCAAATCTTATTTTCTTTAACCTGGAATAAATCCACAGTCTCTCATTTTCTCCAAAGTAGTATATATTTTGATTTCAGTTTTAAAGTCAACTCATTTACAAAATATATGTTGGGTTAATCCAGCAGCATTTTTAATCAAATGTCTTTTATTAGCTTTTACTACTTCCTTTTCAACCAGAAAATTTAAAGACAAGACAATAACATAAAGTATCCACTCTTATAATTTCCATCTTTACGTGGCTTTTTTTTTTTACTTTATTTCTGTTTTAAGGACTTTCTCTATCCTTTTTCCTTTTTCTTTTCTCTCTCAAGCCTATGTACATATATTTTTAACACTCTCTAATAAATTTAGTTTTTTTATTAAATCTGTCTTCACTGTATATCTCTTGTTTCTTATCTTATTCTGTTTCTGAGTATACCTTTAATCTGCCAAGATGTAGCTAAGAACTAAAGGGTTGGCTAGGATGACTGGCTAGTTCCACCCAGATGATGGTCTAGCTACATAGAGTTTAGCTTTTTAGCCGAGGTACTGGTAGGACCCACAAACACCCCTCCGGGGAATTTTAGGGTCTATATAATCACCGAGGAAAGTACTGCCATCTGCTGCTCTTAAATTACATTTAAGTGTTTGGCAGCAGGGCTTCTTAAAAGACAAGTATTTTGCTGCTAACACTGAGTCAAGAAGCTTCTCTTAAAAACGCCAAGCCTGTGCTTCTCTCCAGCAAACAGAGCTCACCAAAGAAAATGCTGCTACTAAGAAGACATCTTGGACTCTGTTCCCTTTTTGTCCATATATGCAGAAACCTTAAATCCATCATATGCAGCTTGTTGCTTACATTAAGGCTGCTGTGAGACTTCATGAATCAGCCATTTTGAAGCTTAAGCTGTATTCCAAAAAGCCCATCATTTTTAATTCAAACACACAGGCCACTACAGGGCAGCTCCAAACCAAGGCTCACATAAGACATTTAACTCAGAAGCTGCTTTTGGTTGTGATTCTGTGCTGTAGAACTGTTTTTAATCTTTCTTCAACTTTATATGGGTGGATATCACTCACATTGGGCTTTCTTCAGCTTTATATGGCTGGATATCACTCACATTGGGCTGCCATTTGTTGTATTAAGTTTCTTGCCTGTCTGGCCTATGGTCCAGACCTGTAAACTAACAGACCCGCAGATCTGCAGATCCAGAGTCCCCACAGTCCCACAGAGACACACAGTCGCTTACATTAATTTTATGCTGATTGACCTAGGGCCCAGGCATATAACTTGCTAACTCTTTACCCTTAAACTAACCCATGATCCTTATCCTGTTCAGTCATGTGGCTCATTACCTTTTCTCAGAGCAGCATATGTGTCCTCTGCATCTGCTTCTCTGGTATCTCTGTGGCATCTCTGCCCTGTTCTACCTGTTCCCAGAGTTTTCTTAGTCTGATAGCCCTGCCCAAACTTCCTGTCTGCCTTCGGCCAATTAGCATTTTTATTAAACCAGTAGGTGGGAGAATTATTTACAGTATAACAACATAATCCCACTGTATGGAGGGAACCTGCTTATTGGCTTTGTCTTCATGGCTCATTCACATGAATTTCTTGTACAACTCAGGACCAAATAAAAGGGTAAATAATTGCTCTGCCTACTGGTTTAATAAAATTTTGATTGAACATGCTTCTGGATTAATCCACCATATATTTTGTAAATGAGTTGACTTTAAAACTGAAACCAAAATATATACTACTTTGGAGAAGAGGGGTTTTTTTATTTATTTATTTTTATTTCTGCAGATGATGAGAGCCTGTGGATTTATTCCAGGTTAAAGAAAATAAGGTTTGATCAAGAAAGACCCCCTAAAAAGTTTCCAAGGGAAATTGATGGCCCAGCTGATTCAGCATTTCAGGGACTTTTACTGTAGGGAAGAGGCTACTAAGAAGGACTGGTACCTAGGTTTTTATTTGTTTTGGGACTTTAACCTCTTGAGGAGAAGGCATTTGGCCTGATCTGAGCCCCTTCTCTATATGTCTATGGGGGGGCCTTGTCTGTGTGGGAGGAAATACCTGGTATAACCAGAGAAACACAGCCTAATGTTTCCCAAGGGCATGGGTTACAAAGGAGGGGAAGCTAGTAGGACACACATCTAATGCTTATGGGGCTTTAGCTGAAGAGAAACATATCTAATGGTAATGGTAACTGACCCCACATTGTGAATGTGTGTGTGTATGTATGTGTGTGTGTGTGTGTGTGTGTGTGTGTGTATGTATGTGTGTGTGTGTGTGTGTGTGTGTGTGTGTGTGTGTGTGTGTGTGCAGGACACGACAGCTTGCCATGTTCAAAATAACTCTGAAACTGTAAACAGTAAGATGTTTTTCTTTTTCAGAGTTGTTATGGTCATGGTGTTTCTTCACAATAACAGAAACCCTAACTTGTTGGAAGAATCCTAATTGAGCTCAGATTACAAATCGAGAGCTATATATATTGAGGGAAAAAGTGAAAGATCAGAAAGACAAAGGAGCAGGGCACACCCAGTTCTCACCACTACTGATTCATAGGCTGAAAGGGGAGGAGCCTGTCTGCATGAAACCTCAGACTGAAAAGGGAAAGTGTGGGGAAGGACAAGGTGAAAAGGAAGGGAAAAAACTGTCTCCTCCCTCCTTATAATGCCTCCTGTGCCCAGTCACATCACTTCCTGTTTCAACCTTTCTAGTGCTGGGATTAAAGATGACTGCCACAATGCTTGGCACTGATTCTTTTTTGGACTGGATTAACCTAATTTAGCCTTACTGGGCTTTGAATTCAGGAGATGCAGATGGATATCTGTCTTCTCCTCCAGAAAGCTAGCATTAAAGTTTGTGCCACCACTGCCTGACTGCATGGCTAACTCTGTGGCTGTATCTACCTTCTGATATTCTCATAATCTTTATTTGATGCACAATATATCACCATACTAATTAAGACAGAAATTAGTACCAGGAATTTGGGGATTTTTGTGATAGACAAAGATATGCTTTTGTTTGAGAAATAATGAACTTTGGCATTATCTATTAATAATGAAGTTGAAAGCTTTAAATGTTGCTTAAAAGGCCATACTAGTAGGATCATGGAAGACGGAAGTCAGTGAGTCTAAGGGTGATTTGAACTATGAGGGCCAAGCTGAGCCAATGAAGGAAACCCTGAAAAACAGAAAGCTGATTAGGATGTAATTAAAGGACGCCATGTTCCAACCACATCAAGCAACTTAACTTGGCAGCTCTGCCTACATGGCTATTGTCTTAGAGTCAAGGGTAAAAGAAAGGCATTATGTAATTTCAATCCCCTACTATAGAAAGGCATTGAAGCCAGGCATGTGTCAGAAATATTTCTGAATATAAATTGCATAGAATATACCAAAATTTTGGAGATGCCAGAGCCATGAGGTACCTACAAAGGACAGCTTACCTGGAGTAGAATAATCCCAAGAAAAAAGAAGTATGTTACAGTCCACAATGCAGAAAGGGGTTGCATATCTGAAGAGCATATTACATCAGTCATGGAGATACAGAGATTGCCCAGCTCTTTTTCAGTCTAGCTTTGGTTCAGTATTTCCTCATTCTGCTTTCCCTTTTTGTCTCTGGGAAGTAATGTGTATCCTGTGCCATTATATGGAGAAAGCATGTGATTTGGTGTTGATTATATAGGGGATTATAATTGAGAGACATCCTGAACCTTAGAAGAGGAGAAGTTTTGTTTTGGCAGCAGGAAGGGAATACCTAGCGAGATGTGTCACATAGATGTGTGTGTGTGTGTGTGTGTGTGTGTGTGTGTGTGTGTGTGTCTAGGTTTGTAGATAATGTGGTACTGAGCAGGCCCTGAACCACAGCTGTTTAGAAGGCTAAGACCTTATGGCTGTATATCTATCAGGCCCTGACACCAGGCTCTGTGCATTCATGTGTATATTTTTTGTGTCTTTGACTAAAGTGGTAGCAGGCAACATGTGAGAGGTTTGTTTGTCATTTACAAAAGGAACTTTATTAGAATAAAATACTCAAAATACAAGGGGGGTGGAATACTTTTGCCAAAACACCTGGATCTTCTGTGAACTTCACTGTCTTCTCTTCTCTTTGCAGCTTTTTATAACAATTCAGGTCTCAAAACTAGTGGATGGAGAGAAGCAACACAATGCTCTCAGTGCATAAGAAATCCCCGTCCTCATCAGCTTCCAGCCGCTGAGTGACCTGGATTCAGAGGTCATGGGTACAACCTTGGGCTGTTTGTTGGGCATTTTTGTCCCCATGGGTGGTTTCTGTGTTGAGAAGCGCATGTACAGAAACCATTCTGGGGTTCTATTCAGTACTAGTTCACATGAGGAGGGATCACCAGGCAGATTGGGCACAGAATTTATGGCTGCATTGTTGATGTCATTAGCCATCAGGACACGTTTCTTTGGGACTCTTTGATTTGAACTGGGCATCATCTCCAGGTAGGAATGGTTGTTGAGCATGGTGTAGCTTTGGCACCTCTTTCCTCTTGCTTCCATGCTTTTCTCCTGAAAATATTTCTTCCAAGATTCTGTAATTGCTGAAAATCCTGGTTCGCTGGTTCCCCTCTTCAAGGGTAGAGGGGGGTGAAGTGCACCTAAAGTGTTGATGTTTAACCAAGGTTTCTCATCTTGCTGAGGGCAGTCCTCACAGCTGAATTTGTGTTTCAGGATATTGAAGGTTGCTCTTACTTCATTTGGTTGGCTGTGTTTTAGGGATGACACAATCTCTTCATAGGTATAGCCAATGTTGCACATAGACTCCACAACCCTTGGAATGATTATTTGAGCTGCAGGTTCTACATGTTCTCTAATGTTGCCAAGCCATTTTTTTTCGAGGAGCTGACATATTGTTATCCTGTGCTTGGTATGAACCATGAGTAATTGTGAAATGATGATTTGACAGGGCTTTGACAAATGGTTGGGGATGGGATACTTGGTGCTGGTAATAACCTTGTGCATCCTGTCAAAGGTGGTTGCTACATATGGAAATTGCCCTGTGACCATTACATACAGGACAACGCCCAAGCTCCACATGTCAACTGCCAGCCCTTCATAGGGTTTCCTTGCCAAGATCTCTGGAGCCAAGTAAAGCAAGGTGCCACGGATCTTCTTCAACATTTGTCCCTTTGAAAGCTTAGTTGCCATCCCAAAATCACAAAGCTTGACCTTGCCAGCACTGTCAATAAGGATATTCTCCAATTTAATATCACAATGTGCAATGTGTCTTTGGTGGAGATAATGAACCCCTGAAACCACCTGTTGGAATATTTTTCTAGCCTCCTTCTCCTTGAAATATTCTATCTCCCAAAAGAACATCCTTAGATTTTTTCCTGAAACATACTCTATTATCAGATAAGTTGCTGTCAGTGTGTTAATGACATGAAAAAATTGAACTATGTTTCTGTGCTCCAAAGACTGAAGAATGTTTACCTCAGAATTGATGTTAGCCTGACCATTCTTTGTTTTCTTAAGAACCTTTACAGCGACCTTTGTATTTGTAGGAAGGTGGCAGGCAAGCTTCACCTCTCCAAATGCACCTGAGCCTAGAGTTTTTAAGATTCTGAAATCTTCATGGATGTCTTTTTTCAAGCACGTGGCCATGGTGTTCTGCTCAGTTCCTACCAGTTTCTCTTGTTGGCAGTTCCTGTGGTGCACAATGCTAGAAACAAATATTAATGCAATTTACGATTGGAGCTTTACTGCTGTGGATTCTCTCTCATAACAAACTAACCTATTGTTGTAATTCAAGCACATAGAAATAGTATAAGAACCAAATCTCAATGCTGCAGATGGAAAATCATAGTAGAGATTGAAGATGGAATCACTGAAGTGTATATCAAAAAACCTGAGACTACATAAACAACATGTTAGTTATTTTCACTAATATATCAAAATGAAATACCCCCATCCAAACTGATCTAGAGATACGATGCTAATTAAAGTATATGGAAAAAAGAGGTGACATTACATCCTAGTTAAAATTCAGATTTTTTAGTGATTTTTCAACTATTAAGCCCTAAGAAATTAGAAAGTATAGAAGGAATTCGTAGATGTGCCAATATTAAAATAAGATGAAAGAAAAATACATAAAAACATGAGGTATAAGCAACAAGTGTGAACAAACCACTGTGCTAGCTTTATGAGAAATGTCTCTAAAGTCTTGTCCGTTTAAACACCAGTTTTTGGACTATTTGAAGTTTTCATGTGTTAGAGCCTTTGTGACCATATTAGTCAGAGTTCTCTTTGTCAACACAGTGACTTAGCAATGATTCAATCAATCAATCAATATCTCTCTCTCTCTCTCTCTCTCTCTCTCTCTCTCTCTCTCTCTCACTCACTCACACACACACACACATACACACACACACACACACACACACACACACACACACACAGTCTTAAACTTACTCTATTTGTGAGATTTATTGAAAATACTTACGGGCTGCAGTCCAGATAATCCAACAATTTCTGGCTGTGAACTGAAAGTTTCCAAATCCAGGAGTTGCTTGGTCCCCAAGTCTGGATCCCTTGGCTGGTCTTCAGTATATGCTGAAGTCCCACAGAAGTGGGCTCTAATTCCACTGAAGAAATGGACTTGTTAACAAGGTGAGGGCAAGAAAGAAATGAGCCAAAGCCTCCTCCTTTCCTGTCCTTATATAGTCTTCCAGCAGAAGGTGTGGCCTAAATTAAGGGTGTGTCTTCTTGTCTCCAGATTGGGATTAAAGGTGTGTGTCTTCTCTCCTTGAGAGCCTCATCAAACACGTGTGTTTCTCTCCTCTGGACCCAGAGAAAACTATGCAAAAATAACCCCTCACATCTGTGCCCTTCATTTGTGGGGTGTAGGTCATTCCAGATGCAGTCAAATTGACAACCAAAAATAGCCATCATGGAGCGAAAGTCCTTATCTGTGATTGTATTTGAGATCAACAATCCTAGCCTTCTAGGATTGATGCCTCTCTCCATCTCCTGATTTAATTTGAAGGTGTGAGTGTATCAGCCTCCTACTCAGGCCTTAAAGACACTGGAAACTGCAGTGTGCCACACAGTAGATTATTGTGCCCAGTCAGCTTTACTTGGAAATATTTAATGTAACTATCCATTAATCTGGTTTCTTTTGTTTCTTCCAATTTTGTGTTGTTAGAGAGAGTTTTTCTCTGTGTAACAGCTCTGAATATCCTGGAATTCCATTTTTAAACCAGGTTGGCCTTGAACTGCACAGAGATCTGCCTGCTACTGCCTCAAGAATGCTGGGATTAAAGCCCTGAGCCGTTTTCTCTTTGTCCATAAATAGTGGACCACCACTGGAGTTCATCTCAGATACCCTGCTGTTGAGCAGAGTCAGGGTTGTCTGTAACTAAGCATGGCTCAGATGGAATTGGGGGTGGAGGCCTAGAAATTTCTGAGTGAGCTCCAGGCTGCCCCCCCCTTCCTCCTGGGTGTCCTCCTCAGAGATATTCTACCTTTATGCTTGTAGCCTCTAGGCATCACCACTGGCCCACCCCCACCCCTGCCACCAGCAGGCTTGTCTCCCTGAAGGTCAAACAGGGCTGGCTTTAGTGTGACCAACTCCAAGTTAGGGGCTTCTGGGTATAACTAGGACCTGCACTATTTGGGGATAGCATCTGCTTCTGCAGGACCAGATAAATCACGTGCTCGGGCAGCTCATTCATATGATTGAATCTGACCTCTAATGGCACCAGAGTTGCTTTAGGCTTCCAACAGTGTTGCAGGACTTCAGAACATTTCTCTACCTTTTTACATTCATTTGAGTTTGCACTTTTGAAAATTCTGTTTAGATTGTACCCAATTTTAGGTTAATTATTGGGTTTTTGACATCCTGTTATTGATTTCTTTATATCTTGTGAATATTAGCCCTTTACCAGACTTGTACTTGGTATAAATCTTGTCTCATTCTGTTGGCTGCCACTTTGAATGAGGGTGTCTTTTGCTGTATAGAAGCTTCTCAGTTTTACAATGTCCAGTTTAGTCACTGTTTAAAACTGTTTAATTATTAAATCTTAGTATGTATATAAAGAGTGCTCTGTTCAGAAGGATTTCCTGTCACTGAGTTCAAGGCTATTCTCCATCATCTCTTCTATTAGGTTCCCTGTATGTGATTTCATGCTGAGATCCTTATGATGATGAACTTTGTACAAGGTGATGATAGGGATTTATTTAGACTTTCTACATTGCAGCGATCCCATTAGACCAATATCTTTTGTTAAGGTTTTTTTTTTGTTTTGTTTTCTAATTTCCAGTGTGCGTTTCTCCTTTCTTTATCAACAATAGGGTGTCCATGAATGTTTGCTTATGTCTGGGTCTTCCATTGATTGCATTAACAATATGTTTTGGGGCCGTACCATGCTGTTTCTATAACCGTGATTCTGTAGTATGACTCAAAATAAAATATAGTGATCACGTCACAGTTACTTGGTGCTTTTAGCAGTCTCAGGTTTTTAGTGATTTCATATAAAGCTGATGCCAGAAAATGTTCTTTTATGATCTGTGAAAAATTGTTTTGATTTTTCGATAGGGATTGTATGGAGTTTTTTACTGTGTTAATCCTAGTAATCCATGAATATGTCTCTGGTGATACATCTCACATTTAATAACATCAGTCTAGAATATCAGAGAGAGGAAACAGAACAGGGTAGATTATTGAATCTACTTTTAAAAGGCCATTACTAGTTTTAAATATTTTACATTGGATTGGATTTTCTTGTATATTGTATACAAATTGTTGATACAAAGTTGAGATTAATTTTGTTACTGTACATATCTCTCTATGTAATAAAATTGCTAGTCCATAAAAGTTATTATTACCAACTAATTAGGATATAAAGAAATGCACACTAGTAGTTAAACATTACAATCAATCTTATAGTCATATTAGATATGCTTCCAAGATCAAACAGATATGTTTTAGATGAACAGGTTTGTTAAAAACATTTCAGAGAACCATAAAATTTAGCATTTAAGATATTTTAATAACTTAGATTCTTATTATTTTTATGACAATGAGACATCTACTCCTGGCATTGCCAATTTACTTCAGAGAAGATTATGGACATCAAAGAAACTCTATATGGAGTTGACATTCTTTGTGGTAAATTTAGCCACTGAGAAAGAAAGTATTCTTGCCTTGATGGCTGATGGTATGATGTTCAAAATGGACAAGGAGGACCCACAAAAATAGAACTGCTGAACCTGGCCAAGACAAGGTGGGAAGGCCTTTGAGAATATCTTGCTTCACAGAGAAGTTTGTAAGATATGCTAGGCCTACCTAGAGGCTGAAGATGGATTTTTCAATGATACAGAAGAGCCTTGGGTGATTATCCAGGCAGCCAGCTGTTTCATTTCTTACATTTTTGGAAGTTACTTGCTTGCACATTCTGTTTAGTTAGTTAATATTATTTCCTTCTTGGGTCTCTGAGGGAGTTGAAGATGAGATAGTTATAGTTTTCTAGTGATAGTTTTATAAAAGAAATTCACTTAGAAGTTAAAGTGCCTATGTTTGAGAGACATCAAAATATAGTTTTTAGTTAGTAATAAAAGTTAGATAGAAAGTGTAATAGGTACAATCCTTTGAACTCACCAAAATAGAATAAATAGTGGAATATTTTCTTTGAATTTGTCAGTTGCTAATGGACTGGACATTATTCATGTAATTATTGTTTGTATATGCTGTATACAATTATTAAACCTATTATATGTGTTTTTTTCTTATGTGAGTTACAACTTTTTGTATTTTTGACACAAAAAAGGATATGTAGTGATATATTTTATATTTAACAAATCAGCCTGGAATATCAGAGGGCAGATTCACTCACAGTCAATCATTGTCAGAAAGTGGAAGCTCACACCTTTAATCCCAGCATGGGAATGACTTAGTGGTGACCTATGTCTACAATCACATAACTCAAGAGACAGTTCTTTCTGTGTTTCTGTGAGTTTAAGGCCTAACAACAAAATAGTAGTACCTGGTCTGTGATATTTTTTTTAAAAGATTGTACACAACTCAATGACTATTTTTGAAATACCAACTGTTCAAGACAGTTGGAAGATAGATTACTATGATTATCCATCACATCACATCACTAACAAGAATTCCAGATGGCCTTACCTAGTACTCTGAGACTGGATATAAATATTTATAATTAGTTCCTTGGGATAGTAATGTATATCGTGTGATATTATATGTTCAAAGCACATGGTCTGATGTTTGATTATATAGGGGATAACATATTATTAGAGATAATATGGACCTCAGAAGAGTAGAAGTGTTGTTTTGGCAGTAGTAAAGGGAATACCTAGTAAGATGTGACACATAGACATATGTATATATAGAGAGAGCTTGGTTTGTAGAGAATGTGGTACTGAGCAGGTCATGAACCATAGCTGTTTGAAAGGCTAAGAATTTATGGTTGTTTTCCTAGCAGGCCCTGACACCAGGCTCTGTGTATTCAGCATTCATCTTGTACGTGTGTGACTTTTACTGAAGGGGCATCAGATAACTTCTATGAGGGTCATTTATCATTTACAAAAGGATATTTATTAAAATAACAATCAAAATACAGTGGGGGTGGAACAAAACACCTGGGTCTCTTAGGAACTCCACTGTCCTCTCTTCTTTGTAGCTTTTTATAAAGATTCAGGTCTCAGAGTTGATGGAGAGCAACAACACAATGTTCTCGGTGCATGGGAAATCCCCCACCCCCAGCAGCTTCCAGACTCCTAGTGACCTGGATTCAGAGGTTCTGGGAACAACCTTGGGCTGTTCATGGGAAATGTTTGTCCCCAAGGATAGTTCCTTTGTTGGGAAGCCCATGTACAGAAACCATTCTGTTGTTATATTCAGGACTAGTTCATATGAGGAGGAATAACCAGGCATATTGGCCACAGAATTCATGGCTGCATTATCTGCTGTAACAGTGTTGATGGCATCAGCTATCAGGACACCTCTTTGGGGGAGTCTTTCATCTGAACAAGGCATCATCTCCAGGCCAGAGTATTTGTTGAGCCTGGTGTAGCTTTGGTATCTCTTTCCTCAGTTCTACACCTTTCTCGTGAAAGTATCTCTTCCAAGATTCTATAATTGTTGGAAATTCTGGTTCACTGGATCTCCTCTTCAAAGGGAGAAAGGGGTGACGTGTACCTACAGTGTTGATATTTAACCAGGGCTTTTCATATTGCTGATTGCTGTCCCCACAGTTCAATTTGTATTTCAGAATATTTAATGTTGCTGTTACTCTATTATTTGGTTGCCAGTGTGTTAGGGATGACACAATCTCTTCACAGGTATAGCCAATGGTACACATAGATTCCACAACTCTTGGAAGAATTTTCTTGGTTGCAGGTTCTACATGTTCTTTAACATTGCCAAGCCATCTTCTTTCCAGAAGCTGATATACTGTCATCCTATTATGTGGTGAGACCATGAGTAATTGTGAAATGATGATTTGACAGGGTTTTGACAAGTGGTAGGGCATAGGGTACTTGGTATTGTTAATGATACTGTGCATACCATAATAGGTGGTTTCGACATATGGAAATTGTCCTATGACAAATACATATAGGACAATGCCTAAGCTCCATGTGTCAACTGCCAGTCCATCATAGGACTTCCTTGCTAAGATCTCTGGAGCCAAGTAGAGCAAGGTATCATGAATCTCCTGCAACTTCTGTCCCTCTGAAAGCTTAATTGCCATTCCAAAGTCAAAAGCTTGACCTTGCCATCTTTATCCATAAGTAAATTCTCCAATTTAATATCACAATGTGCAATGTGTCTTTGGAGGAGATAATGAACCCCTGAAGCAATCTGTTGGAATATTGGTCTATCCTCCTCCTCCTATAGGACCTTCTGTAGATCTTTTCCTGCAACATATTCTATGACCACATAAGTTTTTGTCAGTGTGTCAATGACATGAAAAAATTGAACTATGTTTCTGTGTTCCACATATTTAAGGATTGATGATAGCTAGAACTTTGGATTTTTTTCTCAAGGACCTTGACAGCCACCTGTGTATTTGCAGGAAGGTGGCAGGCAAGCTTCACTTCTCCAAATGTACCAAAGCCTAGAGGTGTTAAGATCTTGAAATCCTCTTCAAGGATGTCTTCTTTCAAGGAGCTGGCCATGATGTCCAGCTCAATTTCAACCACTGTATCTTGTTGGAAGTTCCTGGGACACACAATGCTAGAAATAAAAACTAGTACAGTTTTAGATTGGATGTTAGTATTATGGGTTCTTATAAAAATCTAAGTTATCACAAACAAACCAATGTTCTAATTGAAGGACATAGAAACACTATAATAACCCAACTTCAATGTCCCAGGTTGAAAGTCATAGTAAAGATCAAAGATGGAGTCACTGAAGTATACATGCAAAGGAAAACTCTGAGATTACATCAACAACATCTCAATTATTTTCACTAATGTATCAAAATGAAAAACCCGGGTCCAAACTTATATAGACATACAATGTACAAATTAAATTATATGGAAAAAAGAGGTGATATCATAGCCAAACTACAATCCAGAGGGTTTTTTAGTGATGTTTCAACTATTAAAATCTAAAAAATTAGAAGGTATAAAAGAAATTCATAGATGTGTCAACATTAAAATAAGATAAAAGAAAAATACATAAAAACGCGAGTCATAAGCAACAAGTATGGCTGGTAACAAAAAATGGCCCAAGCCAGGCAGAGCCCAGGCCTCTTGGATTCCCTGAATCTATCAAAATTTGGCAGTTTTTACAAGACTGAACTGGAGGGTTTGCATCTCAACCTGACACAAGTTAGAGTGATCAGAGCAAAAGGGTCCTCAGTTGAGAAGATGCCTCAATGAGATGCAGCTGTTAGGCATTTTCTCAGTTCGTGGTCAAAGGGGGAGGGCTTTGATCCTTGAAAGTGGTGTGGTCGTTGGCCTAGTAGCCCTGGGTTCTATAAGAATCAGGCTAAGCAAACCAGGTGAAGCAAGCTAGTAAACAGCATCCCTGAATGACCTCTGCATCAGCTCTTGCCTTCAGGATTCTACTGTTTTAGTTCCTGTCCTGACTTCCTGTGAAAATGAACAGCAATGATACTTACAGGCTGCAATCCAGCTAATCCAAAAATGTCTGGCTGTGAATTTAAAGTCCCCAAATCCAGGAGCTGCTTTTTCCACAAGTCTGGATCCCTTGGCTGGTCTTCAGTATATGCTGAAGTCCCACAGGAGTGAGCTGTAATTCCACTGAAGAAATAGACTTGTTAGCAAGGTTAGGGCAAGGGGGAAATGAGCCAAAGCCTCTTCTTTTCTGTCTTATATAGTCTTTCAGCAGAAGGTGTGACCAAAATTAAACGTGTGTCTTCTTACCAGAAATCTGGATTGAAGGTGTGTGTCTTCCATCCTTGAGAGCCTCATCAAAGATATGTATTTATTTCCTCTGGGCCCAGAGCAATGTGAAAAAAAATTCCTCTCACATGTGTACTCTTCATTTCTATATTGTGGTTCACTCTAGATACAGCCAAGCTGACAACCAAAAATAGCCATCAGAGTGGCAGAAGTCCATCCATCCCTGGGATTATCCTTGAGATGAACAAATCTAGCCTTCTTCACTCACTGTCACCGGAGCCTAATTTAATTTGAAGATATGAGTGTTTCAGCTTCCCACTCAGGCCATAAAGACATTGCAAATCTGCTGTATTTTACTGCAGTAGATTTACTGTGCCCAATCAGCTTTTCATGGAAATACTTATTGTAATTAGTCATTAATCTGATTTCTTTTTTTCCTTCTAATTTTGTATTGTTAAAGAAAACTTTTCTCTATAAAACAGCTCTGGTCATCGTGGAACTCCATTTTTGATCCAGGTTGGCCTTGAGCTGCACAGAGATCTGCCTGTCTCTACCTCAAGAAAGCTGGGATTAAAGCTATGAACCTTCACCACCCAGCAATTTCTGTTTTCTCTTGGTCCATAAATAGTGGAGCACTACTGGGATTCAGCTCAGATATCTTGCTGCAAACCAGAGTCAGGGTGGTCTTGTGGCTAAGCGTGGCTCAGGTGGAATTGGTGGTGGAAGTGGAAAGTTCTGCTGAATTCCACTGTTTCCCCTTCCCCCACCTTCTCTGGATGTGTGCCCCCTCGAGACTTGCAAGGTTGTATCTTTTTTACTTGTAGCCTGTAGGCATTACCACTATCTCACCTACACCCATGCCATCATCCACGTGTGTCTCCCAGAAGGCCAAGCAGGACTGGCTATAGCCTGAGCAGCTTCAAGTTAAGGGCTGCAGGGTGGACCTAGGACCTCCACTATTTGAGGATGACATCTGCTTCTGTTGGATCAATTCTACCATGTGCTCCAGCAGCCTGTGGATGCAACAGGTTTTGGAGTGGATGGACTCAAATCATTGGATCTGGGCCCTAATGGCACCTGAGTTGGTCACCATGCCTTTGGCTTCCAACAGTCTTACAGGACTTCAGAACATTTTTTCTATGTGTTTCACATTTATTTGAGTTTCCACTTTTGAAAATTCTGTTTAGAATGTAATCCACCATTAGGTGGATGATTGGGTTTTTTTTTTATGACATTTAGTTATTGACTTCTTTATATACTATGAATATTAGCCTTCTACCATGAGTGTACATGGTAAAAAAAAAAATCTTTTTCCATTTTGCAGGCTACTTCTTTGTTTGAATGGTGGTATCCTTTGCTGTGAAGAAGCTTCTCAGTTTCACAATGTCTAACATATAACTGTTGACCTTAGTACATGTATAAACAGTGCTCTGTTCTTAAATATTCCTGTGCCAATGAGTTCAAGGCTATTCTCCAACTTCTCTTCTATCAGGTTCCCTGTATCTGTTTTCATGGTGAGGCCTTTAATCTATCAATCTATCAAGATTGAGTTGTGGGCAGGTTGATCAAAATGGATCTATTTAGATTTTCCTATATGCATCTATCCATCCACTCTCTAATTTCCAGTGTTTCTGGTTTCCTTAGCAAAAATAGGGTGTCCGTGGGTGTTTAACATATGCCTGGGTCACCCATTTGACTACATTGATCAGCATGCTTTGGGTGGCATGCTGTTTCTATGACTATAATGCTGTGGGATTACTTAAAATAAAAAAAAAGTGATGTCTCACAGTTACTTCCTTATTCAATGTGCTTTTAGCAATGCTAGTTTTTTGTGATTTCATATGAAGCTAAGGCTAAAAAGTGTCCTTTAAAGATCTGGGGAAAAGTGTTTTGGACTTTTGATGGGGATTGTTTTAGTTTGTAAACTGCTTTTGGTAAGACATTCATTTTTGCTATATAAATATTACTGATCCATGACTATGGAAGATCTTTCTACCTTCTGAGATCTTCTTTAATCTCTAAATGTTCTTTTTAACCACACAGGTTTTTCATTTACTTGGCTAGTGTTACCTCCAAATACTTTGCATCACTTTAGGCTATTGTGAGTGGTATTTTCCTGTTTTTCCTCAATTGGCTCTTATATTTTATATAAGAGGACTACTGACTTTTATAATTTAAGTCGATGTTGATTTTGGACTTGCTGTACCCTGTTCTTGTTGAGGTATGTCTCCTGTATTCCTAATCTCTCCAGGACGTTTATCATGAAATAGTATTGGATTTTGTCAAAGGTTTTTCTTTATCTAATAAGATGATGGTGTGGTTAGGTCTTTCAATTTGTTTTCATGTTGGTCATATCTATTGATTCATGTGCCTTAAACCATCCATATATCTCTGGGATGAATCTTACTTGATGTCATGGATGATCTTTTTTATTTGCTCTTGGTTTTGATTTGCAAATATTGAGAGTTTTTACATATATACTCCTAAGTGAAATTGGTCTATAATTTTGTTACGTTGTGGAGTCCAGGCTGATAGATGAGTACTAGGACTGTGATAGAATAATTTGATATTTTAAAACTATGGTGTTGGGGGCTGGAGAGATGGATCAGAGGCTAGGAGCCCTGGCTGCTCTTCCAGAGGACCTGGGTTCCATTCCCAACACCCACATGGCAGCTTACAATGTCTGTAACTCCGGAGATCTGACACCTTCATGAAATAAAGTTAAATAAATTATTTTTAGAAAACCTATGGTGTTACTTAACCTTGTTCCTAGTTAGGAGTTTATTCTCTAGATAGATATTCATGGTTCAGGCAATACATAACAAATGTGAGAATTATTAAAAAGCTGACAGGTCATGGTGAAATATGCATTTTATATATTTTTTAGTATTCCTGGAGAACTCTGAATCCTGTGACAGATATCTCTAAGAGTGGAGTACTGCTTCTCAATTCTAATATATATATACTAGTACGTTAATTAATTTTCTGTATGTAAACTTGTCTGTATAGTTCTTGTGTTTATGTGTGAATTGTCCACCTGCTCCCTTCCCTTAAGCCTCCTGGCATTGCAGGGGCTCTAGCAAGACAGTGTTCTCTCTCTTCTCCCATGCTCAATCTGTCTTCTCCTAAGGAATGTTCCTCTAGGCACCAGAAGCTCTCTGGCAGGCTGTGGCTTTTGCAAAGGCAGGAGGGGACAAGGAGAGCCGGCTAGAGGGCACTATTCCTGCAAACCTGAAGCCACAGGTTTCTAATTCCTTTACTTGGACTTGTGATTTAGTTTTTTGTTTGCTTCAGAGTTCCTAATGTGCTGTGTTCATGTCTTCCTGAGGCTCACTATTAAATTCAGGCTGGTCTTAATCCTTCTCCCTTTGTATCCCAGGTCTTGGCCTAACAGGCTTGCCAGTCACATCTGGAAAAAGCACTGATATGTGGTTGTGGTTTGTGGTAATATTTTCTCTGTGCTCTAACAAATAAAGCTTGCCTGAAGATCAGAGAGCAGAGCTAGCCACTAGTTAACTATAGAGGCCAGGTATATGCTATATATTTAATAAAACCATTCTGGACTATCGGAGAATAGATCCACCCACAGTCAATCCAGGAGGGTCAGAGAGTGGTAATTTAAGCCTTTAATATCAGCATGGGGAAAGATTGGGAGTGGAGACCGACACCTTTATTCCCATAATTCCAGGACAGAGGTGTTTCTGTGTTTCTGTGAGTCAAAGGCTAAGAAATAGTAGTAGCCCACACCTTTAATCTTAACCTGCATGTGAAATAACTGGGTGAAGAAGGTATTTAAGGCAGGCACAGAAAGAGAGATTCATTCTGTAGAAGCAACAAAGAGCAAGGCTGAGGGAGCTGGAAGACAGCTGGGTGAGATTTGACTATGGTCTGTTTCCTCTCTCTGATATTCCAGCTTTTCCCAATAACTGGCTCTGAGTGTCACTTAATACAACCAGAATTTGTGCAACAGCCAGGAATTTGTGGAACACACCTTTAATCCCAGCGCTTTGGAGGAGGAAGCAGGAAGATCTGGAGTTCAAGGCCACCCTGAGCTATGCAAGATTGATTCAATCTAAAAGAGATACAAAGTGGAGGCTCATACCTTTAATCCCAGCATTTAGGATTTCAAATCTTTGATTCCAGTACTTGGGAGGCACATACCTTTAATTCCAGCACTTTGGATCTCATGCCTTTAATTCCAATACTTGGGAGAGACATGCCCTTTAATCCCAGCACTAGCAGGTGGAGACAGTGAGTGATATGGATGGGCAGAGGGAGGAATAGAAGATGGGATGAAACAGGAGCTTGACCCACTTCAGTCTCAAGATTCCACGGAAGATAGAATTCTCTTTAGTGGCTAGATACTTTACTCCCCTGATCTTCAGACAGTATACTAGCAGGTGGAGACAGTGAGTGATATGGATGGGCAGAGGGAGGAATAGAAGATGGGATGAAACAGGAGCTTGACCCACTTCAGTCTCAAGATTCCACGGAAGATAGAATTCTCTTTAGTGGCTAGATACTTTACTCCCCTGATCTTCAGACAGTATTCGTTAGCGTGCAAACAAAATATCACCACAGTGCTTTGCATCTATATTCATGACAAATACAGGCTTGCTGTTTCTGTTGTTTGTTTGAGTATTTGTGAAATTCTGGCTTCAGAGGATAGGATAAGAAGCATTCTATTAGCTTTTGTACTCTGAAGTCTTTATGGGGCTATGGAGGCCAGGGCTAGAACACAGTGGTAGAGCTTTTAATTTTCACATAAGGGAAAATGAAAAAGAGGGTAACTGGTACAATTTCTTCCCAAAACATTTGGAAGAATTGAGTAATTGATGCTGTATAATATGTGAAGTCAGGCATGGCAGGATAAATTTTCTGTGAATTTTTGAGCAACCTGTTCTACATAGAAAATTCAGGCCAATGAGGACTTGAGAAGCAGGTAAAAGTGCTCATCCCCAGTCTGATGATTTAGTTCAGTCACCAGAGCTCTACATGGTTGAATGAGAAAACCGACTCCTACAAATTATCCTCTAACCTCCACAGATGCACAGGAGTGCCTCCCTCACAAACACAATTTTGTTTATGAAAATCAATTAAGCTTGAACCTGAAGAATAACACCCAAGGTTTTTGTTTTATTTCCCCGTGTAGTCACATGTAAACAAATCTGCACAAACCCCACTAAGCATGTACCCCTCAGCACGCATGCACAAACATGATGGGTATCAGTAATTGGCGTCCTAAATCAATGTGGAAATCAAGAGTGTAATGCAAGACACTTCACACTAGATAAACATTTGAACAAAGTATGGTGACAGACTTCAAAAGTCCATTCAGATAAATTCCTGACAAAGTCAGTGACTGAATAGTAACAAAGTCCGCAGGCTAAACAAATATTCCTAAATTAATTTCTTTCTCTCAGAACAAAGAAACTTTTGCAAAGAAGAACACAAATTTCAGAAACTAGACAGAAATTACTGACAACTAGACCATGTATTTATTTACTAATTTTTATTTCAGAAGAGAAATTCTAAAGCCAAATGTTTACATCAAAGTGTAAAAACCATAAAATATAATGAGAATAATTGGTGACCTTATTAATTACAATAAGTTAATTAATATCCTATTAAAGCAATAGAAAAAAGACAAATCACACAATAAGAAACAGTGAATTCTTTGGTCAAGGTATTTTCAGTTAGTTGAATGTCTTAGTAGCCTTTGAGAGAATGTTTCAGTAGCCTACTGCTGAATGTCAGACAGGGATTATATTAACATTACACAGCCTGTCAGTCACCAGAGGAAGTGATAATCCTGAGCAATTACTGCCCCTTCACCCCACCCTTCCCTGCTGGGATTAAAGGTGTGAGTCTCTACTTTGTATCTCTCTTAGATTGAATCAATCTTGCATAGCTCAGGGTGGCCTTGAACTCCAGATCTTCCTGCTTCCTCCTCCAAAGTGCTGGGATTAAAGGTGTGTTCCACAAATTCCTGGCTGTTGCACAAATTCTGGTTGTATTAAGTGACACTCAGAGCCAGTTATTGGGAAAAGCTGGAATATCAGAGAGAGGAAACAGACCATAGTCAAATCTCACCCAGCTGTCTTCCAGCTCCCTCAGCCTTGCTCTTTGTTGCTTCTACAGAATGAATCTCTCTTTCTGTGCCTGCCTTAAATACCTTCTTCACCCAGTTATTTCACATGCAGGTTAAGATTAAAGGACTTCCTTCTTTCTGTGGCTGACAGGCTGTGTAATGTTAGTATAATTCATGGTTCCACATACCTCATCTCTCCCAATCAGTCCTTCAAGTTATACCATGATAGAAATAATACAGGTTTCAGGAGTGGGTTTTCCTTCAGCCCTGTTCCTAACTGTATCCTGGATAAAAAAATAAAATGGCCTTGACTTCTGAGTTAAGAAGGACCAGCCAGGCATTTGGCTTTTTTCAAAACAGCCTGTTTAATGGACTTGGCAATGAGATGGAAACTCAACCAAAGGCAGGAAGTTTTATAAGCATATTTTTATGTAATTTACTTAAATGTTGAATTAAAAACTGAGAAGCTAGTCATCTTAAGGGAAAAATACATTTTATATGAATAAGAAGGTATTGTTATTATTGCTATTTTATTATTGAAAACAGTTCATTCTCTCTTACAACACATCCTTAGCACAGTTTCCCCCTCTACAACCTTCCTGCTGCCCCGTAATTGCCCTCTTCCCTAGGCCCATCCACTCCTGCTCCTTTTTCTCTTCAGAAAAGAGCATGTCTGTGGGGATGTGTTTCAAATTTAATAAAAACCAAACTGAGATGTCAGAGGGATCTACCCACAGTCAGTCTAGGAGGATTAGACAGTGGTAACTCACACCTTCAATCTCGGCCACAGGGAATGTCTGGGAGTGGTGACCTACGCCCTTAATCCCAGCTAATCTGAGTTTGAGGTTAGATTAGTTTACTGACAGCAGTTCCAGGCTCCCAGGCAGGCAGTGATGGCACACAGTGTTGGGAAGCAGAGGCAAGAGAATCTCTGTGAATTCAAAGCCAAGCCTGGTCTTCAAAGCAAGTTCCATCAGGACAAACCTAGACCAACAAGACAAATCAAAAACCCTCATATTAAGGTTGAACAAGATGCCCAATAGGAGGAAGAGTGAAGAGTGTCCCAAGAGCAGTCAAGGGAGTCACCTCCTCCCAGCATTAAGAACCCTGCAGAAATACTAAGCTTGCAACTATGCCATGTATGCACAGGACATGGTACAAGCAGATCTCGTGCTTGCTGCTCCAGCCTCTGTGATCACACGTGAGATCTGCACTAAAGTGCATTTCAAAAGCACGTAAATGCATAAGACATTATAAATAACAGAATTTATGTGTACTTTTAAACATTAATGACTACCTTTTAAAGGATATTTCTTACTCTTTGCAAATTTGATATGACCACCAACAATGGAGTATTCTGGGAAAAAGGCACCACTCTCTATGCTGGATACCTGCCCTGGCGTGCACAGCACAGGCCTTGTTTAAAATTCATGTTCACAGACTTCCCTTTTTGCTAAGAGATCACTTAAACCACAGAATTAAGGTAATAGAGTAAATAGTAACCATTCAAAAAAAAAAAAAAACAGAAATGAGAGGTCTATGAGATTGTTATTTACTCAGAGGAATTATAAAACATAATATTAAAGATAATATTTTTTATTGTTATTAAAGATAGTAGAAGATGGAGACCATCATAGAAACCCATAACTGGTTGAAAGGCAAAGAATAACCAGGTAAGGGTACCCAACTCTAAGTGGAGCATGCAAAACAGAAACCCTACATCTAAGGCTTAGGGAACACAGTTAAAAAAAAAAAAAAAAAAAAAAAAAAAAAAAAAAAAAAAAAAAAAGGAATAGATTGACTGAAAGACCTCAAGGACCTGAGCACCTGCTTTATGACGACTTTACTGGATAGGACAGCTACATTGCTCCACTGACATCTGAACAACATGGCAGCATGCACAAGACCTGTAGATTTGCCTTATTCAATCAATCTAACATCATGAGTGGGATAAATATTTTAAGGCTCCATCACAGATGTAGAGATATTAGTCTAAGGACAAGCCCTTTGAAATAAACAAAATAAAATAGCTATCTTATAGGCCACAATATGCCAGAATGTAAGAGGATAGATACGCATTGGGGACATACACTTGAGCAAAAATATTCAATGAGAATATTCACTGGAAAGGAATTTTCTTCCATCTAATATAACTTTTGTTTGAACAGTTTTACTTTCAATTTTTATTTAGTGCTTATATATTCATTACACTATTCAATTATGTTCATGAGGATTTTATTTCTACACTTCAGGGATTTTAATTAAGTTATTTAATTTAATTAAATTATTGTGGGCTTGTGCATTCATGCTAGGAGGTCAAAGGACAAATTTCAGGAGTCAGTTTTCTTCTTCTCCCATGAGAGTTGTACCCATAGGTAAGTACAGCAATTGGTCCTCAACAAAGCAGCTTCCTTTTTAAATTATGGGACTATTATATAAACCCAAAACCAGTCAAAATGCTGAAAAGTGACTATGTTGTGTCGTATCTAAACTTGAGTCTGAAATTGTGTCTTTTATGGCATAGGTAAGCTCTGCCTCTCAATAATGTGGTTACATAGATGAGACAAACCTGACAACAGCATTTCCCATCCAAATACAGACAGGGACAATTTCACATGGAACACCACAAGAAAAAGAGTTACCAGTTGTCAGGACCCAGGAAAGAGGGAAAACCAGTCTCCTACAGAGACGAGCTCCTGCATAGGATGTTCAGGCTTCAGTTGTCTGCCCTGGACACATAGATAAATAAGCAACCCTAATTGGACTTGTAAGTTAGGAATACATGTAAGTATTTGCACAAATCACACATGTACAAACCACACATACACATGCATGTAACTCTTTAAAGAGATCCTAATTTTATGAGGTGTACATGGAATAAACTGAGGCATGGGGGGTGGCAGAAGAAAGTTAGATGCTGTTTTATTGTTTAAATTTCTCAAAAACACATGAGAAGAACAGACCTTAACAGAACTAGTTGAAGATTGGGCAGAAAAACTGAGAAAATGTAAAAACTGCATCCAAGAATTTGCAGACTAGTTCCCAAAGTCAAGAGAACATGTGAATGGAATATTTTTTGGAAGATGCTACAACTGAGAAATAGAAGTTTGTGGGTTAAAATGACCCATCATGAAAGCGGTACAAAGAATGGAGAAAGTCAGTGAGGAAATAATGGCGTGGTTATGTTTTGTATTGTTTTAATTTTAGGCTGTTGAGAACCAGAAACAGCAGTAATGAGATATGATTAGTCAGTGAAGTAACTTTTGAGTTTACATGATGATATTTTAATGTAGACCTAATGCTCTTAGGTAAAGGGCAGCATGCACTCAAGATGTGGGTACTGCATTCTTAAGAGAGCCTGGCTTTTTATTTCAGATTATTTTTTTTTGAAGACAGAAATTCCTGAGGGCCCGTTGATGCTCTATTTAGGCTTGATCATTTAGGACAGGCTAGAAATCGAGACCAAAACCAAAATCTGACCTTCAGGAACCAAGTGTGTTTCCACAGCTGAAAAGAGACCCTTGAAGGGAAGGATGGGGGGGGGGGGGTTGCTGTAGACTAGCCGGGCAAAAGACCCAGAATATGCAAGGACTTCGGCTTCAACCCTGCTCCCACTGTGTGTAGTCCTAGTGAGCTCCCAATTACTATAGAGAAGATGCCATCACATGAATTCAACCTGACCAATGAGGGAGTCCTAACTGGTTATTCCATCCAATTGGCTCAGTTTAGTACATGTCACCAATCAGGTCCAAGATCAGGATGGGGAGGGGGGGCACAAGGCAGGTGGTTAAAAGACAGTTGGTAAGGGTTTTGTGGTGAAGGCACATCTTCCACTTCAAGGACACCAGTGACAGAGGCAGTATGCACAAACAGTGCCTCAAGACGAGAATTTGCAAGAAGAGTTTCTCATCTACTCGAGCAACGCCAGGTACAACATGATAGGTGTTGTCTACTAAGACAGTTTGGCTTTTATGGGACCCACATTGGTCTCTTTACCCAAACTATATTGGATTTCTGCTTTTGCCACCAAGCCTTAATACTGGGATGAGGGAACCCGACCTGCCTCAACTGGATATACCAGACTGAACTGACTCACTTTGGGACTCCTTGCCCTCCTTGGGGAAGGGATGGGGGGATGTGATGGAGGGAGGCGGAGGGAGGACTGGGAGGGACTGAGACGAGGGAAGGGAAGGGTGCAGTTATAGATATAGAAAAATGTTTTAAATAATAAAAAAAGAAAAATAATAAAATAAAATAAAATAAAAAACACGTTGGAGTGCAGATAAGGCCACCAGCTCTTGTTCCTACTGGGTGGCTTATCAGGAGCCTGAGCCTGGTTTCTAAACCAGCTAGGACTGGGTAAGAAGAGGAAGAATCTGGGGAGGGAAGGGAGGAAAAATTTACAGTCAAGATGCAGTATATGAGAAAAGAATTTAAAAATTCACCTAACAATAAAAAGAGAAAGATAAAAGTACTGGGAAATTTGAACAATATGAGAGAAATGTTGACATCATTGACAACTAACTGGCTCTTTTGTTATGTCTCTACAGAGAGAACAGAGAAACCTTTGGACATTGGCTTCATACTTTTTATGTTATCATGAAACATCATACGTACTACATCTACCCTCAAAGAAACATTTTCAGATCTGAAAAAAAGAGAACCAGAAGAAAATAATATAAATTGAATAATCAGGTATGAAATTATCGCAAATATTAAAGGTTTAAATTGACAAATTTAAAAATTAAAAATAAGTTTAAATGTGCTTATGGTTTATAATGTATGATCACTATCGTGGATTTCTGAGAAAAGTGTCTTGAACTGAGTTTGCATGAAAGCAAATGAGAATTTACTAACACAGAATGGAATTCCAGATTATATAAAGAATACTTTTTAGTATAATGTTGACAAGTGTGATATTATCACATTCACCACATCATATGAGACTAAAATACACAATTTGCAAACAGGAGAAACAGGTATTTTGACATCTCTTAACAATTGCGTTCCTTCCCTTCATCTGCTAAACTGTGTCACGGTTCTCTCTAGAACTTCTGATTTCGTTTCTTCTTCAGGAATGTTGATTCACTGTTGGGATTTATAAGTCTATAATTTCATTAAGAAAATATCTCAGGTGTTCATGGCTATATGGTTTCCACTGTTTCAATTATTGAGAGCTCAATGGTGAACAAAGAAGCAAAATGTACTCCCAAGACTGCTTATGAAGTGGTTTTGTTTCCATAGATGTATTAATACACTTTTCTTCAAAAAAATGTTTTCAGAATAGATATGATATCTCCATATCAAAATAAAACACCTTGTTAATTGCCAAAAACAACCAAATTATTCCTGTAATTCTAGCCATTTTTGATGTAGCAGCACAATGGTTGGCAATAGATTTACACTTCTGCTATTTGATTTTGGTGTCTGTTCTGTTCTTTCTTTTTGATAATCTAGTTTTGAGCCTTTGCTTTGTTCACTATTGTCCATGTCCTTAGGTTCTGCTCTCATCTTCAGAATGTTTCCTAGGGGCTTATTTTGTAGTTTAGTTGATTTTTATTTTTCTGTATCCCAGATGTTCATTGTGAGGTTGCTTCACAAATCTGCTACTTTTACACATAAAAATTGGAAGCTACAAACATTTCCCCTAGACGACTTTTTATTGTTCTTATCTGGTTTTGTCCAGTTGGTGCTGGTGTGGAAATTATCAGAAAACTTAGTAGCAAGGCAAGACAAGGGGTAGCAATGCACATGGACTGGAAGACCAATACCTCTGAAGAAGAGACACTTAGAGATGCTTGTGTCATACTCAGGACCCATGGCAAAAGGTCATTTTCAGAGGCAAAGCAGGCCTACTGTTTCCACACAGACATGCACGTTGCTGTCAGTATCCTGAAGAATGACTAAGACAAAACTGAAATCTTTAAGGTGACAACTATCCAAGCATCATCAAGCTGTTCCACTTCATCAGTACCGAAGCACACACCTATATGGTGATTGAATATGCTGCTCAGGAGATCTGGTGAGCCATATTGAGAAGGTGGGCTGTCTCCAGGAGGGGCAGGCCCAGCACATCTTCACTCAGATTGTGTGAACAGTTCACTACAGCTGTAAGATTTGCATTGCACACAGGGGCATCAAACTAGATAACAACCTGCTTGATGGCAAAAAAAAAAAAGCACAAGTTGTGTGACTTGGCCATCAGATTCATCTCTGGGAAGAGGTCCAAGAGGTTCTTTGGAATGCTTGAATATGGTGCTCCTGAGCTATTCACTGATACACAGTACAATGTGAGGGCAGTTGACATCTGGAGCATGGTAGTGGTTTCATATACAATGATGGCAGTGAGGTTCCCATTCAAAGCAAAAACCTATTCAGACATGAAGGAGAAAATGGTTAATCCCAAGTACTACATTCCTTCTATACTTTAAAAACACATTGTAAATCTCATTGTGCAGTTGTTCACTCTGAAGCCTGTGCAGAGGCCAGAGATGACATTAAGCATCTCAATGCTTAATGGGCTCAAGAAAAGGAAAGATTTTTGGAAACTCCCATCACCCTAAAGACATACTATAACAATGAAAATCCCAGCGTTTTGATGGCTGTGTGGGACATGGGCCACCATCCCGAAGCTATTAATGCATGAGAAGAAATGTACATGCCTAATCTTAAAACATGAGTCACACCAGGACTACACTAATGATCCGGTTAAGTCCGTGCCTGCCTGCGATTCTAAGTCCAGAGCAGATTCTCTCACTTATTTCCTTCTTAGAGTGAGCCTGCCCTTGCCACCTTCACCTTGTTGGCTTACACCAGGTGCCTGATGAGAAGGGTTTAAGGAAGAATGGGAGCAGAAGCTTGAGCATGCCTGCAACCGTGTCCACAGGGAGAAGGAGACACATTGACCCACCTAGTTCCCAAGTGTGTTTCTTATGTCACTCATGAGCAGCAGGAGTTTGTCAGCAGGTAACATGAATTGAAAAGGACTGTCCTCAAGATGTTCATTTCTTCCTTGTAGAATTTATCTTGAGAGGACCCCCCAAAAGTGAATAACCCCAATAGTAGCTCAGACACTCACAAGACACCCTCTATAAGAAGGTGCATGAGACCCCTCAGGTTTTGACCAGAACTGCCACCCATGGTACCTAGAGATCTTCCATTCAGGCAATATCCAAAAACAATGTTGATGGTGTCCCTCCCAAAGGTGTAACTGCAGCCTGTGTCAGCAAATCTATCACAAGGCTAGAGGATGGTTAAGAAGAAAACTGCAAATTATGCAAGACTATGCTGCCACCCAGACTCACAGAGAAGCTATATTTTTCAGAAGGGATGACATCACAGGAAATAGGAAGCAGCACAGTTACATACACATACAATACAGCTACATGGGGTGTGCAACATGCACTTCTGTGTTTCTTTATATATTTTCTAATGCAACATGATAGTTATGGACATGACAATTAGCAAATCCGATTTTCAAAGGGACAGTGCCACAGCACCACGATCACCATTAAAATGAAATGGTTTTGCTGAAGGTGGACAGCAAAGGGTGAAAATCAGAGGTTACAGAGTAGACAGAATGAGTTAGCTAAAGGAGGAAAGAATTATAGGGGATTAAAGTTTGGGGTGACAAAGGCTCCAAAGCCAGAAAAGAGTAAGAGGGGAAATAGAAGGCACAAGAGGATGTGTCAAGACTACAAACCATATATTGCAAAGTTCTTAAAATCGTGCCTTCTATGTCATCTTTTGAAGTGTGAAGCCTCTTTCAAGGTTGAAAAATGGGGTAGTAATTTTCCTGGTGGGATAAGAGAGCCAAAATGACCAGCAGAAGTCCAAAGAGCAATGTGTTCACTCACCCATCAGAGAAGTCAGCACAGGAGGAGGTAAGTCATCTAACACATGCTTTATCACAGGAACCCA
This sequence comes from Phyllotis vaccarum, assembly GCA_033318265.1. Classification (NCBI taxonomy): domain Eukaryota; kingdom Metazoa; phylum Chordata; class Mammalia; order Rodentia; family Cricetidae; genus Phyllotis; species Phyllotis vaccarum. The sequence goes on from JARWLC010000010.1 coordinate 78,916,908, forward strand.
TATTTAACAAGGGATATGTCCCAGAACTTGCCTTCCATAGCATCTTTCTCAGAGTATATCCTTCTGCCAAAGCTATACCCTAGGTGGCTCATAAGTTAGAAACCCCTATGGGACATTCTTCATGCATATATCACAACAATATTCATTATCTGTCTTTCATTTCAAGGTCAGGTCCAAGGTAATTGTTTCTTCTCATTGGGTAAGGGGTGAATCTCCTTCACCATCCCCCTTCCGTCCCTGCTGTTGTATTTGATGCCTGTCTATATTTCATCACAGGAGACACCGTACCACTGAATTCTGGTTCAGGCTATTTGTTGGTGAAGGGGCTCTTATTGTCAGGTGTTTATCAGATTAATATTCATCTCCTAACATGAAAGTTATAGCAATCTGGAAGAAAATGGAGGGTATCACTTTGAATGGAATGCTGGGATGTTGCTCCACTTTGGAAGGTGCATATTGCTTGTCCTGGAGCACAGTGGACACATGATTTTCTCAGAAGTCTTGGAACTACATTTTTATTCAGATCTCACATCAGAAGTCAGGCTCAGACAGAGCCTTGATGACCACAGAGCTGGGGCATTCAGCCAGGCTTGGGTGTACTACTGTAAAAGTTGTCTTTGGTGTTGTTGTAGACAACCTCCAGGCAAGTTACTTCTTTGTACAATGAAGAGTGGCCGTGCAGAAGGCACTGAATACCAGACCTCCTCTGTGGGTGTCACGTGGCTGAAGGAAGCACTGAGACAACTAAGTTTAATCCCTTTGTATGAGAGAGGTTTCTGTGACCTGGTTCAACCTTGACACTGGTTTACAGGTTATTAAGAACTATGGATGCCTAAGCCAGCCTCTTCAATTTGAAGTAAAGTTGGCACTGAGCTTATGATGCATAGGAGCAAAGGTATAGTGAGAGACATCATAGGCATGAATTCAGAGGGATCTCGGGATAGCATGTGGCAAGAGTGCATCTTTCCCACTATCCACAACACTTATGGAATAACAATTTATGTAGACAAGAATAAGCATCTTTTTTACACCTGTATGGGAACACAGTCACTCTGCCACTGACCAGCTCCTTATATCTATGGTGGTGTGCAGAACCATGAGTATGAGTGTGTGCACATAGCCTTGCATGGAAAACCAGCCCAGAAACACTGGGCTTATTGGCCATAGCTGCTCAACATCAGTGGAATGCACTTTACTGAAGCTGAGGCCTTGGAACATAGACTTGCATGCTATAGCCAGGTCAGTGATTCACAGGACAGACAGCTCAAAAGAGTCATTGTCTCGAGACCCAGGTTTTGGTATATAAGAAGATGAATCTCGGTATGAACAGATGTGAAGTTTATTTCTATTTATATTGGCATTTGCCTTTGGTTTGGTCTGCACTTTGGGTGTTCCTGCTACTAAGGCTTATTGCTGCCTTTAGCCTTTCACTTGAGAAGTCAGCTGGAAAACGGGTGCCCACATCTAGTGCCTCCCTCTTTACTGCCTGTATGATGAATGGAACTGTGCATTCAGTAGCAGTTACTTGTAGCAGGACATTCACACATATCATCCCATAACTTTCCACCTTACAAAGGCCAAAGATGAGTCCTCTAGATGCTATTTTGGACACAAAATGTTTCACAGGACAGTGCTTAAATTCCACCCAGTGACCTTTGCCATAGCCACGATAACCAGTTTCATATTGTTTCATATTGTCACTTGGAGTCTTACAGGTTAACTTCAGCTCTCTCATTGGCCATGCTTTCTCTCCTAATATCTTGTGGGTTCTTTTGGGCATGTTCTATTGTGGAAGCTTACTTTAGCCCAGTATGTATTCTGTCTCATGTAAATGAGACAGGATGCAAGAAGTGAGTACCTGTCTTTCCATGTGTTAGTATGAAACTGCAATTTCTTCTTTGTTCACCAAACCTTCCTTCCTGAGAAGGAGCTGAGCATCCCTGAAAAATCATTCTGTGCAGTAAGAGATCCCTGAAGTTACCCTAATTTTGCTGGCCTATGGAAGGTCATAGGGAAGACAATGAGCATTATTGTGCCTGCATTGTTAGTCTCTGAATTCTACTAAAAGTAAACCTGCCAATATCTGTCAAGGTAATAGTATTGTGCTTGGGGAATGTGGAACCCTCAGCTAGCTTCTTCATTGGTCTTTAATATTTCTTCTCCTGTAGGTGCCTGGCTACATACTGAAACATGTACCCAGGGAATTGCTGACCTGAGGGAATGAATGTTCAGTACTATGCCAATGATGGAGGAGAGAATGCCTGACCTTCCCTTTTGTGGAAAACTACCAGATCCTTTCCTGATCTCTGGAGGAATTCAAAGGCTCCACAGAGCCTCAGGAGGACATGCTTTGTAGGGTAATAAGATGGTTTCTTTAAAGATATCCAACCTCATAACACTATTCCCAGTTCTCAGCAAGATCTTGGGATGACAGGAAGATTCTCTAATGAAAGCCTTGCTGTGGATGCAAAAATCTCAGTCCCAGTTTGATGCTGTATATATTTTGACAGCACAGAAAGTTCTCCTGTGCCTCTCTGCCCTCACATCTGACCCAGGATATCTGCTTGAGCAGATCAAGAAAGTGCCTCAATAGAACTTTTCAAAGTAAATGTTCATGTTTGTGTAGTATCTAGACTGGATTGCCTGAGAAGGCCAGTGATCAGGGACCCACTTTCCCAGGTCAACAATAACCATGAAGATGGTGCCCTTGGGATTATCTACTTTTATTGTGTCTCATTCATAATGAGTAAAGATGGTGTGGAAATAAACACATACTGAAGTGCTGAAGAAGAATTTCAATAGAATTTATTTTAATTGGCACTTAGAACACTTTAAGGTGTCTTAGAGGAACAGACATTCCTATTCCTCTGTAGCAATTGCTAACATAACGGTCTTCTCTCACACGCAGCAAAATGCCAATCTGATGCCAGATACCAACTGTAACAACCAACTGGGTCTGATTCTAAAAGAGATTGCAGAGGGCAGAAGAGATTCTTCCAGACCATGCACTTCCAATCCCAACAATTATGCCAAGCCTCAGAGATCTGATAATTGGGACAGGGAAGGAACAGAAACTGGACATGTGAAATAAAATACAACCCCAGCAACAGATCCACCTACACTGTGTCATCTGCTTTTGTCAGGGGCACCCAGGGAAATCAAGGCAGTAAAAATACCTTCAGTGGTCTACAGAAAACTACGCAAAAGCAAACAATAAGGAACCAATTAGAAAACTGAACACAATCTCAAATGTTACACCTGACCCCAGATCCAAACACTACAATGTCTACATAACAGTTATAAAAGGGACCTACATGAGTTTCTGCCTCATAAAGCAGAAGATAGGAAACAACACAAAGAAAATGAACTGTTGACATTTGAGCTCTCAAACCACCATCCAAGAAATAGAGAAACTTAAGAACAGCTTGAGAAAAAACCTAGAGATGGGCAGATAGGTTCTTTTACTCCTATATGGACACCAAGAATACTGCATAAAGATGTGGGACAGAATCAGAATAGCAATTGTCCAAAGTTGCATTCTCAGTAACACCTCTGACTGTCAGCTTTGTCTTGACTTCCAAATACATCAGCCTAGTAGAGGAAGTTGAAGGTGAATTGCTGAAGTAGGTGAGTCTTCAAGACTGCTGCTCCCGGAGCCCAGACATCCTAGAGCTGGACACGCCCCATCCCTGTTCCACACCCACTACTAGATATCAACCTGTGCAGAAGACTCCACCTCCTGCTGCCCCAGAAGGACTTCAAGGCACCAGGGTGTACTGTGTTGGATACATCACATACCCCAAAACTACTAGGTGTCAGGCCCTGATGGATGCCTATGCCCACAATTCACATACACATTTAGATATTAGGACTTACATGACATGCATATCACTTCCATACACAATATCAGAAGCTTATTTCAATACTTGTGCTGTTACAGGCTGCATAAAATGCTAGGCACCAAGCTTTATCTAGGATCCAACCCTTCTGCTGCCCTCATACACTATTAGTCAGTGTCAGGGGGTGTTAGCATGACTGAATATCAGCTGTGCTTTGGGACAGTAACACAGGTAGAAAGAAAGTTATCAAGAGTGGCCTGATGTTAGGGAAAATATGGGCTTAGTACTGTAGAGTCCAGAAGTATATCATAAATAGTAGCTCACAAGTGCTCAAGGAGGTGTTGGGCAAGACCTGAAACCAGGCAGTATGTTTCAGGTTATTATGACCTGGGAAGGAGTGTCCAGAGAACTTGATAAGGAGTAGAGCATTCGTGAGTATGGCAATAGGGTTGGAAGTGTCTAGAGTCTTAGCTGGGGTCATTCTTGTGGATACCTGGGATTTTCACTGGGACCTGGTTTTATCTTAACTCCATATTGCACCCCCCTTCATCAAGACATATCCTTCATGTTCCCATCCCCCCTCCCCTCTTGTCCACATTCCACCCCCAGTTTACTCAGGAATTCTTATCTATTTCCCCTTCCCAAAGTGATCCATGTGTCTCTCTTAGGGTCCTCCTTGTTAGCTAGTTTATCAAGGGCTGTGGATTATAGCCTGCTTATCCTTTGCTTTATGTGTAATATGTACTAATGAGTGTGTACACACATGTTTTCTTTCTGTGTCTGGGTTACCTCAATCAGGATGGTTATTTTTTTCCTTTCATACATGTGCCTGTAAATTTCATTATATCATTGCTGTTTGTTTGTTTGCTTGCTTGCTTGCTTGCTTGCTTTTACCACCAAGTAATACTCCATTGTATAAATATATCCCATTTTCTTCATTTTTTGGTTGAGGGCCATCATCTTGATTTGGTTGAGGGCCATCTAGTTGTTTTTAGGTTCTGGATATTACAAATAATGTGGCCATGAACATAGTTGAGCAAGTGTAATATGAATGAGCAACATTTGGGTATATGCCCAAGAGTGATATCACTGGGTCTTGGGGTAGAATAAATCTCAGTTTTCTGCAAAACTGCCATACCAAGTGGCTATACAAGTTTTTACTCTCACCAACCGTGGAGGGGTGTTCCCCTAACTCCACATCCTCTCCAAAATAAGTTGTTATGAGATATTTTCAAATACAATAAAAACAGCCAGAGATGTCAGAGGGATCTACCCACAGTCAGTCTAGGAGGATCAGACAGTGGTAACTCACACCTTTAATCCCAGCACAGTAAATATCCCAGGAGAGGTGAGTATGCCCTTAATCCAATATGAGGTCATCTTAGTTTACAGAAGGAATTCCAGGCTACCAGGCAGGCAGTGGTGGGACCATGCCTTTCCTGAGCAAAGAGAGTATTTAAGGCAGACATAGAAAGATAGAGAGACAGAAGAAACCATGGCTCACACTGTTAGTCCCAGAACTTGGGAAGCAGAGCAAGAGAATCTCCGTGAGTTCAAAGCCTGCCTGGTCTTCAAAGCAAGTTCCAGGACAGCCAGGACTGTTACACAGAAAACACTGTCTGGAAAAAACAAACAAACAAAGAAACAAAGATTGTGGAAAGTGGGTCTGTCCTCCAATATTTTTTTATATTTAAAAATATCCCCACAAGTTATCAGTGTTTTTTATCATAGCTATTCTGATAGATATAAGATGGTATCTCAGAGTCATTTTGATTTGCATTTCCCCGATGACTTTAGGATGTTTCTGCTTCTGCACTGGGATTCAAATAATCTTTAACTAGGTTTGTTTTCCCCCTTTGGTTTCACTGTCTTTCTTTCTTTGCATATTTTATTGCATATTTTATTTTTAAAACTCAAAATGGACTTTAGAGAGGTGCTTCAATAGTTAAGAATAGTTTTTGCTGTTGCAGGGATCCTGGGTTTGTTTCCCAGCATCCCCACAGCAGCGCACAGCTGCCTATAACTACAACTTCAGAGGACTGAATGCATGCCACTGAAAGGCACTTAAAAATTGTTCAACATCTTTAGCCATCAGAGAAATACAAATCAAAACAACTTTGAGATATCACCTTAGACTCGTCAGAAAGGCTAAGATTAAAAACACAGATGAAAGCCTATGCTGGAGAGGATGCAGAACAAGGGGAACACTCCTCCATTCTTGGTGAACATAAACTTGTACAGCCATTCTAGAATGCAGTATGGTTGTTCCTCAGAAAACTGGGACTCAATCTCCCCAAGGATCCAGCAATACCACTATTGGGCATATGCCCCAAGGATACATATTCGCACCCCAAAGGCATTAGCTCAACTATGTTCATAGCAGCATTATTTATAGTAGCAAGAACCTAGAAACAACCTAGATGCCCCTTAACTGAAAAATGGATTAACAGACTGTGGTACATCTACACAATGGAGTACTACTCAACAGAAAAAAGTGACATCCTAAAATTTTCAGGCAAATTGATAGACTTGGAGAATATCCTTCTGAGCGAGGTATCACAAGCCCAGAAAGTTAGGCGTTGGATGTATTCACTCATAAGTAGATTTTAGTCAAAAAGCAAAGAATACCCAAGCTACAAACCACAACCCCTGAACAGTTTGGGATCAGAAGGAACTTAAAAGAGAAATCCAGAGATTCCCCTAGGAAGAGAAAATAGAGAAGATCACCTTAGCAAATTGGGATCATAACAGGTAGAAACCAAGAAGAGTTGGGAAGAAGTCTTGAAAGAAGGAGATGGTTGAGTGAGAGGAGCAAAGAGGGAGATAGAAAGAGATGATATCTCGATAGAGGAAGGCAATGTGGGGTTGGAAAGAGACTGGGTGCTAGGGAAATGTCCAGGAACTTGCAGGATGTCCCTGGCCAAGTCTCCATACAATGGTGTATGGGGTACCTAAATGGGACTTCCCCTATAATCAAATGAGTAAACACCCCAGGTGTCATTGCAGAACCTACATCCAACAGGGAATGGAGGTGGAGAAGGGAATCCATGGCTGAGCACTGGGCAGAGCTCCTGGTCCAGCTGAGAACAGGGGAAGAGAGTCATTATGAACAGGGGGATAGGGATTATGAGGAAGGTTCCCATGGTGATAGCTGGCTGGAGCTCTGGGGAGCTCACTGAATCCAGAATTGCCAGTGGAAATCCACTGAGAGGGGGAGCTGGGCCCTCCGGGGATGGGCGACTGTCCACTTGCAAGAGCAGTGTGTGGAGCCATGAAGGATGGGATCAGCCTGTGTTCATGGGCTGGCACTTTGGAGCCCATTCCCTATAGAGGAATGCCCAGCCCAGCATTGACTTTGGTTTGAGTGAGTCAGACTTGCCTAGAGTGGATGTGTGGCCACTGGGCTGGCCCACCTTGGAACTTCTTGATCTTTTGGGGGAAGGGAAGGGTAGATGGGGAGGGCTGAGGCTCAGGTCTGGCTGGGAGGTCTGGGAAGGAGGAAAGGAAGGGAAGCAGGGGGATATATTGATGGAGAAGACATTTTTTAATGAAAATAAAATTAAATTAAAAAAATATTCTTTTATTTGTTATTTTGAATTATCTGAACATATTCACAATTATCCCTTCAAATGCTTTGTCTCAGTTTTGTTCTAGTGACTCATACAGTTGACCATTATTATTGAACTGGTCATTTAAGGGAGACATAAAGTTGTCTTGGGTTCTACATATTACTACTGTTTCTGTAGCTCAACTGTCTTGATTTAGGTATCTGGTTAAGTATTTTTAACATAGTTGTGTTTAATGCTTTGATTGGGCTTGGGGTTCATGGCTTGACTGTTCTTGGCTTAGGTATATGCTGAGTGAAACACAGTTGTGGAGTCACATGCTGGTGTGTAGGTGGGATAGCAGATGTGATGCTGGATTAGACTGGATTCAGTAGGATCTCATGGTCGAGACCTGTCTTTGAACATCATCCTAGTATGAAGTTATATTGCTGATAGACAGCATTACAGAAATAAATGTGAGGAGGAAAAGTATTTTTCTACTTAAATGTTCTGATCAAAGTCCATAATTTAGGGAATCAGGGCAGAGTGTCAATCAGGAGCAGAGAAAGTAAACATGGAGGCAACCTGCTTATTTGCTTTGTCTTCAGGGCTCACTCACATGACTTTCTTGTACAACTCAGAACCAACTAAAAGGGAAGGAAGTGGGCACAGTGAGCTGTGATTCTACATTAATCTTTAATCAAGAAAAATGAATCTTAGAATGTGTTACCAACTGCAAAATCACCAGCTTCATTTAAACTCCTTGACACATTAACTCTCTGGTTAGTGAGCCATGTTTTCTGGTAAATGGGTGGATGAGGAAAAACTTATATTGAGTAAGGATTTTAGACCCAGAAAGAATAATGTCATAAGTTCTTTACATCTTCTGCTCTTAGCTCAAATTCTTCATATGTGAATATATAATATGGATGAACAGTATTGGAGGGGTTACTTAGCAAGACTTGACACCTCTCCTTGTATCTGAAGCTTTTACTGTAGGGAAGAGGCTACCAGAAGGACTGGAACCTAGGTTTGTATTTGTTTGGGGGACTTTTGCCTCTAGGGGAGAAGGTATTTAGCCTGATCTGAACCATTCCTCTGTATGTCTATGTGGGTTTTTGTCTGTGTGGGAGGAAATACCTGGTAGAACCAGACAGACACAGCGTAATGTTTCCTGAGGGCTTGGGTTACAGGGAAGGGGAAGCTAGTAGGGCACACATCTAATGTTTATGGGGGTGGTAACTGACCCTACATTGTGAATGTGTGTGTGTTTCTGTATGTGTGTATGTGTGTATGAATGTATGTGTGTCTGTTTGTGTATATGTGTGTGTGTGTGTGTGTGTGTGTGAGAGAGAGAGAGAGAGAGACAGAGACAGAGACAGAGAGAGACAGAGAGAGACAGAGAGAGACAGATACAGAGACAGAGAGAGGAGTTCTGTATAGCAGGACCTGACAGGTTGCTATGTTCAGAATAAACTGCTGAGACTGTAAAGCACTCAATTAATGTTTTTCTTTATTAGATTTGTTATAGTCAATCCTAATTGATCTTAGAATTAAAAACCCAGAGACATATATTGGGGGGAAAACTGAAAGATCTGAAAGACTGAGGAATAAGCCACACCCAGTTCTAACCACTACTGCCTCCTCAGTTTAAAGGGGAAGAGCCTGTCTCCATGAAACCTGACTGAAAAGAGAAAATGAAAGTAAGAACAAGCCAAATGGAAGGGCCAAACTCTGTCTCCTCCCTCCTTATAATGCTTTCACTTCCCAGCCATATCACTTCCTGTTCCAGCCTTCCTTGTGCTGGGATTAAACATGGCTGCCATCACTGCATGTGTCTGTTTCTCTTTGGCTGGATTAATCTAATTTAGCCCTGTTGGGCCTTGAACTCACGAGATGTTGCTGGATCTCTCCCTCCTCCTCTAGAGTACTAGGATTAAAGAAGTGTGTTACTACTGCCTGACTTGCTTGCCTAATTCTGCGGCTGGCTCTGTCCTCTGATATTCAGACAATCTTTACTTGATACACAATATGTGACCACACTAACTAAGACAGAAATTGGTATCAGGGATTGGGTTATTACTGTGATAAACAAGATCATGTTTTGTTAGAAAAAAATATGGAGTTTGGAACTATCTATTGGTAAAGAAGTTGAAAGTTTTAAATGCTGCTTAAAAGGCCATACTAGTAGGATCATGGAAGATGGAAGTCAGTGAGTCTAAGGGTGATTTGAACTGTGGGGGCCAAGCTGAGCCAATGAAGGAAACCATGGAAAACAGAAAGCTGATTAGGATGTAATTAAAGGACGCCATGTTCCAACCCCAGCAAGCAACACAACTTGGCCTTAGAGTCAAGGGTAGTAGAAAGGCATTATGCAATTTCTGTCCCCTACTACTGAAAGGCATCGAAGCCAGGCATGTGTTAGGGGTGCCCCTTAATGGAGGCCTATAGCAGCCATTGCATGAAGCTGTGAATATGAAGTCTACATTGCCTAGAGTACACAATGATGGTGGATATGTCAGAGCCATGTGGTATGGTCTACAAAGCTGAAAGAGCAGGATAGATGAAGAACACTTCGACATCAGACACTGAGACATCAAATTTGGAGTTTGTCCAGTTGCTTTGCAGCCTTACTTTGGTCCAGGATTTTCTCACTGTTTTTCCTACCCTATGTTTTATACAGCAATGTATATTCTGTGCCATTATATTTTAGAAGTATGTGATCTGGTTTTTCATTTTATATGGATTACAATTAAGAGATTCCATGACCCTCAAAAGAGACTGAACTTAAAACATTGTTGAGACTGTGATAGACAAGAAGGCATTTAAAGTTGGACTAAGTGCATTTTTCATTATGATATTGTTACAAGTTTATGAGGGTCAAGGGAGGGCGATGAGGTAGTCTGAATATAAGTGACCCCAAAAGTTCCTAGAGAGGAGCATTATTATGAGGTGGAGATAGGCTATGGAGATGGGCTTTGAGGTCACATGTGCACAAACCATGCCCAGTGTCTCAGATCACTTCCTGTTGTTTGAAAGATGAACATGTAGCTACTTATCTCTTCTCATCTCCCTCTTCAGCACATATCTGTGTGAATGCCACCATGTCTTGGCATGATGATACTAAACTTCTAAAGCTCTAAGCCACCCAGTTAAATGTTTTCCTTCATAAGTGGTCATGACATCTCAGCACAGCAATAGAAACCCTAACTAAGACAGCATACTGTGTTAATTAGCATCTGTTTACTTGTACTTTGGTTATAGAAAAGTTTGTACCTAGCAGGAGATGAAACACATCTGTGTGTGAGAGCTGTAGCTGTTGGGGAGGGGATCCACAGTCTAGCCACTCACATGATAATATTTTTGGATATTGGAGAGGGGATACAGTGCAATACCTGACACCTGGCCATGTGTGGATGTATGGAACTAAATTTGAGAAATGTAGCAGAACATAAGCCTTGGCTTGTTGAATATGGGTACTATGTTGGTTGGGAAGGGAGTTATGGAGTAGGTTGTGACGCCTAATTGGGTAAGAAATAGGGCTTTACTTTGGTGGAGAAGGGTTATGTAGCTGGACATGATATGTAAATATGTATGCATATGTTGGGATTTTAGTGTAGGAGAGGCTACCTAGCAGGAACTAAGAAATTTGTATGGTACAGTCTTTGTAAGGCAAGACGTGACTAACCACTCCTGTCACCTAGCATTGTGAGTGTGTGTGTGTGTGTGTGTGTGTGTGTGTGTGTGTATGTGCGCGTGCTCAAGTGTGTGTCTTGACTGGAAGGAAGAGATACCAAGCTGGCAACCTCTGAGAAGGTACATTTGTTATTTCCAAAGGAATATTTATTAAAATAACATAGTCAAAGGACAATAGGGCAACATTTTGGTTGAAGACAATTCGACCTGTAATAAATTTCATTGTTCCTTTTTTCTTTGTAGCTTACACAAGGATTCATGTCTCAAAGTGGAGTAGGCAGTGAGCAGCAGCATAATGTCCTCAGTGTGTGTAAACTCGGCCTCCTCTTCAGGGTTTTACCCCTTGAGTCACCTGGATCTAGAAGTAGTTGGTACAGCCTGAGGCTGTTCTTTGAGTATGTTGGTCCCATGGATTATTCCTCTATGGAAACAGCAATGTACAGAAAGCCTTCAGGTGTTCCATCCAGGGCTGATTCACTTGGTGAGAGATCACAGGCAGGCTGTGCTCAGAATTCATGTTGATTGCAATATCTGCTGTAGCACTGTTGATGAAATTAATAATCGGAACACTTTTCTTTTTGTTACTGTTTCATCTGAGCACTCCATCATCTCTAGGCTGGAGAATTTGTTGGGCATGGTATAGCATCAGCATCTCTTACCTCTTCCTTCTCCACCTTCCTTCTCTTCCCAGATTCTATAACTGTTGGAAAGGCTGATTCACTGGCTTTCCTCTTCAAGGGTAGAGGGGAGTGAAGTGTACCTATAGAGTTGATATTTAACAAGGGCTTCTCGTTTTGCTCTTGGCTCAATTTGTACTTCAGGATACTGAGTGTTGCTCTTACTTTATTTGGTTTCCTGTGTATTAGGGATGACACAATCTCTTCACAGGTATAGCCAATTTTGAACATAGACTCTATGACCTTTGGAATGATTTCTTGAATTGCAGGTTCTACGTGTTCTTTAATGTTGCCAAGCCATCTTTCTTCCAGGAGCTGACGTATTTTTATCCTGTGCTGGGTGCAGACCACGAGTAATTGTGAAATGATGATTTGACAGGGCTTTGATAAGTGGTAGGGAATGGGATACTTGGTATTGGTAACAATCTTGTGCAAACCATCAAAGGTGGTTGATACATATGGAAATTTTCCCACGACCAGTACATATAGGACAATGCCCAAGCTCCACATGTCAACTGCCAGTCCATCATAGGGTTTCCTTGCCAAGATCTCTGGAGCCATATATAGCAAGGAGCCACGGACCTTAGTCAACATCTGCCCCTCTGCAAGCTTAGTTGCCATTCCAAAATCACAAAGCTTGACCTTGCCAGTACTGTCAATAAGGATATTCTCCAATTTAATATCACAATGTGCAATGTGTCTTTGGTGGAGATAATGAACTCCTAAAACGACCTGTTGGAATATTGGTTTTGCCTCCTCCTCATTTAGATAGTCTCTTTCATTGCGGAACATCTGCAGATCTTTTCCTGCAACAAACTCCATTACTAAATAAGTTATGGTAGAAGTGTCAATGACATGAAACAACTGAACTATGTTTCTGTGTTCCAAAGATTGATGGATTTTTATTTCAGAAATGATGTTATCCAGAGCATTTTTTGTCTTCTTAAGGATCTTGACAGCCACCTGTGTGTTTGTAGGAATGTGACAGGCAAGCTTCACCTCCCCAAATGCACCAAATTCTAGAGGTGTTAAGATCCTGAACTCCTTTTCAAATATGTCCTCTTCTATGGGGTTGGCCATGATGTTGAGCTCAATTTCAACCACTGTATCTTGTTGGCAGTTCCTGGGGCACACAATGCTAAAAACAAAAATTAATACAATTTTAGATTGGATGTTTGGTGTATAGATTCTCTGTCATAAGATCTAAGTAATTCCAAACAACTTAATATTGAATGTCAAGGACATAGAAATATTAGGAGAACCATCAGCAAAGCCCCCAATGAAAAATCATGGGAAATATTGAACAGGATTTGTTGATGTTTATACTCAAACAAAAAATACTGAAATTACATAAGCCATAACGCATTTATTTTCAGGAATGCGTCAAAATGAAAAGCCCCAGCCCAAAATGACCAAGAGTTATAAGATTCAAATTAAATTACAGGAAAAAAATGGTGATGTGTTAGCCAAACTATACTCCAGAGATACTCTAAGGGATGTTTTAGCTGTTGCCTAGAAAATTTGAAAGTATAAAAGGAATTCCTAAATGTGTAGATATTGAAATAATATAAAAGAAAAATACATGAGTCATAAGCAACAAGCATGGCTGGTAACAAAATGGCCCCAAGCCATGTTTAGAACCCAGGACTCTTGGATTCCCTGAACGTATCAAAACTTTGCACAAGAACATACACTGAACTGGAGGGATTTGCATGTCAACCTGACACAAGCTGCAGTAACTGGAGAGAAAGAGAGCTCAGAGAAGATGCCTCAATGAGGTGTAGCTGTTAGGCGGTTTCTCAGTTAATGGTCAAAGGGGGAGCTTTGCCCATTGTCAATGGTGCTGTCCTTGGGCGGTTGGTGCTGGGTTATATATATATATATAAAGGCTGAGCAAGCCAGGGGAAGCAAGCCAGGAAGCAGCACCCTTCCCTGCCCTCTTCATCAGCTCCTCCCTTCAGGATTGAGCTGTTTGAGTTCCTGTCCTGACTGCCTTTGGAGATGATCACAATATCGGAAGTATAAACTGAATAAACCTTTTCCTCCCTAACTTTCTTCTTGGTCATGGTGTTTTGTTGGGTAATAGAATCCCTAAGACAACACCAAGGTCACAGGAAATACTTCCTGACAGAGAAAGCCAAGGAATGCATCCGAACTGATCCCCGTGCCAGCATGTCTCTGAGCCCACAACCAAGTAAGCTCAGTGCAATAAAGTTCAACAACTTTCCTTGATAAACATAGATGGGAAAATAATTAGTGAGAGTTTTTGATACTTGCCATCCATCTCAGCCCACACTTAAGAGCCACATCATAGCCAAAATGAACTCTTGCAGAAGCAGAAGTAAGATTTTTAATAAACAAATTTAACAACAACATAGACTATAAGGAGACCATGGGGAAGTGTCCAAACTCAGCACTGTGACTAGTGAACTGTTGTGTTATAAGAAAAGTAGATAAAACTAGATATAATTTTACATGAAACAAATCAAGTCCACAAACAGAAACAGGATGTAATTTGTCTCGATTGGGTCTGAGAAGGAGGGGGCTGGGCTTTTTTTTAAGTTTTTTTTTTTTTTTTTTTATTAATAGTCACAAAGATCTCGTGGGTGTCTTAATATAATGCAGTGAAATATGATCAAAGTACCTTAGAGACATATATGTTAGTGCTATAATCATACTGAAAATGTGTGGTACACACTTAAATATATTTAAATAAAGGAAAAAGAATCTAAAGGGAAATAAGAGCATACATTTTCAAAAATAAAATTTAGATAGTAATTAATGAAGGAAGGGACAATATAGACACAAATTAACCCTGGGACACAATCCTGCATTATAAATATAAATATGAAACACCAAACATAAATCCTAGGAAGCAAAACCAACACACTGGGAAACAACCTCCCTGTGTTGTGGTCCAGATTAGAGAACTCCAAATCTATCAGGACCATTGTTACATTCCACCTGCTCTGTAGGAATTCAGCAGAGATTCCAATGAACAAGCATGAGGCCCAGCTGCATGCAATGCTCCACATACACTAGTGTCTAGCATTCTTCATAAAGCGGCTTTGTAATTTAACCATAAGCAACCAACAAACATAGCTTCTCAGTGTTTTTTCTCAGCTTCTCTACCATAACAGTGCCCTGTTGTTTTTTGTTTTGTTTTGTTTTGTTTTTAAATCATGGCTATGATCAATTTCCAGTTAAGAATCAATTCTACAAAGGAAGGGTTTATTTGCCTCAGACATAAAACATTTATTGATGTTATGGGGCTGGCAAAATCATGTTCCTTTAGAGCTGGGTTGTTAGAGGGCTAGTGATACTACATTTGAAGTTCTCTATTTTCAAGTAAACTTCTATCCATAAACCTTCATTTCTATGGCTCCTATAACTTTCCAAGCTGACTAGCAACTGGAAAACACATCCCTAAGATAATGTGGAAAAAAAAAAAAAACAAAAACCATGTGCCAGTCTGAGGAGAAATGTCCCTACACTCTTGTCTATTTGAGCATCAGTTTTTGGACTATTTGGGAATTTCATGTGCTAGAGCCTTTTTGACTGTATTAGAGTTCTCTGTATCCACAAAGTCATTTAGACAATGATTCAGTCTTTTTCTCTTCTTTCCAGCTCCCCCCCCCCCCCGTCTCTCTCTGTCTCTCTCTCCTCTATGTCTTGGCATGTTTTGAAATTACTTACAGGCTGCAATCCAGATAATTCAACAATATCTGGTTATGAACTGAAAGTCCCCAAAGCCGGGAGTTGCTCTGGATGATCCCTTGGCTGTTCTTCAGTATATTCTGAAATCTCAAAGAAGTGGGCTCTATTTCCACAGAAGAAATGGACTTGTTACAAGGCCAGGGCAAGGGGAAATGAGCCAAAGGCTTCCTCTCTCCGGCCCTTATGTAGTCTTCCAGCAGAAGGTGTGTTCAAAATTAAAGGTGTGTCTTCTTGCTGCTAGACCTGGATTAAAGGTGTGTGTCTTCCTTTTTTGAGGGCCTCACCAAAGATGTGGTTTTTTTCTCTTCTGGATGAAGAACAAACCATGCAAAAATGACCTCTCACAGGTGTGCCTTCCATTTCTGGATTGTAGTTTTTCCACATGTGGTCTGGAAAATTGACCAAAAAAAAAAAAAAAAAAAAAAGCCATCATAGTGGCAGAGTCCATACTTGGGATTGTTCTTGAGATTAACAAACCTAGCCGTCTTTATTTACTCTTTCTGTCTCCTGATTTAATTTGAACATGTGATCCTTTCAGGTTCCCACTCAGGTCTTAATGACATTGGGAAAATGCAGTGTTCGCACAGTAGATTATTATGCCCAATCAGATTTTCATGGAAATATTCAATACTATTAGTCCTTAAACTGGTTTCTTCTTTTCTTTTGACCTTTGTGTTGTTAGAGAGAGGTTTTCTCTGTGTAACAGCTCTGGTTACCCTGGAACTCTATTTTTTAATTGAGATGGCCTTGATCTGCACAGAGATCTACCTGCCTCTGCCTCAAGAATGCTAGGACTAAATCCATGAGCCATCACCACCTAGCAATTTCTGTTTTCCCGTGGTCCATAACTACTGGAGCATAGACAGGGACTCATTTCATGAATGCTGCTGTTGATCAGAGTCTGGGATGTGGTCTTGTATCTAAGCATGATTTTGGGGTGGGATTGGGGAGTGAGCTGTAACTAGTTCTGTGTGAGTTCCAGGCTTTCACCCATGTTTTTTCCTTTGATGTCTGGCTCCACAAGGCTTTCCAGGTTTAAGCTTTAAGCTTGTAGCCTGTAGGCAGCACCACTGTCTCACCCCTACCACTGCCCCCACCAGGGAATCTCCCAACAGGGCAAACAGTGCTGGGTTTAGCCTGAGCAGCTCCAAGTTAGGGGCTGCTGGGTGGACCTAGGACCTGCACTATTTCAGAATGACATCTGCTTCTGCAGGACCATTTCCACCACATGCTCCAGCAGCCTGTGGATACAATACTTGTTGGATGGATGGACCAAAAGAACTGGATCTGGGCCCTGATGGCACCTGAGTTCATCACCCTGCTTTTGGCTTTCCCCAGTCTTGCAGGACTTGAGAACATTTCTCTAAGTGTTTCCCATTCATTTTAGCTTCGTCTTTTGAAAATTCTCTATTTAGGTTGTACCCCATTTTTAGGTGGATTATTGGTTTTTGAGATGTTTAGTTATTGAGTTACTTTGTCTAAATAGTGGTATTATTTGCTTTGCAGAAACTTACTTTCATGAGGTTCAATATATTAATTGTGGATCTTACTATGTGTATAAATAGTTCAGTCCAGAAAGCTTTTCTGTGCCTGTGAGTTTAAAGATATTCTTCATCTTCTTTTATATCAGGTTCTTTGTATTTTTTTTTATGGTATGATTTTAATCTGTCCCGAGTTGTGTTTTGTGCAGGTCTATCAGTATGGATGTATTTGGATTTTTCTATACATAGCTCTCCAGTCGGATCAGTACCATTTTTTGAAGATGTTGCTAATTTCCAATGTATGTTTCTGTTTTATTTTTACTAAAAATCAGGTTCCATGGTTGTTTGACTTTATGGCTGTATCTTCAATTGATTGAATTGGTCCGCATACCTTTGGGGTCATACTGTGCTGTCTTTATGACTTTAATTCTCTGTATTTACTTAAAATAAAAATATGTCTCCCAATTACTTTATTACTCAGAATTTTCTTTAGCAATGTTAATATTTATATGATTTCATTTGAAGCTGAAATTATCCTTTCATAATCTGTGAAAAATTGTTTTGGACTTTTGATTTGGAATTGTTTTAAGTTTGTGAATTATTTTGGTAGGATGTCCATTTTTACTTTGTTACTTTTTGTAGGATTTCTTTGACTTTTTTCCATTTTAAGTTGATGGTAGCTTCTGACTTGCCTGCCTCTATTCGGTTTAGGTATTCTGTTAGGTATGTTAGATATGTCTCATATATTCCTTGTCTCTCCATGACTTTTCTCATGAAGAGGTTTTAGATTTTGTCAAAGGCTTTTGTTTATCTAATAAGATGATCATTTGGTCATGTCTTTTAATGTGTTTGTATGGTGCATCATATTCATTGA
Source organism: Phyllotis vaccarum (assembly GCA_033318265.1). NCBI lineage: Eukaryota > Metazoa > Chordata > Mammalia > Rodentia > Cricetidae > Phyllotis > Phyllotis vaccarum. The sequence continues at coordinate 78,934,737 of JARWLC010000010.1, forward strand.
TTCATGTTTCTTGAATCATCCCTAAACACTAAGATGAAGCCTACTTGATCATGTTTTTTAATGTGTTCTTTCTTTTAGTTTGCAAGTTTTTTTTTTAATTGAGTGTTTTTATTGAGAGTACAGAAACATATTCTCACAGCAAATATAGTGGGGAAAGCTGTTGCCTATCCAGATTCAGGGTTAGGGTTCGGGTTAACAATGCAGTTCTGTGAACTGTAACAATGAACCGGCATTCAGTGGTACAATAGTGATGCTTGTATGTTGGGTAACCCAACACCTATCTGAGGAAGGCATGTCTGGTCTAGAAATCTAGACAACTAACATGGGATGGAGAGGACATGGTCCAGAGGTTAGAAGAGAACTACTCTTTCCACTTTTCTAAACCACAGTAATATCTAACTGAATTCCAAATACATAACCCTCTACCCACAGACAAGCATAGTGATTGACCCTCATCAAAGCATTTTCCTTTTAAGTTATGAGACTATTATATTATACATACCCACAACCAGTCAAAATGCAGGGATGTGACTATGCTATGCTATATGTAGACTGATGAATCTGCAATTGTGTCCTTTCTGGGACAGGTAAGCTCTGCCTCTCAATAATGTGCTTACATGTATGAGAGAAACCTGACAATAGTAGTTCATATCCAAATACAGACAGGGAAAATTCCACATGAAAAACAACTAGAAGAAGAGTTGTAAGTTGTCAGCACCTAGAAAAGTGGAAGAGTCATTCTCCTTCAGGGACAAGTTCTCACATGGGTTGTTCAGGTCCCAGTTGTCTGTCCTGGACACATGAATAAATCAGGAAAGTTAATTGGTCTTAGTTGATTAGAAATACTTGTGTATTAGTATATGCACAAACAACACATATCCATGCGTGCCGCTCTTTAAGAGATCACAATTTTAGGAGTTCTTGTAGAGGTTTAGTGAAATAGCAGTGTTTTAAGTCAGTAACTATGATAGATAGGCCTTTCTTTAGGTAACAGAGAAAGCAAAGGAATTTGAGATGGTAGAGAACCCATTGATTGAATCCCCTTGTTTACTGCTCTTATATCTGTTACCATTCTCCATTTCTAAATTTTTTGATTAACAAATAGAGAATTCCAAGGACTGGTTGATCCTTCAGTATGCTGAGCATCTTATTGAGCCTGTACCAGTTGTTCTAAAACCACTAATTTCTCTTTTATTAAAGGTAATTGCTGAACATATATAGGCTTGTTAACCATTTTAAGTAGAGCAGTGCTGCCTTTGAAAGATCAGCAGCTGTTGTGTCCTGTTTTCATACAACCTGAATGGTAATACAGTTTTCATAATGCCAGGTAACAAGAAGGAACCTAAGAGAGACCTCCATGCATTTTCTTTGGAAGGGAAATTAAGTGAGTACTCCTGATTAAATTGGGTGCGTGCGGGAGGAGGGAAGAGAACATGAGGGAATGGAAGGTTTGAGTTTGTGCAGGGACGGAGATAAAGAGTGCAATAGATATTTTTATAGAGGGAACCATTTTGGGGTTAGAGAGAAACCTAGTGATAGAAAAATAACCAAGAACTCACAAACATGACCCCAGTTAAGACTCTAACCAATAGTGGAGAAGGTGCCTAATCTGGCCTTCCTGTTCAAGCAAATGGATGACCATCCCAAATCTCATCATAGAACCTTCATTTAGTAACTGATGGATTCAGATCCACAGCAAGCACTGAGTTGAGCTACCAGTCGGTTAAAGAAGTGGAGGAGGGATTTTATAAGCAGAGAGGTGAAGATCAAATGCAGAGACAGGCGACCTGAGCTATTGGGAGCTCAATGACTCTGGAAGGACATCTAGGGAACCTGCATGGGACCAAACTAGGACTCCTGAAAGCATATGAAACTTTAGTGGCACGGGCAGATGGTCAGACATCTGGCAGTGGGACCAGAATTAATTCCTAGTGCACAAACTGGCATTTTGGAGCCCATTCCCTACAAAAGGATACCTTGGTCAGCCTTGATACTGGAGGGAGGGCCTTGATCCTGCCTCAACTGAATGTGCCAGATTGTATTGACTCACCCTGAGAGTTTTTACCTTCTCTAGGCCGTGGATGGGGGAATAAGGTGGATGGAAAGATGGGTGATGGCTGGGAGGAGGGGAAGGAGGAAAGTTGGTATGTAAAAAAATTTTGAAATAAGAAAAGAATGTAGAGTGTAAGGTATGGGTTAATTTAAAATGTAAATGCTAGGTAGAACCATGCCTAAGTTATAAATGTAAGCTGTCATAATTAGTAATAAGTTTCCATGCCATGATTTGGGATCTGGCTGGCAGGCTAGAGAAAAGCTAGCTACAGACCTCTTCTTTTCCAATTACAGTTAAGAAACACAAAGACTTGCATGGTGTCCCTGATCTGGGGAGTAGTGTGTGGGGATATTTTGTAATATAATAAAAACATTTCAGATGTATCAGAGGGAGCTACCCACAGTCAGTCTAGGAAGATCAGACAGTGGTAACTCACACCTTTAATCCCATAAAGGGATTATCCCATCAGAGGGATTATCCTGGGAGTGGTGATTTATGCTCTTAATCCAAACTGAGCTCAAGGTCATCTTAGGTTATAGAAAGTGTTCCAGGCTCCCAGGCAGGCAGTAGTGGGGCCATGCCTTAACTGAGCTAAGAGAGTATTTAAGGCAGGTGTAGAAAGCCAGGAGGGGCAGGCTGAGGAAGACAGCCTGGGTAAGATCTGACTGTGGTGTTTATTCTCTCTAATATCGCCTACTTTCCCAGAGATCTGGCCCCAAGTTTCCTTTATTTGTGCAACAGTAGTGCTTTAAAACCTATAATTGAGAAAATGCCCTACAGGCATGCTGATAAGTCAATCTGATGGGGATCATTTCTCAGTTGAGGTTCCCTCTTATATGCTGACTCTTTTTTTTGCCCCGTTGGCCAACGTTGCCCATCACAGATATTAAAGTCTGTGTATGCCCATCTCAGCAGCATCCCTTTTACTGTTTATCATCTTGCAAATACGGATAATTTACATTTCTATCCAATAGCAATGTAAGTTTATAGACTGTGCATCAAAATTTATTTCAGTTAATTAATAATCTCCTAAAACACAGGCATAGTCAACTCTTATCTCCTTAAACATTAGTCTTTAAGCCTCAGTGAAACAATTGCTGAAATATGAGAGAGACAGAGAACAAGCCAGAGGCACTTCTTGTCCTCTAGTCTGAATGCTGTACCTTCCTTCTGTTTCCAGGACTCCTCATACTGGCCAGGGAAAAGACAGAAGGAAAAACATCTGCCTACTCCTATCTCATCCTTTTATTCCTAGCCCAGCTATCTTAATCCTGATTATAGTTTCCTACTGCTAGACTTAAAGGTGAGTACCACCACCTTCTGGAACCATCTCTGGGATTAAAGTTGTGAGTCACCACTCTGACCTTCATGGCTTGGCTTTGTGGGTGTTTCTGTCCTCTTTTCTTATGCTATTACTTATTTATTTTATTATTATTTAATAAACAATATATCTCCACGTGTAAATCTTTAGACATCGCTATTTTAGTCACTTTTGAAGAAGAGGACCAGCTGTTTTCACAGACCACAGCATTGAACCACATTAGTCATTAGTGAAGAAAATGGGTATTTCAGTCTGTCACCAACTGCAAATCACAAGCTTAAATTAAACTCTTCAACACAAAACCCTCTTTATTAGTGAGCCATGTTTACTGGTAAACAGATGGATGAGGAAAAATTTATATTGAGTAAAATAATCTATATCCAGAAAGCCTAATGTTATAAGTTCTTTACATATTCTGTTCTTAGTTCACAGTCTCCAGATACAAATATACAATATGGATGAAAAGATATTGGAGGTACTGATTCAAGAATTTTCAGAGGATAAGAATAATAATAAGTGGCCTAGAGACTGTTCTTGTGATATTAGGTGATCAATATGGTTCCCTTGCTAAAATATGTGTCATTGTCTGAAGTCTGTCTGAGGCTACAGTTTTGATTAATCTCTCTAAAGAGAAAAATTCAAAAAACCCTAGTATAGACTGTGACATGTGGCTGTTAGTGGTAACACTAATGAAAATTTGTAACGGAAAGAAACAAGCTGAGCATAAAATTTACAAATGCATCAAATTAGAGTAGAAAAGGAGGATTGGCAGGTGAATGGAGTTAAAGCCTGTGTTTTAGGAGATTAAACACTTGAAGAAATGGAATCCAAGGAGAGGTGACATGAGGGCAAGATCCCATCCAGCTTAGTTTTCAACTTGTGAAATAGAATTCTAGAAAAACTTGAGGAGGTGTAGTGGTCCCCACCTTTAATTCCAACTCTAGGAAGACAGAGGCTGGTGGATCTATGAGTTTTAGGCCAGTCCTCTCTTCAGAGCAATCCCAGTACAGCCAGGCTTAGCCAGTGAAGTATACCATGGAAACAGAAAGATGATAAAGTTGTAACTGAAGAAGGGCGCCATGTTCCAACCCCAGCAAGCAGCAGAACTTGGCCACTTTGGTTATATAGTTCTGGCTGTAGAGTCAAGGGTAAAAGAAAGGCATTATGGAATCTCCCTCCTTTACTCAGAAGAGCCATTGAGACCAGGCATGTGTCTGGGTGTTCCTGAATGGAGGCCTACAGAAGCCATTGCAGGAAGCTGTTTCTGTGAATTCTAGATAGCCTAGAATACATAAAAATACTGGGGATATCAGAGTCATGGGAAGCCTGCTAAGGACAGCTAAATAGGAGCAGAATGAGCCTAGAGAAAGAAGTATGTTACAGTGAGCAAAGCTTAAAGGGGTAGGAGATCTGAAGAGCATTTGACATCAGATATGGAGATGCAGAGTTTGGAGTTTGCCTAGGTGTTTTTCAGTCTTGCTTTGGTCCAGTATTTCCTCAATGTGTTTTCCTTTCTTTAGTTTTGGACTCTAATGTATATCCTGTGCCATTATATGTTGAAAGTATGTAATCTGGTTTTTGATTATATAAGAAATTACAATTAAGAGATATTATGAAGCTCAGAAAAGATGGGCAAGTGTTGCTTTGGCAGTAGAGAAGGGAATATCTAGCAAGTCAGGACACACAGATACTTGTATATATACAGAGCTTGGTTTGTAGAGACTGTGGTACTGAGAAGGCCTTGAACACAACTGTTTGGAAGGCTAAGATCTCATGGTTGTATACCATTAGGCCCTGACCCCAAGTTTTGTGTGTGTGTGGCTTTGAATATAGAGGCAAGATACATAGCAGATAAATTCTAAGAGGGTACATTTGTCATTTACAAAAGGACATTTATTAAAATGATATAGTCAATATACAGTGGGGGTGGAACATCTTGGCAAAAACCTGGGGTTTACTGTCCTCTCTTTGTAGGTTACAGAAGGATTCGGGTCTTAAAATGAAGTGGATGGTGAGCAGCAACACAAAGTTCTGAGTGCATGGGAAATCTGCCTCTTCAACAGCTTCCATGCCCTGAGTGTCCTGGATCCAGAGGCTATGGGTACAACCTGAGGCTGTTCAATAGGCCTGTGTGTCCCCATGGATAGTTCCTCTGTGGAGAAGCCCATGTACAGGAACCATACAGTTATTCCATCCAGGGGTAATTTACACAAGGGAAGATCACCAGGAAGACTGGCCACAGAGTTTATGTGGGTTGACATGTCAGCTGTAACATTCCTGATGGCATTAGCTTTCAGGACAACTCCTTTTGGGACTCTTTCATCTGAACAGGGCATCATCTCCAGGCAGGAGTATTTGTTGACCATGGTGTAGCTTTGGCTTCTCTTGCCTCTTCCTTCCACATCCTTCTGAAAGTATCTCATTCCAGATTCTGTAACTGTTGGAAAGGCTGGTTCACTGGCTCTTCTCTTCAAAGAGAGAAGGGAGTGAAGTGTACCTCCAGAGTTGATATTTAACAAGGGCTTCTCATTTTGCTCTTGGCAGTCCTCACAGCTCAATTTGAACTTCAGGATATTGAATGTTGCTCTTACTTTATTTCTTTGCCTGTGGGTTAGCGATGACACAATCTCTTCACAGGTATAGCCAATGTTGCACATAGACTCCACAACCATTGGAAGAATTTTTGTAATTGCTGGTGCTACATGTTCTTTAATGTTACCAGGCCATTTTTCTTCGAGGAGCTGACATATTGTTATCCTGTGCTGGGTTGGGACTTTGAGTAATCGTGCAATGATAATTTTACATGGTTTTGACAAGTGGTAGGGAATGGGATACCTGGTGTTGGTGATGATCCAGTGCATACCATCAAAAGTGGTTGATACATATGGAAATTGTCCTGTAACCAATACATATAGAACAATGCCCAAGCTCCACATGTCAGCTGCCAGTCCATCATAGGGTTTCCTTGCCAAGATCTCTGGAGCCAAATAAGGCAACGATCCACGGATCTTATTCAACATCTGCCCCTCTGCAAGCTTAGTGGCCATGCCAAAGTCACAGAGCTTGACCTTGCCATCTTTGTCCATAAGGATATTCTCCAATTTAATATCACAATGTGCAATGTGTCTTTGGTGGAGATAATGAACTCCTAAAACGACCTGTTGGAATATTGGTTTTGCCTCCTCCTCATTTAGATAGTCTCTCTCACTGAGGAACATCTGCAGATCTTTTCCTGCAACAAACTCCATTACTAAATAAGTTATGGTAGAAGTGTCAATGACATGAAACAACTGAACTATGTTTCTGTGTTCCAAAGACTGATGGATTTTTACTTCAGAAGTGATGTTATTCAGAGAATTGTTTGTTTTCTTAAGGACTTTCACAGCCACCTGTGTTTGTGTAGGAAGGTGGTAGGCAAGCTTCACCTCCCCAAAAGCACCAAAGCTTAGAGATTTTAAGATCCTGAAATCTTCAAGGAAGTCCTCTTCCCAAGAGCTGGCCATGATGTTGAGCTCAATTTCAACCACTGTATCTTGTTGGTACTTCCTTTGTCACACAATGCTGGAGACAGAATTTAATTCATTTTTAGAATGGAGTTTTAGTGCTATGGATTCTCTCTCATAAAAATCAAAGTTATCCCAAACAACCTAATGTTGTAATTAAAGACACAAAAATACTAGAAGTACCCAACCACAAAGTCCCAGATGAAAAAATAACAGTAAAGTTCAAAGATCGAATCACTGATGTGTATATACAAGAAGAATTCTGAGATTACAAAAACAGTAACTCAGTTATTTTTAAGAATATTGAATATGAAAAACCTGGCCCAAACTGATTTAGAGATATAAGATACTAAATTAAAGGGAAAGAATAGATCCTATCATAGCCAAACTACAATCCAGAGGTTCTTTCAGGGAAATTAGAATGTATAAAAAAAGAATTCCTAATGTGTGAGTACTGAAATAAGATATAAGAAAAATACATAAAAACACAAGTCATAAGCGACAAGTGTGGCTAGTAACAAAAATGGCCCCAAGCCAGGAAGAGCCCAGGCCTCTTGGATTCCCTGAATCTATCAAAACTTGGCAAAAGAACAAGACTGAACTGTAGGGTTTGCATATCAACCAGACACAAGCTAGAGTGATCAGAGCAAAAGGGTCCTGAGTTGAGAAGATGCCTCAATGAGATGCAGCTGTTAGGCATTTTCTCAGTTCGTGGTCAAAGGGGGAGGCTTTGCCCATTGCTAATGTTGATGTCCTTGGACAGTGTGTCTGGGCTCTATAAACAAACAAACAAACAAACAAATAAAAGCCAAGCCAAAACAAACAAACAAACAAACAAACAAACAAACAAATAAACAAACAGGCTGATTAAGCCAGGTGAAGGAAGCCAGTAATCAGCACCCTTCCAAGCCCTCTTCATCAGTTCCTCCCTTGAGGATTCAGCTGTTTGAGTTCCTGTCTTTATTTCCTGTGGAGATGAACACCAATCCTGGAAGTGTAAGCTGAATAAATCCTTTCTTTCCAACTGCTTTTTCTTCAGGGTGTTGTGTTGTAGCAATAGAATTTCTAAGACAAACACTAAGGCAAAATTAAATACTTCCTGAAAGAGAAAGCCAAGAATACATCCAAACTGATCCCCATGCCAGCATGTCTCTGAGCCCACAACCAAAGTAAGCACAGTACAGTAAATAAAGTTCAAACTCCTTTCCTTGATAAACATAGATGGGAAAATCATTAGTGATGTTTTTTGATACGTCCCATCCATCTCAGCCCACACTTAAGAGCCATTCATTCATAGCCAAAATGGACTCTCACAGAAGCAGAAATATGACTTTTAACAAACAAATTTAACAGCAGCATAGACTATAAGGAGATTTTTGGGCAGTGAATATGAATATAAATATAAACTACCAAACATAAATTCTAGGACGCAAAGCCAACACATTGGGAAACAATCTCACTGTGTTGTGGTCCAGGAGATTAGAGGACCCCAAACCTATCAGGACCGTTGTTACACTGCCACCTACCCTGTAGAAATTCAGCAGAGATTCCAATGAACAAGGATGAATCCAGGTGCATGTGGCACTCCATATAGACTAGTGTCTAGCATTCTTCATAAAGAGGCTTTGTAATTTCTCCATAAGCAACCAACCAATCATAACTTCCCGGACTGGTTTTTTGTTCTCAGCTTCTGCACCACAACAGTCCTCTGTTTTTTTCTTTTATTGTGTGTGTGTGTGTTTTAAATCATGGCTGTGATCAAGTCCCAATTAAGAATCAATTCTAGGGAGGGAGGGTTTATTTGCCTCAGACTTTAAACAGATATTGAAGTTATGGGGCTAGAAACATTATGTTCCTAACAAAGCTGGGTTGTTAGAGGGATAGTGATATTACATTTGAAATTCTCAATCCACCAGCAAACTACTTCCTATAAACCTTCATCTCTATGGCTTCCATAATTTCCAAGCAGCACTAGCAACTGAAAAACACATGCTCAAAATGCCTAAGAATGTGAAAAAGACCACTGTGGCAGTTTGAGGAGAAATGTTCCCACATTTCTATTTTATGCTCTCTGAACATCAGTTTTTGGACTATTTAGAGAATTCAACTGTTAGAGCCTCCTTGACTCTGGTAGAGGTGTCTGTATCAACAGAGTAATTTCGACAATGATTCAGTCTCTCTCTCTCTGTCTCTCTCTCCCCCTCCCTTGCTCCCTCCCTTCCTCCCTTCCTCTAGAATATATTGGAATTACTTACAGGTTGGCTGGCTGTGAACTGAAAGTCCCCAACTGCAGGAGTTGCTCTGTCCACAAGTCTGGATCCCTTGGCTGGTCTTCAGTATATGCTGAAGTCCCACAGAAGTGGGCTGTAAGTCCACTGAAGCAATGGACTTGTTAACAAGGTGAGGGCAAGGGGAAATGAGCCATAGCCTCCTTCTTTCCTGGCTTTATACTGTCTTCTAGCAGGAGGTGTGGCCTAAATTAAAGGTGTGTCTTCTTGCCTCCAGATTGGGATTAAAGGCGTGTGTCTTCCCTCCTTGAGAGCCTCATCAAAGATGTGATTTTTTTCTTCCCGGGTTCAGGCAAAAATAACCTTTTTTAGACGTGCCCCCTCCATTTCTGTACTGTGGTTCATTTCAGATTTGCAGTCAATTGACAACCTAAAATAGCCATTACATTAGCAGAAATCCATCCCTGGGATTGTCCTTGAGATTACTGAACCTGCCCTTCTTCATTCATTCTTTCTGTGTCCTGATTGAATTTAAACATGTGAGCCTTTCAGCTTCTCACTTAAGCCTTAATGACACTGGAAAACTGGAGTGTATCACACAGTAGATTATTATACACAATCAGCTTTCCATGGAAATATTTAATGCAATTAGCCCTTAAACTGGTTTCTATTTTTTTCCTATTTTTTGTTGTTGATGTTGTTAGAGAGAGGTTTTCTCTGTGTAACAGCTCTGGTTACCCTGGAACTCCATTTTTTAAACCATGTGGCCTTGAACTGCACAGAGATCTACCTGCCTCTGCCTCAAGAATGCTAGGATTAAATCCATGAGCCATCACCACTTGGCAGTTTCTGCTTTCTCTTCATCCATAAATACTGGAGCACAGACTGGGGCTCATCTCATAATTCCTGCTGTTGATCAGAGTCTGGATGTGGTCTAGTATCTAAGCATGACTTTGGGGTGGGATTGGGGAGTGAGCTTAGAAAAGTTCTGTGTGAGTTCCAGGGTTCCACCCATGTTTCTTCCTTTGATGTCTGGCTCCACAAGGCTTTCCAGGTTCTACCTTTAAGTTTGGAGCCTGAGGGAAGCACCACTGTCTCACTTCTACCTTTTACACCACCAGGGGATCTCACAACAGGACAAATAATGCTGACTTTAGCCTGAGCAGCTCCATCCACATCCACACTCAACTTTGTCCTAAACCAAAAAAACCAAAAACCAAAACAAACAAACAAACACACAAACAAAAAACCAAAACCTGGGAAAGTGCCCTCAGGACACTCCCCTGCAAATCATAGCTCTAGGGACATCCCAAGGCCCACAACCTATATCATCACCTACCCACAACTGGATAACCAGAAGTCTCCCCCCTGGTTCACAGCTAACAAGGAGCTAACTAAGTGCTGACTAGCAGCCTACTTACAGCCCCCAGGCTCACAACCGACCAAGAGCCTACAGAGAATGAACTGAGGAAGCGACGGGCAGATGGCAGTGCAGGAATACACATAGAATCCATATCACAATATAAAGAACAACCAGACACCACCAGGGGAAGCTGATGGCTCTACAACATCAAGATCTGAGCATGACATTGAAGAGGAAACAGAAGGAAGTGACCTTAAAAACAACTTTATGAAGATAAGAAAAGCTTTAAGAGAGGATTAAAAAACTCCCTTAAAGAAATAGAAGAAAAAATACAAACTAGAAGAGATGAAGGAATCCCTGAAAGAAAATAAAGAAAACCAAGAAAAAGAAAACAAACAGGTGAAAGAAACATTCTGGGAATTAAAAATTAAAATAGAAGCAATAAAGAAGGCACAAGCCGAGGCAAAGCTGGAAATAGAAAACCTGAAGAAAGGAACTGGAACCACAGATGCAAGCATAACCAACAGAATGCAAGAGATCGAAGAGGGAATCTCTGGAGTGGACGATTCAATAGTGTAAATAGATATATCAGTTAAAAAAAACACTAAAACCAAAAAAAGTCATAACACAGAACATGGGGATATGTTTCAAATTTAATAAAAACAGCCTGAGATATCAGAGGACAGATCCACCTCCTCCAGTCTTTGTTTGTTTGTTATTTGTTTAGGTTTTTTTTTCCAGACCGAGTTTTCTGTGTAATAGTCCTGGCTGTCCTGGAACTTGCTTTGAAGTCCAGGCTGGCTTTGAACTCACAGAGATTCTCTTGCCTCTCCTTCTCAAGTGTTGACCTAAAAGTGTGAGCCACAGCTTCTTCTGCCTGGTCTATCTTTCTCTGCACGCCTCAAATACCTTCTTCATTCACTTAAGGTGTGACACAACCACTACCTACCTGGGAGCCTGGAACTCCTTCTGTAAACTAAGTTGACCTCAGACTTAGATTTGATTGGATTAAGGGCATAGGTTACCACTCCTGGATATTCCTTGTGCTGGGATTAAAGATGTCAGTTACTGTCTGATCCTCCTAGACTGACTCATGAACATTGATGTAAAAGTACTCAATAAAATTCTGGTAAACCAAATCCAACAACACATCAAATAATCATGAACCACAATTAAGCAGGCTTCATCCCAGAGATGCAGGGATGTTTCGACATATGAAAAACTGTGAATGTCATCTATCATATAAACAAACTGAATGAAAAAAACCTCATCATCTCATTAGGTCCTGAAAAAGTCTATGACAAAGTCCAACACTCTTTCACGATAAAAGTCCTGGAGAGATCAGGAATACAGGGAAAATATCTAAAAATAATAAAGATGATATACAAGCCAACATCAAACTAAATGGAGAAACATTCAAAGCAATCCCACTAAAATTGGGTAGAAGACAAGCATTAAATATCTTGGCATAACTCTAACAAAAGAAGGATTAGATCTGTTTGACAAAAACTTTAAATCACCAAAGAAAGAAATTGAAGAGGACATCAGAAAATGGAAAGATTGCCCATGTTCCTGGATGGGCAGGATCAACATAGTAAAAATGGCAATTTTACCAAAAGCAATCTGCAGATTCAATGCAATCCCCATCAAAATCCCAACACAGTTTTTTTACAGTCCTTGAAAGAACAATATTTAACTTCATATAGAATAACAGGAAACCCAGGGTTGCCAAAACAATCCAGCTCAATAAAAGAACTTTAGGAGGATTTACTATCCCTGACTTCAAGCTGTAATATAGAGCCTTAGTAATAAAAACAGCCAGGTACTGTCACAAAAACAGACTTGTGGATCAATGGAATTGAATGACCCCAACATTAACCCACACACCTATGAACACCTGATTTTTGACAAAGAGGCCAAAAATATTCAGTGGAATAAAGATAGTATGTTCAACAAATGGTGTTGGCATAACTGGATGGTAGTATGTAGAAGAATGCAAATAGGTCCAAACCTATCACCCTGCACAAAACTCAAATCCAAGTGGATCAAAGACCTCAATATAAACCCAGCTACACAGAACTTGATAGAAAAGAAAATGGAAAATACCCTACAACACATTGGCACAGATGACTACTTCCTAAATTTAACACCAGTAGCACAGCCACTAAAACAATAATCAATAAGTGGGACCTCCTGAAATGGGAAGCTTCTGTAAGGCAAAGAATACAGTCAAGAAGACAAAATGACAACCTACAGAATGGGAAGAGGTCTTCACAAACCTTACATCAGGCAGAGGACTGATCTCTAAAATATATAGAGAACTCAAGAAACTAGAGCCCCCAAACCCAAAAGCCCAATTTAAAAATGGGGTTACAAATGGCTGAAAGGCACTTAAAAATTGTTCAACATCTTTAGCCATCAGAGAAATACAAATCAAAACAACTTTGAGATACCACCTTAGACTCGTCAGAAAGTCTAAGATTAAAAACACAGATGAAAGCCTATGCTGGAGAGGATGCAGAACAAGGGGAACACTCCTCCATTCTTGGTGAACATAAACTTGTACAGCCATTCCAGAATGCAATATGGTTGTTCCTCAGAAAACTGGGACTCAGTCTCCCCAAGGATCCAGCAATACCACTATTGGGCATATGCCCCAAGGATACATATTGGTACCCCAAAGGCATTAGCTCAACTATGTTCATAGCAGCATTATTTATAATAGCAAGAACCTAGAAACAACCTAGATGCCCCTTAACTGAAAAATGGATTAACAGACTGTGGTACATCTACACAATGGAGTACTACTCAGCAGAAAAAAGTGACATCCTAAAATTTTCATGCAAATTGATAGACTTGGAGACTATCCTTCTGAGTGAGGTATCACAAGCCCTTGAAAGTTAGGTGTCGGATGTACTCACTCATCAGTGGATTTTAGTCAAAAAGCAAAGAATTCTCAAGCTGCAAACGACAACCCCTGAACAGTTTGGGATCAGAAGGAACTTAAAAGAGAAATCCAGAGATTCCCCTAGGAAGAGAAAATAGAGAAGATCACCTTAGCAAATTGGGATCATAACGGGTACAAACCAAGAAGAGTTAGGAAGAAGTCTTGAAAGAAGGAGATGGTTGAGTGAGAGGAGCAAAGAGAGAGATAGAAAGAATGGATATCTCGATAGAGGAAGGCAATGTGGGGTTGGAAAGAGACTGGGTGCTAGGGAAATGTCCAGGAACTTGCAGGGTGTCCCTGGCCAAGTCTCCATACAATGGTGTATGGGGTACCTAAATGGGACTTCCCCTATAATCAAATGAGTAAACACCCCAGGTGTCATTGCAGAACCTACATCCAACAGGGAATGGAGGTGGAGAAGGGAATCCATGGCTGAGCACTGGGCAGAGCTCCTGGTGCAGCTGAGAACAGGGGAGGAGAGTCATTATGAACAGGGGGATAGGGATTATGAGGAAGGTTCCCATGGTGATAGCTGGCTGGAGCTCTGGGGAACTCACTGAATCCATAATTGCCAGTGGAAATCTATTGAGAGGGGGAGCTGGGCCCTCCGGGGATGGGCGACTGTCCACTTGCATGAGTAGTGTGTGGAGCCATGAAGGATGGGATCAGCCTGTGTTCATGGGCTGGCACTTTGGAGCCCATTCCTTATAGAGGAATACCCAGCCCAGCATTGACTTTGGTATGAGTAAGTCAGACTTGCCTAGAGTGGATGTGTGGCCACTGGGCTGGCCCACCTTGGAACTTCTTGATCTTTTGGGGGATGGGAAGGGTAGATGGGGAGGGCTGAGGCTGAGGTCTGGCTGGGAGGTCTGGGAGGGAGGAAAGGAAGGGGAGCAGGGGGATATATTGATGGAGAAGACATTTTTTAATGAAAATAAAATAAAATTAAAAAATATTCTTTTATTTGTTATTTTGAATTATCTGAACATATTTACAATTATCTCTTCAAATGCTTTGTTTCAGTTTTGTTCTAGTGACTCATACAGTTGACCATTATTATTGAACTGGTCATTTAATGGAGATACAAAGTTGTCTTGGGTTCTACATATTACTACTGTTTCTGTAGCTCAACTGTCTTGATTTAGGTTTCTGGTTAAGTATTTTCAACATAGTTGTGTTTAATGTTTTGATTGGGCTTGGGGTTCATGGCTTGACTGTTCTTGGCTTAAGCATATGCTGCATGAAACACAGTTGTGGAGTCACATGCTGGTGTGTAGGTGGGATAGCAGATGTGATGCTGGATTAGACTGGATTCAGTAGGATCTCATGGTCGAGACCTGTCTTTGAACATCATCCTAGTATGAAGTTATATTGCTGATAGACAGCATTACAGAAATAAATGTGGGGAGGAAAAGTATTTTTCTACTTAAATGTTCTGATCAAAGTCCGTAATTTAGGGAATCAGGGCAGAGTGTCGATCAGGAGCAGAGAAAGTAAACATGGAGGCAACCTGCTTATTTGCTTTGTCTTCACGGCTCGCTCACATGACTTTCTTGTACAACTCAGAACCAACTGAAAGGGAAGGAAGTGGGCACAGTGAGCTATGATTCTACATTAATCTTTAATCAAGAAAAATAAATCTTAGGATGTGTTACCAACTGCAAAATCACCATCTTCATTTAAACTCCTTGACACATTAACTCTCTGGTTAGTGAGCCATGTTTTCTGGTAAATGGGTGGATGAGGAAAAACTTATATTGAGTAAGGACTTTAGACCCAGAAAGAATAATGTCCTAAGTTCTTTCCATCTTCTGTTCTTAGCTCAAATTCTTCATATGTGAATATATAATATGGATGAACAGTATTGGAGGGGTTACTTAGCAAGACTTGACACCTCTCCTTGTATCTGAAGCTTTTATTGTAGGGAAGAGGCTACCAGAAGGACTGGAACCTAGGTTTGTATTTGTTTGGGGGACTTTTGCCTTTAGGGGAGAAGGTATTTAGCCTGAGCTGAACCCTTCCTCTGTATGTCTATGTGGGTTTTTGTCTGTATGGGAGGAAATACCTGGTTGAACCAGACAGACACAGCCTAATGTTTCCTGAGGGGTTGGCTTACAGGGAAGGGGAAGCTAGTAGGGCGCACATCTAATGCTTATGAGGGCTTTGGTTGAAGACAAGCATATCTAGTGGTAACTGAACCTACAATGTGAATGTGTGTGTGTATATGTATGCATGTATGTGTGTGTGTGTTATGTGTGTGTATGTGTGTGTGTATAAATGTGTGTATGTGGGTGTATGTGTATGAGTATGTGTGTATGTGTGTGTATGTGTATGTATGCGTGTGTATGTTTATGTGAGCGTGCTTCATGGAAATTAGTATTTAGTATGCTAGAAAACTATCCATGGATGCATGTGAGATTATGTGTGTGTAGGTGCTTGTGTTTGTGTATTTGTGTGTCTGTGTGTTTGTGATAGAGAAAGGAATTCTGTATCAAACAGGACACAACAGCTTGCCATGTTCAAAATAAACCTCTGAAACTGTAAACCATTTAATTAATAAAATGCTTTTCTTTTTTAAAGTTGTTATGGTCATGGTGTCTCTTCACAATAACAGAAACCCTAACTTGTTGGAAGAAATCTAACTGAGCTCAGATTACAAATCGAGAGCTATATATATTGAGGGAAAAAGTGAAAGATCAGAAAGACAAAGGAGCAGGGCACACCCAGTTCTCACCACTACTGATTCATAGGCTGAAAGGGGAGGAGCCTGTTGGCATGAAACCTCAGACTGAAAGGGAATGTGTGGGGAAGGACAAGGAGAAAAGGAAGGGAAAAAACTCTGTCTCCTCCCTCCTTATAACGCTTTCTGTGCCCAGTCACATCACTTCCTGTTTCAACCTTTCTAGTGCTGGGATTAAAGGTGACTGCCATAATGCTTGGCTCTGACTCTTTTTTGGACTGGATTAAGCTAATTTAGCCTTACTGGGCTTTGAACTCAAGAGAGGCATGTCCGGATCCACGGGACTTCAACGGGGTCCCTGTCACCTGTAAGGAGGGTAATCTTGAAAGAGAGGAATCATTCTCAGGGGGAATTGAATCAGCCCTGGGTGCAGGTGAGCATTTTATTTGCCTGACCAATCACTCTGGCAGCCATCTTAGGGCTGATTGGGTATGATCCAAGATGCAAGCTGAACCCCATCCCCAAATGAGCACAGGATCTGATCTCTTCCATGTTCCTGTGAGGGGTCCTGCCACATAGCCAGCGGATGACTGGTGCCAGAGGGAGTGTGCAATGTCTGTCTGCAGCTGAACGATCATCAGCATCCAGAGTGAGGAAATTCAGGACAAAGAGGGCATGACTCAAACGATCAAGGGGGCGGGGCAAAAGGGAGAGCAGAGGACTTGAGACAAGTGAGCCATGTTTTCAGGGTCTGACAGCTCTCTCCACTATTCCTTGGCCCTGTGGGTTATAAAGGATGCCAGTAACAAGGCAAATTTGCAGGGCTTCACAGAACTGCTTAAATTTGGAGCTAGTATATGCAGGGCCATTATCTGTTTTAAGTTTGATAGGCTTTCCTAGTACGGAGAAGGATGAAATGAGGTGGGAAATAACATTGTTGGCAGCCTCTCCTGAGTAGGGAGAAGCAAAAATAAATCTGGTAAAGGTGTCCACTGAGACATGGAGGTACTTCTGCCTTCCAAACTCTGGAAAGTGAGTAATGTCCATTTGCCGTATTTGATTGGGAAGGAGGCCGTGCGGATTTACTCCAAAAAGCTGTATAGGGTGTGAGGTCCCACAAGAGGGGCATTCTTTTACTATTTTGCAGGCCTGTTGGTGAGAAATCTTGCAAAGCAAGCCAAGGGTCTGGGCATTCAAATGATGCAATTCATGGAGCTCTCCAGCTTTCTGTATGGACCCAACAAAAAACCTGTAAAATTGCAAACAACTCAACAAGCTGAGCTGACAGGGAGGGGATTTTAAAGGTGGTAGGGTGTCCTTCAGCTACAAAGGTGGCAACACCATTAGCTGAGCCATCTGTAAATATAGTGAGGGCCTGAGTGGTGGGGTTTTTATTGGTAACTCCGGGAACAATAACTGAGTGAAGTCTGGCAAACTGCAAAATAGGTGATCAGGTAGATGATTATCCAACATTCCCCAAAATCCCAACAAGGCAACACCCCACTCATCCCAAGTCTATAGAAATTGTGTTTGTTCTTTTGTATAGGGAACCAGGATGGTATCAGGATCCTTGACAAAGTATTGGCGAGAGGTCACAAGGCCCTTGATAAGAGAGGCTGCGTGGGCAGGATAAACAGCAATTACTTTGGTGGAAGTTTTAGGGAGATGTACCCAAAGCAAGGGGTGCCATTTTCTTTTAGGACACATGGATTTCTGCCAGAAGACTCCAGTGGGTGTATGAGGGGTGGCAAGAACAACAAAGACCAGAGGAAGGGTATATGAAATCTGAGAAACAGACTGCTGGCCAATGGTCTCAGCTACCTGGGTCAAGGCTCCTTGAGTGGCAGGGGTGAGCATGGAGGGGGAAAGTGGGATGGGGTTCTCCTTGAGGACCTCATTAAGGGGCAGGAGCACATCAGTGAGTAATTTTAGGTAGGGCCTGAGCTTTTGAATGTCTCCAAGCAGCTTATGAAAGTTATTGTGTATGGAAGTGGTTGGAACGCAGTTGAAGGAGCAGAGTCAAGACTTGATCTTGGTGCAACTGCAGGTCTAGATAACTATAAGGATCCTAAATCTCTACCTTATCTGAGGCGATCTGAAGGCCTAGGCCTGTAAGGGCCCTAGTGAGATGTAAGAAGCAACCTTTGAGGTCTAAACTCTCTTGTGCATCCAATAGCAAATCATCCATATAGTGCAGAATATAAACCTGTGGCCAGTGACTCTGGATGGGGTCTACAGCCTGAGCCACAAATTTTTGACATAGGATAGGACTATTGGCCATCCCTTGTGGCAAAACTTTCCATTGGAACCTGTTCATTGGCCCTTGAAAATTAATGCAGGGTAGGCTAAAAGCAAAATAAGCCCTATCCTCAGGGTGCAGGGGAATGGTAAAGAAGCAACCTTTTAAATCTATAACCATTTTGTGGTACCCATGGGGAACTGCCACAGGTGTGGGGATGCCAGGCTGCAGGGCTCCCATGGGTCTCATTTTATTTATAGCATGTACATCCTGCAGGAGTAGCCATTTTCCTGTTTTCTTTTTTATATTCAGATAATCTTTATTTGATACACAATACATCACCATACTAAAACAGAAATTGGTACCAGGGATTTGGGTATTTTTGTGATAGACAAGACCATGTTTTTGAAAAATAATGGACTTTGGCACTATCTGTTATTGAAGTTGAAAGTTTTAAGTGCTGTTTAAAAGGCCATTCTAGTAGGATCATGGAAGACAGAAGCCAGTGTGTCTAAGGGTGATTTGAACTATAGGGGCTAAGCTTAGCCAAGGAACAAACTCTGAAAAACAGAAAGCTGATTAGGATGTAATTAAATGATGCCATGTTCCACCCATATCAAGCAACTTAACTTGGCAGCACTGCCTACATAGCTACTGCCTTAGAAGGGTAGAAGAATGTCCCGACCCACGGGATTTCAATGGGGTCCTGGTCACCTGTAGGGAAGGAATGGGGAAGGATAGGAGATACAAAGAAAGACCACAGGACTAAAATTGTTCTTCAAGTGGTCAATCTTTATTATTTTCAGGCTGCTAATATATGCTTTTGCAGGGTTGCAGGTGCAAGGAGAAGGGAGGGTTGTGAGGGGGCAAAACTATGAGCCAAGGTCAGTGTGTTAGGTAATTATGAGCAATTATGAGCCAAAGCCAGTGGGTTCCCTTGTGGCTTTTCTAAGGACTGTCTTAATCTAAAGAATGCTGTCCAAATCTAAAGACTGAAGAAGGAGGGAATTCTTTAGTTGACTCTTGGCTAATGAACCAGCTCCTGACAGAAGAAAGGCATTATGGAATTTCCATCCCCTACTAAGGAAAGTCATTGAAGCCAGGCATGTGTCAGAAATATTTCTGAAGGGATGCCTACAGAAGCCATTGCATTAAGCTTTGAATGTGGAATGCAAATTGAATAGAATATACCAAAATTTTGGTGATGCCAGAGCCATGAGGTACCTACAAAGGACAGCTTTCCTGGAGTAGAATAATTCCAAGAAAAAGAAGTATGTTACAGTCCACAGTGCAGAAAGGGTTTGCATATCTGAAGAGCATATTACATCAGTCATGGAGATACAGAGATTGCCCAGCTCTTTTTCAGTCTAGCTTTGGTCCAGTATTTCCTCATTCTGCTTTCCCTTTTTGTCTCTGGGAAGTAATGTGTATCCTGTGCCATTATATGGAGAAAGCATGTGATTTGGTTTTGATTATATAGGAAATTATAATTGAGAGACATCCTGAACCTTAGAAGAGGAGAAGTTTTGTTTTGGCAGCAGGGAAGGGAATACCTAGCCAGATGTGTCACATAGATGTGTGTGTGTGTCTAGTTTTGCAGATCATGTGGTAGTATGCAGGCCCTGAACCACAGCTTTTTAGAAGGCTGTATATCTATCAGGCCCTGACACCAGGCTCTGTGCATTCATGTGTATTTTTTTGTGTCTTTGACTAAAGTGGTAGCAGGCAACATGTGAGAGGTTTGTTTGTCATTTACAAAAGGAAATTTATTAGAATAAAATACTCAAAATACAAAGGGGGTGGAATACTTTTGCCAAAACACCTGGATCTTCTGTGAACTACACTGCCTTCTCTTCTCTTTGCAGCTTTTTATAACAATTCAGGTCTCAAAATGAGTGGATGGAGAGAAGCAACACAGTGCTCTCAGTGCATCAGAAATCCCCATCATCATCAGCTTCCAGCCGCTGAGTGACCTGGATTCAGAGGTTATGGTTACAACCTTGGGCTGTTTGTTGGGCATTTTTGTCCCCATGGGTGGTTTCTTTGTGGAGAAGCACATGTACAGAAACCATTCTGGGGTTCTATTTCAGTACTAGTTGGCATGAGGAGGGATCACCAGGCAGATTGGGCACAGAATTTATGGCTGCATTGTTGATGTCATTAGCCATCAGGACACATTTCTTTGGGACTCTTTGATTTGAACTGGGCATCATCTCCAGGTAGGAATGGTTGTTGAGCATGGTGTAGCTTTGGCACCTCTTTCTTCTTGCTTCCACACTTTTCTCTGGAAAATATTTCTTCCAAGATTCTGTAATTGCTGAAAAGCCTGGTTCGCTGGCTCCCCTCTTCAAGGGTAGAGGGGGGTGAAGTGCACCTAGAGTGTTGATGTTTAACCAAGGTTTCTCATCTTGCTGAGGGCAGTCCCCACAGCTGAATTTGTGTTTCAGGATATTGAAGGTTGCTCTTACTTCATTTGGTTGGCTGTGTTTTAGGGATGACACAATCTCTTCACAGGTATAGCCAATGTTGCACATAGACTCCACAACCCTTGGAACGATTATTTGAGCTGCAGGTTCTACATGTTCTCTAATGTTGCCAAGCCATTTTTTTTTGAGGAGCTGACATATTGTTATCCTGTGCTTGGTATGAACCATGAGTAATTGTGAAATGATGATTTGACAGGGCTTTGACAAATGGTTGGGGATGGGATACTTGGTGCTGGTAATAACCTTGTGCATCGCGTCAAAGGTGGTTGCTACATATGGAAATTGCCCTGTGACCATTACATACAGGACAACGCCCAAGTTCCACATGTCAACTGCCAGCCCTTCATAGGGTTTCCTTGCCAAGATCTCTGGAGCCAAATAAAGCAAGGTGCCACGGATCTTCTTCAACCTTTGTCCCTTTGAAAGCTTAGTTGCCATCCCAAAATCACAAAGCTTGACCTTGCCAGCACTGTCAATAAGGATATTCTCCAATTTAATATCACAATGTGCAATGTGTCTTTGGTGGAGATAATGAACTCCTGAAACCACCTGTTTGAATATTTTTCTAGCTTCCTTCTCCTTGAAATATTCTATTTCCCAAAAGAACATCCTTAGATTGTTTCCCGAAACATACTCCATTATCAGATAAGTTGCTGTCAGTGTGTCAATGACATGAAAAAATTGAACTATGTTTCTGTGCTCCAAAGACTGAAGAATGTTTACCTCAGAATTGATGTTATCCTGACCATTCTTTGTTTTCTGAAGAACCTTTACAGCGACCTTTGTATTTGTAGGAAGGTGGCAGGCAAGCTTCACCTCTCCAAATGCACCTAAGCCTAGAGTTTTTAAGATTCTGAAATCTTCATGGATGTCCTTTTTCAAGCACGTGGCCATGGTGTTCTGCTTAGTTTCTACCAGTTTCTCTTGTTGGCAGTTCCTGTGGTGCACAATGCTAGAAACAAAAATTAATGCAATTTACGATTGGAGCTTTACTGCTGTGGATTCTCTCTCATAACAAACTAACCTATTGTTGTAATTCAAGCACGTAGAAATACTATAAGAACCAAATCTCAATGCTCCAGACAGAAAATCATAGTAGAGATTGAAGATGGAATCACTGAAGTGTATATCAAAAAGCCTGAGACTACATAAACAACATGTTAGTTATTTTCACTAATGTATCAAAATGAAATACCCCCGTCCTAACTGATCTAGAGATACGATGCTAATTAAAGTATATGGAAAAAAGAGGTGACATTACATCCTAGTTAAAATTCAGATGTTTTAGTGATTTTTCAACTATCAAGCCCTAAGAAATTAGAAAGTATAGAAGGAATTCATAGATGTGCCAATATTAAAATCAGACGAAAGAAAAATACATAAAAACATGAGGTATAAGCAACAAGTGTGAACAAACCACTGTGCTAATTTCATGAGAAATGTCTCTAAAGTCTTGTCCGTTTAAACACCAGTTTTTGGACTATTTGAAGTTCTCATGTGTTAGAGCCTTTGTGACCATATTAGTCAGAGTTCTCTTTGTCAACACAGTGACTTAGCAATGATTCAATCAATCAATCAATCAATCAATCAATCTCTCTCTCTCTCTCTCTCTCTCTCACACATGCACACACACAGATGCACACACAATCTTAAACTTACTCTCTTTGTAAAATTTATTGAAAATACTTACGGGCTGCAGTCCAGATAATCCAACAATTTCTGGCTGTGAACTGAAAGTCTTCAAATCCAGGAGTTGCTTGGTCTACAAGTCTGGATCCCTTGGCTGGTCTTCAGTATATGCTGAAATTCCACAGAAGTGGGCTCTAATTCCACTGAAGAAATGGCCTTGTTAACAAGGTGAGGGCAAGGCAGAAATGAGCCAAATCCTCCTCCTTTCCTGTCCTTATATAGTCTTCCAGCAGTAGGTGTGGCCTAAATTAAGGGTGTGTCTTCTTGTCTCCAGATTGGGGTTAAAGGTGCGTGTCATCTCTCCTTGAGAGCCTCATCAAACATGTGTGTTTCTGTCCTCTGGACCAAGAGCAAACTATGCAAAAATAACCCCTCACATCTGTGCCTTTCATTTGTGGGGTGTAGGTCATTCCAGATGCAGTCAAATTGACAACCAAAAATAGCCATCATGGAGCGAAAGTCCGTATCTGTGATCGTATTTGAGATCAACAATCCTAGCCTTCTAGGATTGATGCCTCTCTCCATCTCCTGATTTAATTTGAAGGTGTGAGTGTATCAGCCTCCTACTCAGGCCTTAAAGACACTGGAAACTGCAGTGTGCCACACAGTAGATCCTTGTGCCCAATCAGCTTTACTTGGAAATATTCAATGTAACTATCCATTAATCTGGTTTCTTTTGTTTCTTCCAATTTTGTGTTGTTAGAGAGAGTTTTTCTCTGTGTAACAGCTCTGAATATCCTGGAACTCCATTTTTAAACCACGTTGGCCTTGAACTGCACAGAGATCTGCCTGCTACTTCCTCAAGAATGCTGGGATTAAAGCCCTGAGCCGTTTTCTCTTTGTCCATAAATAGTGGACCACTGGAGTTCATCTCAGATACCCTGCTGTTGAGCAGAGTCAGGGTCGTCTGTGACTAAGCATGGCTCAGATGGAATTGGGGGTGGAGGCCTAGAAATTTCTGAGTGAACTCCAGGCTGCCCCCCCTTCCTCCTGGGTGTCCTCCTCAGAGATATTCTACCTTTATGCTTGTAGCCTCTAGGCATCACCACTGGCCCACCCCCACCCCTGCCACCAGCAGGCTTGTCTCCCTGAAGGCCAAACAGGGCTGGCTTTAGTGTGAGCAACTCCAAGTTAGGGGCTTCTGGGTATAACTAGGATCTGCATTATTTGGGGATAGCATCTGCTTCTGCAGGACCAGATAAATCACGTGCTCAGGCAGCTCATTCATATGATTGAATCTGAGCTCTAATGGCACCAGAGTCTCTTTAGGCTTCCAACAGTGTTGCAGGACTTCAGAACATTTCTCTACCTTTTTCACATTCATTTGAGTTTGCACTTTTGAAAATTCTGTTTAGATTGTACCCAATTTTAGGTTAATTATTGGGTTTTTGACATCCTGTTATTGATTTCTTTATATCTTGTGAATATTAGCCCTTTACCAGACTTGTACTTGGTAAAAATCTTGTCTCATTCTGTTGGCTGCCACTTTGAATGAGGGTGTCTTTTGCTGTATAGAAGCTTCTCAGTTTTACAATGTCCAATTTAGTCACTGTTTAAAACTGTTTAAGTTATTAAATCTTAGTATGTATATAAAGAGTGCTCTGTTCAGAAGGATTTCCTGTCACTGAGTTCAAGGCTATTCTCCATCTTCTCTTCTATTAGGTTCCCTGTATGTGATTTCATGGTGAGGTCTTTATCGTGATGAACTTTGTACAAGTTGATGATACGGATTTATTTAGACTTTCTACATTGCAGCGATCCCATTAGACCAATATCTTTTGTTAAGGTTTTTTTTGTTTTCTAATTTCCAGTGTGTGTTTCTCGTTTCTTTATCAACAATAGGGTGTCCATGAATGTTTTATGTCTGAGTCTTCCATTGATTGCATTAACAATATGTTTTGGGGGCCGTACCATGCTGTTTCTATAACCGTGATTCTGTAGTATGACTCAAAATAAAGTATTTGATCATGGTAGATCATTTTTTTATGTCTTAGATTCAGTTTGCTAGTATTTAATTGACCATTTTTTATCAATATTTATGAAGTATATTGGTCTATAATTCTTTTTCTTTGTTGAATGGGTAACTGTAGCCTCATAAAACAAGTTTGGAAT
This sequence comes from Phyllotis vaccarum, assembly GCA_033318265.1. Lineage (NCBI taxonomy): Eukaryota > Metazoa > Chordata > Mammalia > Rodentia > Cricetidae > Phyllotis > Phyllotis vaccarum. The sequence goes on from JARWLC010000010.1 coordinate 78,959,358, forward strand.
GTTTATTTTGTTCCTATTGTGTAGACAATTTGAGGAGTATTGGTATTAGCTCTTCTTTAAATAGAATTCTACACTGAAACCATTTGGTCTCAGGCTTTCTGTAATTGGGAGACTTTTAATGTCTTATCCTATTTCCTTAGAAGTTATAGGTCTATTTAAATTATTTTTCTAATCTTGATTTAATTTTGCTATGTGGTATCTATTCACATAATTGTTCATTTCCTTCAGATTTTCAAACTCTGTGGAGTACAGGTTTTGGCTTTTTTCACATCTTTATTATAAGTGTTTTTTCCAAGCCAAAGTTCTTCTCTCCCCTCCCTTCACTCACCCCTCAGCTCCCCTCTTCACCTCACAGCCCCTGCTCAAAAGGGCTAAGTTATTCAAGGTGGATTCAACAAAGTGGGATATCAAGTTGAGGCAAAACCAAGCCCTTCACCCATGCATGAAAGCTGATCAAGGCACCCATCTATAGAGAATGGCTACCAAAATGCCAGTTTGTGCAATAGAGATAAATCCTGATTCCACTTCCAGAGACTCCACAAACTTCTCAAGCTACACAATTGTCACACACATTTAGAGGGCCCAGTTCAGTCTCATGCAGGGTCCCCAGCTGTCAGTCTAGAGTCAGGGAGCTCCTAGTACCTCAGGTCAGCTGTCTCTGTGGATTTCCCTGTTGCGATCTTGCCACCTTTGCTCATATAATTTCTCTTCCTTCTCTTTGAATGAACTAGGAGTTTGGTTCAGTGCTTAGATGTATCTGAATCGCTTCTATCAGTTGCCAGATGAAGATTCTATAATTCCAATTAGGGTGGTCATCAATTGATTATAGGAGAAGGCCAGTTCAAAAGCCCTCTCCACTATTGCTTGCAGCCTTTGCTAGAGTCATCCTTTGGAACTCCTGGGAGTTTCCTTAGCACCAGGTTTCTCCCTAACCTCAAATGGCTTCCTCTGTCCAGACATCTGTTTTGTTGGTCTCCCTCTCTACCCCTTCCTCAACTTAACCATCTCATTTGCTAATGTTCTCTTCCCAGATCTCCTTACTGCCCCCACCATGCTCCCAATTTACTCAGGATATCTTATTTATTTCCCCTTCCCAAGGGGATTCATGCATGCCCCTCCTAGATTCCTCTTTGTTACCTAGCTTCTCTGGGGTTATGGACTGCAACCTGGTTATCCTTTGCTTTGTGTCTAATATCAACTTATGAGTGAGTGCATACCATGTTTGTCTTTCTGGGTCTGAGTGACCTCACTCATATGATCTTTTCCAGTTCTATCCATTTGTCTGAAAATTTTAAGGTGTCATTTTTTTAAACTCTTGCATAATATTCCATTGTGCAAATTACCACATTTTTTTTTCAATCCATTGTTCAGTTGAGGGACATCTAGGATGTTTCCAGGTTCTGGCTATTATGAATAATGCTGTTACGAACATAGCTGAGCAAATGTCTCTTTGGTACAAATGTACATCCTTGGGTATATGCCCCAAGAGTGGTATTGCTGGTTGATGTGGTAGATTGAGTCCCAGTTTTCTAAGAATCCACCCTACTGATTTCCAAAGTGGCTGTACAAGTTGACAATCCCAGCAGCAATGTAAGAGTGTTCCCCTCACTCCATATCCCCTCCATTATAGGCTGTCATCTGTGTTTCAGCCATTCTGACAGGTGTAAAATGGTATCTCAGAGTTGTTTTGATTTGCAATCCCCTGATGGCCAAGGATGTTGGACAGTTCCTTAAGTGTCTTTTGGTTATTTCAGATTCTTCTATTGGGAGTTCTCTATATGTGTACTCCATTTTGTAACTGGACTACCTGGTCTTCTGAAATCTAGTTTCCTTAGTTCTTTATATATTTTTAGAGATTATCCCTTTATTAGATGTGGGGCTGGTGAAGATACCTTTCCATTTTATAGGCATTTGTTTTGTCTTACTGACCATGTCTTTTGCCTTACAGAGCTTCTCAGTTTTAGGAGGTCCCACTTATTGTTTCTCTAAATGTCTATGCTAACAGTGTTATAGGAAGTGGTGTTAGGAAGTGGTCCCCCATATCAAGGTGTTCAAGGCTACTTTTCACTTTCTTCTTTATCAGTTTTAGTGTAAGTGTTGAAGTGTTTGACCCACTTGGACTTGAGTTTTGTGCAGGGTGATAGATATAGATCTATTTTCATTCTTTCACATGCCACCATCCAGTTAGGCCAGCACCATTTGTTGAAGACGCTTTCTGTTTTCCATTGTATATTTTTGGCTTCTTTGTCAAAAATCAGGTGTTCATAAGTATGTGGATCAATGTCAGGGTCTTCAGTTTTATTCTAATGATCCAAGTGTCTCCTCGTTTTATGCCAGAACCAAGCTATTTTTATTACTTTAACTCTGTAGTACAGCTTGAAGTTTGGGATGGTGATGCCTCCAGAAGTTCATTTATTGTACATGATTGTTTTGGCGGTCTTGGATATTTTTGTTTTGTTTTCATATGAAATTGGGTATTGTTCTTTCAAGGTGTGTGAAGACGTGTGTTAAGATTTCGAGGGGGATTGCACTGAATCTGTACATTGCTTTTAGTAAAATTGTTATTTTTACTATGTTGATCCTACCTGTCCAAGAGCACGGGAGATCTTCCTATTTTCTCTGTCTTCTTCAGTTTCTTTCTTCAAAGACTTAAAGTTCTTCTCATCCAGGTCTCTCACTTTTTTGGTTAGAGTTACCTCAAGATATTTTATGCTGTCTCTGGCTATTGTTAAGAGTGATATTTCCCTGATTTCTCCCTCAACCCACTTGTCATTTGTATATAGGAGGGCTACTGATTCTTTTTTAGTTCATTTTGTATCCCGCCACGTTGCTGGTGGTGTTGTATCAGCTGTAGAAGTGCCCTGGTAGAAATCGGGGATCACTTCTGTATACTGTCATATCATATGCAAATATCAAATGCTTGACTTATTTCTTTCCAATTTCTATCCCCTTGTTCTCTTTTTGTTGTCCTATTTCTCTAGCCAGTACTTTGAGTACTATATTGAATAGGTGTAGAGAGTGTGGAAAGCCTTTTCCTATTTCTGATTTTAAAGGAATGACTTTAAGTTCTCTTCACTCAGTTTGATGTTGGCTTCCAGCTTGCGGTATATTGCCTTTATCATGTTTAGGTGTGGTCCTCGCATCCCTGATCTCTCCAAGATGTTTACCATAAAGGAAGGAGTGTTGGACTTTGTCAAAGGCTTTTCAACATCGTAGAAGATGATCATGTGTTTTTTTCTCTTCCAGTTTGTTTATATGGTCAACGACATTGACAGATTTCTGTATGTTGAACTATCCCTGCATCTCTGAGATGAAGCGTACTTGAATATGAGCAATGATTCTTTAATGTGTTCATGGGTTCAATTTGACACTGTTTTATTGCGTATTCATGAGGGAGATTAGTCTATAATTCTCTTTCTTCCCTATGTCTTTGTGCAGTTTGTGAGTCAGGGTGACTGTACTCTCATAAAAAGAGTTTGGCAATGTTCTGTTTCTATTGTGTGGAAGGATTTTGGATGTATTTATATTAGCTCTTCTTTGAAAATGTAGTACAAATCTTCACTGAAGATTTCTGATTCTGGGCAATTTTTTTTTTTAGGATACGTCTCATGACTGCTTTTATTTCCATAGAAATTATAGCTCTATTTAAGTGGTTTATCTGGTCTTGATTTAATTTCAGTAAGAGGTACCTATCCAGAAAATTGTCTATTTCTTTGAGATTTTCCAATTTTTTAGAGTACAGATTTTTGAGTATAACCTAATAATTCTTTGGATTTCCTCAGTGTCTGTTGTTATATCCCAGTTTTCATTTCTGGTTTTGTTAATTTGGATAACCCGTCATTGACTTTTGGTTAGTTGGAATAAGGATTTGTCTTGTTGACTTTCTCAAAGAACCAACTCTTTGTTTCATTAACTCTTTGTACTGTTCTCTTTGTTTCTATTTTATTGATTTCAGTCCTCATTTTGATATTTTCTGTCATCTCCTCCTGGGTGAGTTTGTCTCTATTTTTCTAGAGCTTTCAGGTGTGCTGTTAAGTCTGTTGTGTGAAATTTCTCCAGATATTTTATGTAGGCATTTAATGCTATGAGCTTTACCCTTAGCACTGCTTTTATAGTGTCCCATAAAATTCAGCATGTTGTGGATTTATTTTCATTATATTTTAGAAATTCTTTAATATCATTATGTCTTCCTTGACCCAGTCGTCCTTCAGTTGAGCATTGTTCAGTTTTTATGAGTTTGCAAACTTTCTGTAATTTATGTTGTCATTGAATTATAAATTTAAGCCTTGATAATCTGACAAGAAAAGTGGGTTATTCCATTTTTTCTATCTATTAATATTTGCTTTATGACTAAGTAGGTGGTCAATTTTAGAGAAGGTCCCATGAGGTGCTAACAAGAAGGTATATTCCTTAGTGTTTGGTAAAATGTTCTATAGCTGTCTGTTAAGTCCATTTGAGTCATAACTTCTGTTAGTTCCTTTATTTTTCTGTTAAGCTTCTATCTGACAGACCTATCCATTGGTGAGAGTGGGGTGCTGGCGTCTTCCACTATTAGTGTCTGGGGCTTAATGTATGATCTATGATTTAGTAATGTCAGTGCTCTTGTATTGGGGCATGGATGTTCAGAATTGAGACTTCATCTCAATGGATTTTTTTCCTTGATGAATCTGATTTCCTCATCTCTTTTGATCAACTTTAGTTTGAAGTCTATTTTGTTAGACATTAGGATAGATATACCAGCTTGTTTCTTAGGTTCATTTTATTTGAAAACTGTCCCGCACCAACTTCTCGCCCGCAAGAAAAGGCACGACACACGTAGGATCCTTCTGCAGCAAAGCTTTAATGCGTCTTGAGGGAGAGCATCAGCTTACAAGAAAATGGAGACCTCGAAGTAGGGAAAGCCCAGCCCTTATATAGGCCAAAGACCTCCGCCTTGGACGTGTCACCTCTCTATAGGCTGCAGCTCATCACCCCACATGACGCCACGGGAGAGGCGGAGAGACCAGTCTCGGAAAATTACCAAAGGCATGCGCCCTTGCCTTGTTTACTGACTCAGGCGGGTTGGCCAGCACCGGATATCGGCGCCATCTTGAGGGGCTGGGGCCAGCGGCTCCCAACAGAAAACCTCTTCCCAACCCTTTACTCTGAGATAATTTCCATCTTTGAGGGTGAGGTGTGTTTCTTGTATGCAGCAGAAGAATAGATTCTGTTTTCATACTTGTTTTGTTAGACTGTGTCTTTTAATAGATGAATTGAGACCATGGACATTAAGAGGTATTACTAAGCAGTGATTGTTTATTCCTATTAATCTATCATCCATCCATCCATCCATCCACCCATCCACCCACCCACCCACCCACCCATCCATCCATCCATCCATCCATCTATCATCTATCTATCTATCTATCTATCTATCTATCTATCTATCTATCTATCTATCTATCTGGTCTTGGTGGGAGTGTTGTGTACATGTTTCCCTTCTTTTGGATTTTCTAGTGTGAGGTTATTTATTGACTGTATTTCTGTGAGTGCAGATAACTTTATTGGGCTGGAGATTTCCTTCTAGCATTTTCTGTAGGACTGGATTTGTGGACAGGTATTGTTTAAATCTGGCTTTGTCATGGACGATCTTGTTCTTCCTGTTGATGGTGATTGAAAGCTTTGCTTGGTGTTAGTCTGACTTGCCGTCCATGGTCTCTTAGTGTCTGCAACATAGATCTGCCAAGGCCTTTCTTAGCTTCAGGGTCTTCACTGAGAATTGGGTGTAATTCTGATATGTCTGCCTTTATGAGTTACATGGATTTTTTTTCCCTTACAGTTTTTAATATTCTCTCATTATTCTGTGTGTTTTGGTGTTTTGATTATTATGTGCCAAGGGGAATTGGGGGGGGTCTAATATGCTTGGTGTTCTGAAGATTCTTATATTTCCATAGAAAGGTCCTTCTTCAGGTTTGGAAAGTTTTCTAAGATTTTGTTAAATATACTTCTGTGCCTTTGAGGTAGAATTCTCCTTTTTCTATTCCTCTTATTCTTAGGTTTGGTCTTTTCATGGTGTCTCAGATTTCCTGGATGTTTTTAATAAGTTTTGGATCCCCAGTTATTGAGTATCCTCTGTCAATTTAATAATTAAAATGAGGTCAAATCAGTAAATCCAAGTTTAATTTGAGCAGAGTAAAGCACCCTCCATTTGGCTCTTAGGAAGGCAGAGGAAATAGCAAGAATGCACATGGCAGGTCTCTCAACCCAGTCTTATATAGTCTGTTGACATGGTATTGTGCCGCCCTAGGACAGGAGCTGACCCTTGGCAGCTTTTTGAGGGGAAACTCCACTGCTTGGTGGGCTTCTGAGGGGCAAGGTCTGTAAAGCCAGGAGTGAAATCTGAGTGTGCAATGGGGCCCTGAGCTAGAGATTTCCCAACCGTTTTGTGTTAATAATTTGTTGGATTTAACATTTTCTTAGACCAATGAATCTATTTTCTCTATTATATCTTCAAGATCTGTGATTCTCTTTTCCATCTCTTGTATTCTATTGGTTATACTTGTATTTGTAGTTCTTATTTGTTTACCCAGATTTTCCACTTTCAGAATTCCCTGAGTTTGTGTCTCTTTATTGCCTCTAATTTTCAAGTCTTGAACTGTTTCTTTCAATTGTTCATTTTTTTCTTGGCTTTCTTTAAGGGATTTATTGTTTTTTTTCCAGTTTTTTGTTTGTCTTTTATTCTATTTTTTTAATTCATTTTCTCTTTAAGAACCTCTGTTATTTTCATAAACCTGTTTTTAAGGTTTTTTTTTCTGCTTTATCTGTGTTGGGATGTTAGAATCTTTCTGTTGTAGAATCTCTAGGTTCTGGTGTTGCCATTTTGCTCTTTATATTATTGAATATATTTTTACACTGCTGTTTACTCATCTGGGGTTGGGATAATCATAGGAGCAAGTGTTGATTATTGTCATGTCTTTGTTGGATGGGTCTTTGGTCCTTTATTGTCTGTTTCCTTGACTGTCTTTTTCCCAGAGTGGCCAAGGGTTCTGGTGATCAGCTGATTCTGAGGTCAGGTAGGATTGTCTCAGCTCAGGTTTGTGGAAGATTTGGTGCCAAGTTCCAGTTCTTCTGGCTACCTTAAGCTTTACTTGTGCAAATGGAGTCTGTTCTTCTAAGTGGTATGAGTTTTTCCTATGCCTGTTTTTCCAAATGATGTGGATGGTTCTTGTCAGTTGGATCTGCTAATGTTGCTAGAGAGTACAGGGAGGCTGCTGTTCTTCCAGTTGGTAGAGGTGGTGCTTGTGCCTCCAGAAGCTGCAGATTTTATGGGAAATAGTATGCCAGATGAAGAATGATGGCTTGGATATGTTTGCATGGCTGAGTGGGTCCTTTAGGTTAAAGATCCAGTGGGGTAGCAGAGGGTAGAGTAGCCTGCCTGCAGATCTCTTACCTGCGTCTTGAATGTTGGGGCTGATATTTCAAAATATTGACTGCTGTTGTTTATTATTTGGTTGCCTGGGTACTGAACAGTATATTACCTCCAGGCATCAGTATCTGTGGAACATGCTATTGTTCGTTCTTTAACTTATTCTTCCACACCTTTTTCCTGAAAGGGACTCATGTGAGCTTCTATATAGAATGGAAAACATAGTTCACTGGCTGTCTTCTTCACGGGAAGATTGAGAATAGGAGGACTTTCATGGATCCTGTTTAACCAGTGTGTATCATAGTGCTGACGACTGTCCCAAATGCTTAGTTGGTATTTCAGTATTTTGATTGTTGGTGTTATATATTTGCTCACCTGTGTGTTAGGAATGACAAAATCTCATCACAGGTATAACCAATGATTTACATAGTCTCTACAACCCTGGGGAGAATTTTATTAGTAGAAGGCAATGCATGTTCTTGAATGTGGCCCAACAAACTTAGTTCCACAACCTGGCATATTGTTAGCCTGTATCAAAAGGAGAATCATAAAAAAATCATGCAAAGATAATATGACAGTGTTTTGACAAATGGTAGAGTATGAGACACGTTATTCTTATGATTATCCTGTGCATACTATCAAGGGTAATTTCTACATAGGGAAAGTGCTCAGTGACAAGGTTATGTAGAACAATATCCAAGCTCAACATATCCTCTGCCAGTCCATGATAAGGTTTCCTTGCCAAAGTCTCTGTGGATCAATGAAGCAATGATCCACAGATATTCTTCAACATATTCCTCTCTGCAAACTGAGTTGTCATACCAAAATCACAATACTTGGCATTGCCAGCTCCATCAAGAAGAATATTCTCTAATTTAATATCATGATGTACAATGTGTCTTTGGTGGAGAAAGTGCACAGCTGACATGACTTGTTGTAATATTAGTCTACTGGTCTCCTCTTTTAGATAGCCTATCTCCCCAAGGAACATTTCCAGATATTTTCCTGTAACATATCTCATGACAGCATGGTTCATTTTTAGCACATCAATATCTTGAAAAAATGAACTATATCCCTTTTTTTCAAAGACTGATGGATGTTTACTTCAGAGTTGATGGTTCTAGAGCAATGTGGTGTTTTGCAAAATCTTGACAGCTATATGTACATGTGAGGGGAGTTGGTGGGCAAGAATCACCACCTCAAGTGTACCACAATCTAGAGATGTTCAGATCCTGAAATTCTTTTTGAGGATGCCCTCTTCCTATGTACTGGCCAAGATTTTCAGCTCAATTTCAAACACTGTATTTTTGGGGAAATGTCATGTAAAAAATGCTACAATAGAAATAATGTAGTTTTAGAATAGATGTTTAGTGTTATGGATTTACTATGTTGAAATCTCATACTCCAAACAACCTAATGATTCCTTTAAGACCCTAAAAGTACAAGAAAAATCCAGAGGATAATTTACATAAACAAACTGAGCAATAATGTAGTATATGTTCAGATTCTGAGGAGGAGTTCATACTCAAGACACAGTGACCACTGTTCTGCTATATGAAAAGTAGCTACAACTAGAGATATTAATCTACTAAAACACCCAAAAATATACAAAAAAGGTGATACTTTTACCCTGTGGATATGAGAAAAAGAGGGTGAGCATTTATTTTTAAAAAATAGTAAGAGATATAAAGTGAAGAAAGTGAAATAGATCAGGAAAGTGTGATCAGAATGCTGTATAGGCATGTATGAGAATGTTATAATGAAATTGCTGTATATAGCGTAGGGTAAAAGAGCATGTCAAAGAAAGCACCCACTGACCAAAGCCAAAAGATTAAAAGGTCCAGTGAAAGAAGCACATTCTGGCCTGGAGATCAGAGCCACATGTTGGCTCTGAAACCAAAGCCAAAGAAACACATTCTACCTCTGGCCAAATCAGCACAAAAAACAACCAATCCCTGAGCAGGAAATCCCCCAAGTCTCTAATTTGTCCAAGTTCAGGGATTGAAATCTGATTTTCACATTGAAAATCTTCATCCTGGAAAAACTTTACCACTAAGCACCTTGTAAGCCCTGTGCTTGTTCAGTTTTCTGCCTTGGCGGAGGAAGCCCCTCTCCTGGATTTCTTCCTCCCAATAAAATAGCAAATCTTAATCCCTGAAAGCAATCAACAAACTGGAAACAAAATTCACTTTAGAAAGGTTGACAACCTATGCTGGAAAGGATGCGGAACAAGGGGAACAACCTCCATTGTTGGTAGGAGTGTAAACTTGTACAGCCACTCTGGAATACAGTATGGCTGGCTATTCATCAGAAAATTAGGAATCAATCTCCCTAAGGATGCAGCAATACCACTATTGGTCATATACCCAAAGGATGGACATCCCAAAGGCATTATCTCAACTATGTTCATAGCAGCATTATTTGTAATAGCAAGAACCTGGAAACAACCTAGATGCTCCTCAACTGAAGAATGGATTAACCATCTGTGGTACATCTATACAATGGAGTACTTACTACTCAGCAGGAAAAAAAAAAAGATATCCTAAAATTTTCAGGCAAATGGAAGGACTTGAATATCCTCCTGAGTAAGGTATCACAAGCCCAGAAAGACATAGGATGTATTCATAAGTGGATTTTAGATAAAAAGTAAAGAATATCCAAGCTGCAAACCACAATCACTGAACAGTTTGGGATTAGAAGAAATTTAAGAGAGACATCCAGAGATTCCCCTAAAAAGAGAAAAATAGAGATCACCTTAACAATTTGGGTCACTAACGGGTTACAACCAAGAAGAGTTGGGAACAAATCTTGAAAGATGGTTGAGTGAGAGGAGCAAAGAGGGAGATAGAAAGAAATGGATCTGTTGATAAAGGAAGCCAGTATGGGGTTGGAAAAAGACTGGGTGCTAGGGATATGTCCAGGAACTCACAGGATGGATGTTCCTGGCCAATTCTCCCCCCCCAAAAAATGGTGTATGGGGTGCCTAAATGGTACTTCCCCTATAATCAAATGAGTAAACACCCCAGGTGTCACAGCAGAACCTACATCCAACAGAGAATGGAGGTGGAGGAGGGGATCCATGGCTGAGCACTGGGCAGAGCTCCTGGTCCATCTGAGAACAGGGGAGGAGAGTCATTATGAACAGGGGGATAGGGATTATGAGGAAGGTTCCCATGGTGATGGCTGGCTGGAACTCTAGAGAGCTCACTGAATCCGGAATTGCCACTTGAGATCCATCAGGAGGGGGAGCTGGGCCCTCCAGGGGTGGGTGGCTTTCAACTGCCATGAGTGTGTGGAGCCACGAGGGGTGGGATCAGACTGTTACTGTTCATGGGCTGGCACATTGAAGCCCATTCCCTACAGAGGAACACCCAGCCCAGCATTGACTTTGAGATGAGTGAATCAGACTTGCCTGGAGTGGATGTGCTGCATGGGGCTGGCCCACCTTGGAACTTCTTGATCTTTTGGGGGAAGGGAAGGGTAGATGGAGAGGGACGAGACTGAGGGCTGGCTGGGAGGGATTGGGAGAAGGTAGGGGAATGGGAGCAGGGGGATACATTAAAGGAGATGACATTTTTTTAATGAAATAAAGGAAAAAAGAAAGGTCTGATGGATTGAACATTTCTAGTCTGTCAGAGCCGATTTTAAGTCCAACTGCTTGTAGGCAACCAACAGCTACTCTAAGATACAAGAACAGGAGCCCAATGTAGGCGATGTCTAACATTGACTAGTTATTAGCACTCTTCATAATGCTTCTTTGTGATGTCACCATAAGCAACCAACCAATCATGGCTTGTTTGAACTGACAGCAGTTTATTATTGGACTCTATACCATAACCAGTGCCTCAGGTATTTTTCTCATCCGTACTGCAGTTTTGCTTCCCTCTCCTCTCGTTTCCTCTTCCTTGCCTTTGACCTCATCAGTCTACTTCTCTGCTTCTGTTCAGAAAGGGTTGGGCCTCCCATGAGTGTCTACAAAGCATGGAAAACAAAGTTGAGATAAGGCTAAGCACTTTTCCTTGAATTAAGGCCTTGCAAAGCAATCCAGTGTGAGAAATAGGTTTCCAAGAGGCAGCCAATACCTGAGGGACAGCAGCTGCTCCCATTTTTAAGAAATCCCAGAAGTAGATCAACTACACAACTATCCCATACTCATAGAGGGCCGAGGTCTGTCCCATGCAGGCTCCCTGGTTGTGGGTTGAGGCTCTGTGAGCTCCTATGAGCCCAGGTTGGTTGTTTCTGTTTCCTTGTGATGCCCTCCATCCCTCTGACTCCTACAATCCTTTCTTCCTTTTCAGGATTCTCTGAATGAAGCTACTGTTTAGTTGTTGGTCTTTATATCTACTTCCCTGGATGAAGACTCTTCCTATGATGATTTGGAGTAGTTACCAATTTGATGACAGGAAATGGCCAGTTGAGGCTGTGTATCAACTTGGGTAGAAGACTTAGCTGGGTTTGTGGCTGTAGATTTTTGGTGGTTTCCTTTGCATCAGAATTTCTACCTGACCTCAAAATGTCTCTCTTTCTGTTCATCTCTTTTAGAACACTCTCCTGCCATCAACCTTCCAACACAATCACTCAAGTACCCATCCCCACCTGCCTCCAGTCCACACAAAAGATACTGTTTTGTCCTCTTCCCAGGGAAATTCACATACCTGCTCTTGGGATTTCCTTGTTACCTAACTTTAAAATTTGGTTGAAGTCTTTTTTATTGTGTGTGGGAATATATTTGTGCGTACTGTATCTTTAAATAAAGGAGCTGGTTTGGACCATGGCAGGTACGTAGAATAGTGGGAGGAGAATGAGAGCTTAGGTAGAGAAGCAGGGTGGAGTCGGGAGACCGCGCGGAAGCCGCCGACATGTAAAGAACACTGGTGAGCTACGGGCTGGGCCCACGTGGCCCGCAGATTAATAGAAATGAGTTGATTTAAAATGTAAGAGCTAGCTAGCAATGTGCCTGAGCCATAGGCCAAACAGCATAAACTTAATATAAGCCTCTGAGTTATTTTTGGGGACCCGGGCGGCGGTGGGTTCCTAGGCGGTCTCGGGCGGCGGGTCTGTGGGTCTAAGTCTCCGGACGCCCGGGACCGAGAAACCGCTCTACAACAGATGGCGCATCCAACGTGGGCCGATTATCCACTTAGAGCCTGACAAAGATTAAAAAGAGTTCTAGATCGCAGAAATTGAGCCAGGGCAGCTTCCAAATTGTGTGTGTGGAGCGGGTCTTTGTACAAAGAAAGCATGGTCCGGGTCACATTCAAAATGGCGCCGGCGGGCTGTCGGCAGTCAGTGTAAGCTGCAGCTACAACCAGTCTCACAAAAGACTCAGTAACATGTGATCGATTTTAGATTTCTGCCTATTTTGAACAAAAAAGAAACAAAGACGGTTTCTTAATAGCAATATTTTTCGGGGTGTGCTCTGTTTACTGGCCACGAATAAATACACGGTCCGTTTAAAAAAAAAACTTAGTGATTCAGCCTAATTTGCAAAAACTGTGCTTCTTTTTGGAGAATGTATTTTAAAAGCTCTTAAGGTTAAAAGATGATTAAGGATTCACAATAAAACAGATTCAGATAAAAAGAAAACCTGTAAACGGGTTACAATGTTTGTAAAAGGTACATAGGCCTCAGAGAAAAAATAAAGAGGTTAGAAAAAGTTTTTAAAGCGAGAAATAGAGTGATAAAAATATAATAAGCCACGTAAAGATGGAAAATAGACACAAAATCTGGATTTTGGTTGTTATTGTGTTTTCTTTTAATTTTTTAACTGTTAATGAGCTAACTGCAAAAAGACAATGGATTGCAAAGGCTACTAAGTTAAACAAGAATGTATATTTTAAAGGTATTTTGATTTTGAAATTTGTGTCTAAGGATTTATTGCTTTGGAAGAGTTCTGTTTCTGTTTCCACAGATGAGAACCTGTGGATTGCTTCCAGGCAAATATGGTTTCATCAACCAAGACCCCCTGAAAAAACCTCTGATGAGAAGAGATGGCCAGATCAGCTTCACAGCTGCAGATTATGACCCAGTCTCAACAACCGTGAGATTTTCAACGCCCCTTAATCAGCAGGAAGTAGTAATGAATAACTTCGCCCAAATTCCCCAAATATTGTTTCTAAATGTTTGTTTTCATTATAAATGGTTAATGGTCATAGTCAATCTCTTTCTAAGAAAAAACGGGGGATATGGTATGTGAATGCTTTTTTAAAAAATTAGATTATTGAATTTACAGGTAATCAGCTGTTAATCTCAAACTGCTTTACATTGGTATAGATTTTGGTTTATTGATACAAATTTAAAGTCAATTTTATTATGCTGTATGTGTTTTTCTATTCTTGTTTAAGATATGATGTTCATGTAACTGTTTTAAAATTGTAATGTATAATTAAGAAATAAAGGTTAATAGTCACTTTTGATAATCAAACTTATAGTTAGGTTAGTTAGGATTTTTAGGTATACAAAGATATATTTCAATTAGATAGGTAATCTTCAAATACTTCTAAGACCTACAGAATATGGCATTTAAAATGTTTTAAGAGCTTAGACTTTTCTAGACAGTGAGACTGGTCTGCTCCTGGCAGCACTAATTTACTTCAACAGGAAGGTGGGCATTGAAGAAACTCCATATAGAGTCTCATCTATTTGTGGTAATGGTAAGCCACTGGAGAAGAAACTGTTTTTATATTGACTGCTTGACAGTATGCTGTTTAAACTGGACATGCAGGTTCCATAAGAAGATGACCCCTGGACTTTGGCAGAACAAGCCAAGATCATCATTCGGGTTCCTGCTTTACAGAGAAAACTGTCAGACATTCTTCAAGACTCAAGGAGAAACAACGGATGAACTGTGCCAAAATGGACAGAGCAGATTTCCTGCTTCACTGAAATGAAAAGAGACTTTGGGCCTGTAGGCTGAAGATAAATGCCCCAACCTTATAAAGGAACTTTGGGTGACTGTCCAGGCAGATAGGTGTCATCTCTGTCCTTTCTAGATTTTAGAAGTCGTTTGCACTTCTGGTTTACTTGGGTAAATATTATATCCTTCTGTGGTCTTTGATGTAGTTGAAGATTAGATAGTTATATATACAGTTTTTCTTAGTCATTTAAAAGATATATTAGATATAAAACTTTAGATTCATAAAGATAAGATAGATGATAGAGTATTTTCTTTAATTTTGCTAAATACAAATAGACTAGATATTATAACTATAATTCTTGCTTGATAGCTATTTTGTTATATGTAATTTTGCTATGTTAAAATTGAAACCTTCCTTTTTGATTAGAGAAAAAGGGGGAAATGTGGGAATATATTTGTGCGTACTGTATCTTTAAATAAAGGAGCTGGTTTGGACCATGGCAGGTACGTAGAATAGTGGGAGGAGAATGAGAGCTTAGGTAGAGAAGCAGGGTGGAGTCGGGAGACCGCGCGGAAGCCGCCGACATGTAAAGAACACTGGTGAGCTACGGGCTGGGCCCACGTGGCCCGCAGATTAATAGAAATGAGTTGATTTAAAATGTAAGAGCTAGCTAGCAATGTGCCTGAGCCATAGGCCAAACAGCATAAACTTAATATAAGCCTCTGAGTTATTTTTGGGGACCCGGGCGGCGGTGGGTTCCTAGGCGGTCTCGGGCGGCGGGTCTGTGGGTCTAAGTCTCCGGACGCCCGGGACCGAGAAACCGCTCTACAACAATTGTGGGACTGGTCATTTTGGGAGGAGTTACTTTGTCCTGGGTTTTTCATGTTACTTCTGTTTTTGTCATCGAGCTTGTTCATCTGGATTTAGTTTGTTGATTTTGTGTTTGTCTTTCCTCCATGTTCATCAAGTATCAGCGGAAGTTTCTATCCTACCCTGTCCCCCTACTGTTCAGAGACTATATTAATTTTAAATATTAGGCTGATATCTCAGGCTTACTAACAACTAGCCCTTACACTTAAATTAACCCATAATTCTTATCTATGTTTAGCCACATTTCTAGGTATCTTTCCTCAGAAGGGCATTCTCATCTTTCATCCTCTGAATCGGGCTGGTGACTGTTGACTCTGCTCTTTCTCGTCTCAGAACTCTCTTAGTCTCATTGTTCCACCTATAATTTATGCCTGCATACTGGCCAGTCAGTGATTTTTTAAACCAACTCAAGTGATAAATCTTTACAGTGTACAAGAGCATTTTCCCCTAGCAAGGAAGTGTTTTGACTGATGCTTTGTGTTCTTGTTTGGTGGTACTTGGCTCATCTGGGTTCTGCTTGAGCTCAAGTGTGGAGACACGTGATGCTGGTGTGTAGGTAGGATATCTTACTGTTGCTGGATGAGTTAAGAATAGTATTCTTTCTGACCTCATAAACCAAGCTTCAGGAATTGTGATGGGATGTGTACTTGGCAGGGTTCCGAATGTCCCATACCCTCTGATCTTATGAACCAGGATATTTATATTTCAGTGGTTGTGTGTGCTGCTCACTATGTGTTAACATACATTAGTATCTCATCAGCCTTATTTTACAGAGTGCAGTGAGTGTATTTACCAACAGTTTGATCCAGTGTCTGAACAAGCCATGATGTTGCCATAGTCCTACATAAAGTGACATTCATATTCATGTAATCACTGTTGCTGCTTAAATGTTCCATGATTAACTCTCTCAAGTCAGATAATTTTAGTCTTCTGTTTATGCCCTCTGCTTGGTATTTAACATATTAAAAGCAAACTCAAAGTCCTCTCCTAGGTCTGTATACATCATCGGACACTATTCGTTGTGTCTACCTTCATTCAGCAGTGTACCTCAAACCCATCAGCATGAAATACACTCTATGATTAACTTCATTAAAATAATTTTACATCATGGAATTATGTTGTTCTAGGTCTTGATTTGTTTTCTCCATGAAATCTATCCAATCTTAAAACCTCTATTTTTCACATATATTACTTTCTTTTTTCTCTAAAATTTCATTTTGTTTTTACTTGGGCGGGGGGAGATAGATGGTACTGGGATTCTTGATGTGAAAGACACAAAGAATAAATAAAAAGAAAGTTAAAAAAAAAGACACGAGGGTGACCTGTTACTTTCTGGGGAAGAGCTTTAATTGGGAGGGGGTGCATTACTAAATGTGCAATCACCAGGAAGGTGTTTATTACAGTCTCCCTATGGAAACTGTTCCCTTGTACAATTTCTGTCTAAAAGATTCCTAACACAGACGCTGATGATGAGCAAGATGAAGACTTGGTGAACTATTGGGTAGGGAGAAAGGTAGATGAGCAGCAGAGGGTTAGTAAAGGAGAGGAAAGGAAGAATGTGATTGGAGGGATAAGGAAGAGAAAGGTGGATGGAGGGAGGAGGGAAGAAGGGAGATATATAGAGAGAGTTGGGCAGGTGGTGGGGGGACAGTGAGGCAGTCTAGAGCTAGGTTCCATTCCATTTAAATTGCTTATCTAGGTAAGTGGCATCTAGCTTGAAAATTATCCCTTTTATATTTTCTTTGGGAGACTTTTAAATACTGCTTTATTTCACTAGATGTTATAGGTCTGTTTAAATTACTTATATTATGATTTAACCTTAGTAGGTGATATATATTATACATCAAGAAAATTATCCATTTGTTTTAGATTTTCCAGTTTAACAGAGTGCAAGATTTTAGTGCAAGTCTTTGGATTTTCTCAGTATCTGCTGTCTCTCCACTTCGATTTTTTATTTTCTTAATTTGGATATTATCTCCACCTTTTACTTAATTTGGCCACGGGTTTGTTAATCTTGCTGATTTTTTTTCAAAGAATCAACTCATTTCCTTGATTCCTTGTGACTCTTTTCTATTTTATTGGTTACACCCCTGAGTCTGATTGTTTCTTGCCATCTATTCTTGGTTGTAATTTCTTTCTTTTGTTCTATAACTTTCAGCTGTGCCCTAATTTATGCATCTAAGAGCTCTTAAAATTTTTAACATAGCGCCTCGTGCTAGAAACTTGTGTCTTAGAGCTGTCATAAGTTTTGTTATGTTGTGTATTATTTTTATTCAATTCTACAAAGTCTCCATTTTCTTTCTTAATTTCCGTCTTGTTCTACTTTTCATTGATAATGAGCTGATCAATGAACATGAGTTTGTGAGCTTTATGTACTTTTTCCTGTTATTTATATCCAGCTTTCACTTATGATAGTCAAGTAGAATGCAAAATGTTAGTTCAATTTTCATGTATCTATTGAGGCTTGATTTGTGTATGAGTATGTAGTCAATTCTAAAGAACTTTTTATGAGGTGTTGAGAAGAAGGCATATTCTTTTGTATTTAGGTAAAATGTGTAAATATCTGTTAGGTCCATTTGGTTTATAATATTGGTTAATTCCAGAAGTTATGTCTGAATAACCCGTCTATTGATGGATTGAAGTCTCCCATTATCACTGTATGAGGGCCAATATGTGATTTAAGCTATAATAGAGCTTATGAGCTTGGGTGACCTTGTGTTTGTTAAGATGGATGCCAAGAATTGCAATAGCCTCCTGATGGATTTTTATTAGACATGTAAGTGAGATAGATAATCATTAGTCAATCTAATAAAACTAAAATGTCTATAAAATAAAAAATTAGAAATCACTTAATCATACTTCTGATGTAATGTTTTATTTAGTTGAGTCACTCTTGAATCCAAGTGCAAATTCTGAATATGATCTTGTGCTTACTAAACTATGAATATACTTTACACATTGTCCTTCAAGTACTACTATTTAAAATTCTGAATACAAAGGAAAGTCACTGAATCAAGAACAGCCACTGGGGAACCATCAGGAAAGGGAGATAGGCCCTCCTAGGATAGGCAACTGTCGACTGGCGTGTGCAATATATGGAGCCTCAAGGGATGAGATTAGAGAGTACTCCTGTGTGTGGGCTGGCACCTTGGAGCCCATTCCCTGCAGAGGAACACCTAACCCAGTCTTGATATTGGGATGAAGAAATCGGACTTGCCTGGGGTGGATGTGCCATGCTGAACTGACCCACCTTGAGATTTCTCGTCATTTGTGGGGAGGGGTCTGGGGAGAAGGCTGAAGGTTGACTGGGAAGGAGTTGGGGGGAAGGAAGAGAAGTGGAGTAGGGGGATACATGGAAAAAAGGAAAGCCTCCAGTAGGAAAAAGCCATAAGTGAATAAGCTGGAGTTTATCACAACTAAGCTTTCACAGTTTACCCTGAATCTACTCTTAACCAGTACATGGTTGGAGACACAGGGCATTCCTTAAATAAGCGGACATAACTCTGAGCTGCTATGGATGTAATCTTGAAAGAAGACAGCTGTAGACACGTATGTTTGGTTTGATATTGTAAGAGTAGACTCTATAAATAGAGAATCTCTGAATCACTTCACTACAATTGTGAATAAGACATAGAAGCAAACAAAACTTTACAATCCAATTAAGATATTAATATTTTTTACAAAATGGAAAATGTCAAACACTTACACACTTACAGTTAAAGCCAAACAGTAGTCAAATGCTCATCTATAAGTTGGACAAAATTAAGTATGTTTTCCAGTGAGGAGTGAGTATTTTATTGCCTTGTCATGGTGAAAGTGTTAGTCAGCTTCTGTATCTGGGATAATCAACTTTTAAAGACAAAAAGCTTATTTTGGCTCATGGTCTTGGAATTTACATTTCATAGTCAGATGGACATGGTCAGATGGGAGCAAATGGCAGAGAAAAAATACCCACCACATAGAAAAGAAAGAAGAACATGTGATGTGGGAATGTCTTTCTGTATGCTGTGAATATCAGTCTTTAAATAAAGGAGCTGTTTTGGCCCATGACCCAGACCATAGAAAAAGTAGGAGGAGAAATCACAGCATAGGTAGGAGAAGCAGGGTAGAGTCAGACAGATTGAGCCAAAAGCCAAAGGAACAACGTGTAAGGAACATAGGTGAGCCACGAGACACATGAGAGACAGATTAATAGAAATGGGTTAAGATGTAAGAGCTAGCTAGCAATGTGCCTGAGCCATAGGCCAAACAGCATGAAGTTAATATAAGTTGTTTAAGTCATTTCTGAGGGCTTAAGCAGTGAGCAGCTAAAGGGTCTGGGGCTGCAGGTCTATGGGTCTGGACCTCGGGCCGCCTTGGGGCAAAGAAACCCTACTGTAACAAATGTGTCAGTTGGCGCTCTGGCTCTTGTAATGTACCCTGGAATTCTGCTTTCACCACAAACTGCTCCTGTAGCGCTTAGCTTTGGAATGTTGCTATTTGAAATTAAAAGGAAAAGGTAAAACCTGAGAATGTATTACCTGGAGCATGCCTGCCTTTCTGTCTTCCGTACCATCAGTGACTCGATGCAACATGCAGTGTGGCCCATATTTCCTCAGGTACTAGGAGTAAGAGGGTGACTAAGCCACGGAACTAGTGAGAAATAGAGATAAGTAGGCTGGCAAGCAAATACAGACAGGCTCAATTAAAACGGGCAAAATGGACACGGGGTAAAACTCGGTTTGTCTGCAGGTTGCTCCTCAGATCGGATGACTGTAGATCAAATCCAGCTGGCTCCAAACTGAGTACCACGCCTACGTTTTGCTTTTATTGAGATATAATGCTTCTTGTTTATTTTATGACACAGGCCTAGGTCTTTATTAAGGCTTGGATTTCCGACATCTCCTTGGAGTTCTTCCCTCATTTTCCTCCCACCAGATAGAACAGGTTTCCATGGGCTGGTATCAACACATTTTACACAAAAATGATTTTTCCCATTCTAACCAGGCAAAACCCTGACTGAGGAAAGACATTATGAATTTCATGTACATTCATATAAATGAAATCTAATATTTGTGTCCTTGTGTATTTTATAGTCAAGCTATACCTTTTAGAACAGTGTTTTTCAGCCTTCCTAATGCTGCAACCCTTAAATACAGTTCCTGGAGTTATGGTGATCCTCAAACATAAAATTATTATGTTGCTACTTCATAACTGTAATTTCACTACTGTTATAAATCATAATATAAACATATGTTATGCAGGATATCTGAAATATGATTCCAAAGAGGTCAAGACCCACAAGTTGGTAACCACTGTTCTAGAAGAATGGAAACTTTAATTTTGTAGTATTCAAGTCTTATTTATGCTTTTCTTAGATTATTAAGCTGTCTTGCTGATTTGTACTGCATAGTGGAAATAAATGAATATTAGCAATGATTAACTTTTATAAAATTGTGATGTGATGTTAATAGTTACAGAGTCAGAACCACAACCCTCAGCGTTTAGAATGTGCTTTCAGAGCTTCTTTTGGATGGGTTGAACCTTGCAGGCAGCCTTTATCTTCTTGACATCTATCTCTACATCTTGATTAGAGCTCCATGCAGAAGTTTATAGATGTTCCTTCCATCTTCTGTCTATAGATTTTATCAAACCTCTCATTCTGGACCACAGTGAAGTGGTTCTTCCAATCACCTACAGTTCCTAAAAGATGAAACCCAGACAGGAGCATCAGTCTTTGATTGACAGATTTTGTGTTCCTGAGTAGAATGTGAAGTTTGGACTTTGGAGCTAGCCGGACAGGCACTCAGTTCCTCATCTCTTTAGTGCTCTTGTCTAAGAGGTCTAGTGATCCTTACACAGGGCAACAGCTTCTAAATAAAATAGATAGCTAATTCAAGGGAGCTTGGTGACCTGGGGTTCTGGCTCTAGCTGTGATAGACACATACACTGGACATTCACAGTTACAAAAATGAATGGATGGCAGACATATGGTTATACCAGGGGATCTTAAAATGTTATGCTGACCAAAGACCTTAGACATAAGAAAATATATATTGTGATATTTCATGTATATGCCATATAAAAACAAGTGAAACCAACTAACACGAGAGATAAAAACATTGTTCTCTGTAGGAAGAGATTGACTGGAAAGAATATCAGAGGAAATGTTTCAAAATGATACAGATTCTTTGCTGCCTTTATTCGGGTACTGGTTGCATTTTTAAAAACATAAAAATGCTTTAACTGTACAGTTAATTTATACAAGTTGTTTTTATGTAGATTATAACTCAAAAAGATTTGGAGGTATTAGAATGGGATACTACTTTTCAACAAGCAGTAATTAAAATGATTTTAGATAGGAAAATGCTTTTTTATATACCTGTGTTTCTTGTGGAAAATTATTCAGTTTGATGAACAAAAATGTTTTTTGTAGCACTAACCATAAAAATTTAAACACACGATCTATAGTTTCCATAATTAGAGAAACAATTGGATGAATGACATCATGTCCACAAGACCTGTACAAACAGCGATGTGCAGAGACCTGTTTTACTTGCCCTGGAGAGGTGCTACATTTTCTAGTGAGCCAAAGTGTATAGTGTGGCCACAGTTTGTGTTTCAGTGAACAAATTTATTTAACAGAATCTATATGTGTATGTCTATGGACCAAAGCAAGCAAAGATGGAGACACAGGTGTATGCAGAGAATGGTCGGTGCCCATGGGCCTGAAGAAAGACTACTTGTCAAAGCCTCACCATTGAGTAACAGAGAAAAGAGGTAGAACTATCTTATTTCAGGGGCCTGGGACACTTTGTAGACCATGAACTTAAGTCATGTACGAAAAGGCAAGATGTTCTAGAATATATAAACCCCAGTTCCTGGTTGTACTGTTACAGAAAGGAAATGCACATGCTAATGAAATAGAGGGAGGGGCTTCATGCTGTTTCTAGCTTTTGGGGCAGGGGTTTCAGTAAGAATCTGTGTACAGTGGTCAAATCAGTGTTGATTTGTTTAAGTTATTTAATGTGCTAATTTTTAAACAATAACACTTTTCCCTTAGAACTGGACCTTTTGAACCAATCAAAATCTCCCCTCAGCAAGTAGGAGCATTAAGAGTCTGGCTCAAAGTGGTATGGGTTGAAAATCATGAACCTGAGTGATTTGGGGTCAAGGTCAAAGCAGGGGCTATGGAGTAGGAGAAAGACACGGGGGGGGGGGGGGGGGGGGGGGGGGGGAGAAGGCATGCGCTTGGACAGTAGCTGTTCTTACAAGTGGAGCCTCACAGAAAGTGCTGGTTTTCAAGATCTCAAGTCTGATGAGTCTAACCTCAGGCAGGGTTCCCAGTGAGGTGTGCCCCAAAAGATGCTCTGGCCTTAGCTATCTGTAAGTCTTGGTTTGTAGGCTCTCTGTACCATAGGAATGTATCTCCTGCCTTCTTAGGAGCATAAGATGTGTATTTGGGGTGTATTGTCTCAGAGATAAAGAGTTCCCTACAAACCTTTCCTCATGAATGGAGAAATGGACTGGTCCAGGATAGATTTGGGAACTGTTGAGCGGTTTGTCATAGGGTTCTCCCTCATTCTCTCAAAGGACGTCTCCTGAACGATTTTATCCAGCACCGCTTCATCTAAGTTTTTCCCCATGAACTCCATCACTTTCTGGATTTCACACTTTGGGTCCTGTGGGTGAGGGGAACATTGAGTTTGACTGGGGTGAACGTTTAACATGATCCCATCTTTTTCCAGACATCCCTGTCAGAAACACATTCCTCCAACAGCTTCTCTGCCCCGATCCTGAAACAGTAATTCACTTACCCTTTTCATATCTTCATAGAAGAGGAAGAGAATCCGGTATCTATCTCGAATTTCCCACCATCCCCTCACATGGTCAAACCAGGATCCCCAATTTACTGTTAAAAAAAAAAAAAGAACAGTTTTCATGAACACAAAACTTTTGAGATTCAGACCTTTTTCTTTCCTCCTTCATAAAGTGCATCAGAGGCTAGAAACATAGTAGAAGAAAATATTTTGCTGCTATATCCTAAGAACACTGAGCTGCTTCGTTCTGAGATAATGTGCTTTGATCAGTCTTTGGGACTTTGCCTTAATATGCTAACTAAAGTGCTTCATGTTACTTATGCATGATGACCTGTACCCTAATATCATGACAGGGACACGCAGGATAAGGGTAGCTCTACAGGCCAGGAGTCCCTGAATACTTTTGAAGTAGGATGGGCTGCTTGCTGACAGTTAAGGTTCTTCACTGTGAAAGAAGCCAGCCCCCCTTTATCTGCCCCTGTCAGAGGGGAGACTTGTCTAAGGAGGCACATGCCATCCTAGGGACTCAACTGTCTTGAGTGGTTCTCTCAACTCAGCCATATTGGAGTAAGAATACAGAGGCATCAAGCATTTCTACTTACCTTTCCCATTGATGAAGGATTCAAAAAAGTCATCCCAGGTGCCTGGGTCTGGGAGCATCTGGTTTATTCTGTAGAAGTAGTAATAGGAAACCATGCAGTCCTTGGCATTTCGAGCCACATAAAGGAACTTTGGATAAGAAGAGAGGTGGGTTAAAGGAACATAAATCTGTGAAGTTTGGAGCTCTTGCTGTAGCTGAGTCCACTTGAGGGATGCTCAGCTTTTTTGCACTGGAAGCACAATATGGAGCATCATTGCCAAGTATGCTGCTTCCAGCCGAGCCCTCAATACTAATCATCTCAAGTCTTGATCTTCCCTTTGCTCTCAGGAGCAAACTCTTTCTCTAGAAACCTGTCATCCAACACATGTATGCCAATGAGCCTTTCAGAAACCTCAGCTTGGTTTCTGGGTGAGCAGTAGCTCCACCTGGTGTTTGTTTCATGGAACAGCATCGTGTCTCTTATTTTCTGTGAGCACATCATTCCTCCATGGCGATCATTTTTTCATCTGTGTGTTTTGGTGTACCTGATTAAACAAATGTCAAGTTGTTTGAATAAGGACCAGACTTGAGAACCCTGCTGAGATCTCGTAACCATGTTTCTTCCAAGTCACCATGTTGCCATTCTCCAATAAAAGAAAGTTTTCTGAAGTGCTGGCTTAATTGTCTTCCCCCCCCCCCCCCCCCCCGCTTGAATTCTTAAACGTTTAACCTCAGGTTGGCTTTCACTTCAACACTGCCTGATATTTTGTGTTTACTTTTCTTTTCAGTCACGTCGTATGACTCCCTTCAACCCTCAGCCCCCGTTTTCCATCCCAAATCTAAGTTCATACATTTTTTTTCCTATTCAGATGCATAATCTGAGAGTTATGGTAGTTTTAGTGTTTCATTTTAAGTGGGTATAAATCTCTCTGTGTGTATATATATGAACATATACATGTATATGTTTGATTATAAAATACCATTTATTTATTTGATGATTCTGATTATAATTGCATCTTATTTCTCCATATCATGTTTGAAACAATTTTTCATTTTTGTACAACTTTAACATTCTCTTATACTGGATTTGTAAGAATTTCTTGGGACAAAGTCTGCTGTTCCTTTGGCAGACACCCTTATAATGGCCCATTCCTTTGTGTATGTTGAAATATAGGACAGTGAGTGAGCACACTGATAATCTGGGGCCTGAGCTGAGATGACTCTGGTAACTGGCAGTGGAGGTCACCTTATGCTTAATTGTAAATGTGTACTGTCTTGGATATGGCAAGGAGAGAGAGTTAATTTTTAAAACCTTTGAGAGAGGATACAAGGCTACCCAGAAGCTGCCCAGGGTCTTTGTTACTATCCACAATGTACATTGTATTGATAAATGGTCTTGTGTTGTTTGAACTCACTGAGAAGCTAGCCCGGAAGTGGAGTTTTTTCCACCTCCATTTCACATCTAAACTCGTTCATCTGAGTATTCTCTGATGTGGGAATGTCTTTCTGTATGCTGTGAATATAAATCTTTAAATAAAGGAGCTGTTTTGGCCCATGACAGGCACCATAGAAAAAGTAGGAGGGGAAATCAGAGTATAGGTAAGAGAAGCAGGGCAGAGTCAGACAGACTGAACCAGCGGCCCAAGAAGAAGCATGTAAGGAACACTGGTGAGCCACGGGCCACGTGGCAGACAGATTAATGAGAATGGGTTGAGTTAAGATGTAAGTAAGAGCTAGCAATGTGCCTGAGCCATAGGCCAAACAGCATGAAGTTAATATAAGCGTCTGAATCATTTCTGGGGGCTTGATCAACTGCGGGCGGCTAAGCGGTCTGGGGCTCCAGGTCTCTGGGTCTGGACTTCTGGCCGCCCGGGACCAAGAAACCCTTATTGCTACAATTCTCCAAGATCCTTTATCTGGGAGAGACTGATCCCCTAACTCTGTTGTAGGGAGGACAGAGAGCAGGAAACTGCCTGAGTAAATGCCTGGTGTTCTAGAGGACATCTAGAAGGTGAACTGCTTCCTACAGATGTTAGTCTGTTTAGCCTGTTGGGAAAGAGACGCATGAAGCTCAGCCATAGGGAGAAACTTCCACCTGAAATTCTAGCTGATGCCTCAACGTCCTCAATCAGCTTCTGGACATCGTTATGAGCACAGGATCTGTGGAGGATATTATCTCTAACTGTTGCTATTTGTCCAACTTGAAAGCCTATTCTGTCTGCTCTGCCTGGGAGTCTTGATGGCTAAGCCACTTGTCTGTCCTAATGGATCTTTATTAGTCAGATGATTGCGACTCCCCTTTGGTAATCTTCCTACCACTATCTGGTCCTTGACTTGGAAGCCTTACCTCTGCTTTGCCTGGGACTCTCTCTGTTGGGACCTCCAGCTGAATAACTCAGGAAGGCTTACCCAGTCATTCTGCTGGATGCTTTGAGCACCTGACTTAATTATCTGTCTGTCTGTCTGTCTGTCTATCTATCTATCCATCTCCTTTTATATCTGCCTGCTGCTTACTGTTTATTTTTACACTTTTTTGGCTTGCAGTATATCTAATAAACTCACTCATTGAAAACTGAAAACATAGCTATTATGGATCATTCTCTTGACCACAGAGCACAGTTCTAGCTCTTCTTGGAAGCTGCTGGCCTTGGTACCCCTGATTTCTTTCCTCATTCTTTTCATTAGACCTCAGAGCTGATGTTGCTGAAATACTAGGGTGTCAAATATCCCAGCATATCTCTAGGTTCAATTTGCTTTTCTGAATTTTATTTCCTCTTTTTTTTTGTAACCCTGAGCTTTCTTATCTTGCTTGATCTGAGTTGAACAACTTAAAGGAGCATTCCTCCATACTTTTGTGATATCTAGTCTTAGTAATGCCAGAAATAAAATTTTCACCCCTCATTCGACTTTACTGTCAGGAGACACGTCACTTGTTCATGGGATTCCCAACTATACTCGCTACTAGAAATCTGTTAGTCCTTACTAAAATGATAATTTTTAAATTATTTTATGTGTATATATGTGGGTGTGTTGTGCCCCATTTGCATGCAGTACCACAGAAACTAGGAAAGGGCATTGAATCACTTAGAACCAAAGCTTCAGACTGTTGTGAGCTGAACATGGGTCCGGTCCGCTAGAACAAATAAGTGCTCTTAACCACTGAGCCACCTCTCTAGATACTTTTGTCTCCCATTCCTTTATTCCAACCTATGAACATCATATTCATCTCAGAAAATATTAGCTCATCCTGGGACCTCATCTCTACCCACTACAGGGTTGCTCTACCCTTGTACAGGCCAAGCCTGGTCCAGCATCCTCTATGAGGCAGGAACACACTAGGGTACATGCCTCAAGGCTTCTAAAGCTGCAGCAAGCGCTTGCTCTGTGGCTTTACTTTGATTTACCGTTCTGAATAATCCTTTGTACTTTTCTGCTCACTGCTGATTTTGCTTTATTCTATGTGACCTCCTACAAGCTACAACCTATGGTTCCTGCTCCTCACTCCCCCCAGCCTTCTTTACTGAAAAAAAATCAATTGTCTTAAACAGTTCAGTCTGGCCTCTGCCTTTATACAGTACAGCACTGCCAAATACAGTAGTATTTGAAAACATCCACAGAAACATTCTACTGAATCTATCTTGGTGTTTGGCTTTACTGCTGAGTGTTTGCACTCAAAGGCTGTGGATAGGTAGTCCCAAGGGAGGTATTCTTACCCAGTTTCTGTAGCCCAAGCTCTCTGGGCTTCCTGCCCCAGCCCCCAGGAGAACTGCTGCTATCTTACCTTACAGTTACTTGTCCAGAAAGATGGTGGCAGCAGTTGAGTGGGAAGATGGGTCTTTAGTATCCTTGGAGCTGGCATCTCATTGGCTTTATCCACACCTTTAGCCGAGATAATCACACAGTATACCCAGCACACAGGAACTTCCACTCCAGGTGATACTCATCTTACCATCATCCATACATGGATTTTTTTTGGGAACCCCTTAGAAAGATTGCTAGTATTGCTTTTATATTTGTAGACTTACAGAGCTCAAGAGCTGAATATGAACTCTTAATTTATTTTGTCAGTTTATAGAAGATAAAATGAAGTCTTTTGTAAGTCTGACTTACTGGGAAAGTCCAAGTCAGACTGATTCTTGGGCCAGGCCCACCTGAAGCAGGCTTTTCTTCTATAAAGGAAGTGGCAAGTTCCATCAAGAACTTATATATGTGGATCTCCAAGCCTGCCTGTAGAATAACAGATTCCCTGGGTGCCCAAAGCCATGGGGATGGCAGACTACACTGTTACTTCTCCAAAGAAATTTACAGGTCCATACTACCAGACCCCAGGATATCAGAGAGCTACCATGGCAGTGCAGTGCTCATGTGTGTGATGGTTACAACCTCAATTAGATGTACCACACACACATCACTGGAGTTGCTCAATCTTACCCTGCAATTCCATCTCCTCCTGCTGCTGTATAGGGATCAGAACCAGCATGACCACATGAAACCTTCCACTTCCTCCGAGATCTATAAGAAGGAACGCCTCCCCTCATTCTACTATGTCATCAGAGCCCTTCCATGCCGCTGTCTGTCCGTGTGTCTATGGCATTAACAATTGCTTTAACAAGCCTTTTATTTAAAATGAAGCTCTTCTCAGTATCCCCTCACACCCCAAACCTGAGAGAATTTTATGGGAATCTCAAGGGGTTTAGTCTGTAACTTTGAGAATAGACAAGTGTGTCTTCCTGAGGCAGAGCCAGTCAGGACCAGAGAGCAGGTCCTGTCTCCCTGCTAGCTGGAGCCAAACCCCCTCTCTAGTTCTGTGCAGTGACATTTTACCTATAAGGCAAAAACGTGTTTGCTGATATGTTACCTATGACTTTTTGTACTCTACTTTACAATCCTTATAGATACTTGCTCTGTAAAATTATTGAGTTAAATTGAGGTGAGGGGACAAACTATAGACTGTCTCTAAGGGGTTCCCTTTAATGAAAAGTCAGGCATTTGCAAATAATGTCCCTGGAGCCAAGAAGAATTAGTCCTGAGGACTAAAGTTGCTTCAAAAACTAGGGTGAATTGATGTTTTTATGTGGCACATTTGAATCTGGACTCTGATCGATAGCCTATGGAAGATTTTTTTAGATGAAGCCTGTCACAGAGTGAAGGGCACTTATAGAGACTAGAAATTGGATTGCTAATAGTGGCATTTATGTATAAACATGCAGCAGGCGAGTATGCTGTGCAGTGACATTCCGCATTGCTTGCATGATGTGAAGTATGGAAGGCGACCAGATATAATGGTTATTTTCCGTCGTCAACTTGATGGGACTTAAAATCACTGTGAAATAGATCTCTAAGTATGTATGTCTACGGTGGGGCTCCACAAAGGCTCACTGAAAGAACATGGGTAGCAACAATGGGGAATTGAACTAAATAGAAAGGGCGAGAGGCTTTCAGTTGTCATGTGCAGTATGTGGAGCCACGAGGGGTGGGATAAGACTGTGTTCCTGTTCATGGGCTGGCTGTTCATGGGCTGGCACCTTGCAGCCCATTCCCTGCAGAGGAGCAACTAACCCAGCCTTGACTTTGAGATGAGTGAATCGGACTTGCCTAGAATGGATGTGCCTTGCTGGGCTGGCCCACCTAGGAACTTCTTGCCTTTTGGGGGAGGGGATGGGTGGATGGGGAGGGGTGAGGCTGAGGGCTGGCTGGGAGGGATTGGGAGGGGGGTCGGGAGGGGGAGCCAGGTGATACATTGATGGAGATGACATTTTTTAATGAAATAAATTAAATTTAAAAACAGAAAGAAAGGGAAGGGAAGCTGAGCCTTAGCATTCATCGCTCTGTGGTTCCTATAGATGTAACGAGATCAGGTCCTGCAAACTTCTTGACACACTCATGTGAGCTGAAAGTCAAAGTTTAAGCTAGAAAAGCCCTAACTTTTCTAAGCAGAGCTTAACGGGGCCGGCCGTATTGGTGGCAATTTAAAAAATCAGAATGACAAGAAAAAGGGGGGCGGGGCTAGCCCATGAGGTTTCAGAGGGACTCTATTGAGAACTGGGCCACAGGTTATTACATTTTGGTAGAGTCTGACCATATACTGCTCATGTCTTAAGAAACCGAGGGAGGCTGAATTCACAAACAAGGGGCTAACTTGTTTAGCAAGGAAATCTCAAGACTGGATAGTGTCATGGTTGTTGCTCATGGCTGTTAGTCAGTTCCACAGTGAAAGAGAGCTCGTAATACAGAAAATATTGAGAAGGAAAGAAAGGAGGGCGTGGTTGATAGGTCCGGAGAAGGCAGAACAGGAGTAGCTATTAGTTACAGACACAAGCCTCCGGGGACTGGAGTGAGGAGGTGCAGCAAGGCGGACAGGCAGGAGAGGCCGTGTAGACAGCTGCCCTCTGCAATCAGTCCATGCTCACTGACCCCTGTGGGGAAGACGCCCATAATTTCAGCCTCCAGAAGACTGGACTGGAACATAGGGCAGAAACCTGTGCATGTGTCTGGAAGATGATCTCAGAAAAAAGATGAGGGAGTAAAACTTGATCTATTTGTCGAAGGCACCTGGATAATTGCTCTGTGCCTTCCTTGGCTGTGGTACGTAAACACAGTCTTCCTTAAGCGTGTGAAACCACACACTTCTCGTTTCCTGCATAGGTGCCATATCACAATATCCGACTAATCCAAAACTGAAGCTGTTCAAGATAGGAAATGCTCCATGTCATTCAGGAGAAATGAGGAAACAGATCACATGTTAGGGAGGTAGAAAAAAAAAACAAGCTGGGAGATTACACCTTCACCAAAATTATCACAGAGTGGTCTATGCTGGGGTGATACCCCACAGAGGAGTCATCAGGACTGGACCAGACATGGGCCTACAAAGCAAGTGGCGTTTCTAGAAACAGAGGAATTAGACAGGAAGAAAGCATATCCTGACTTGACGACATCCCCTTGCTTGGGTCGCAAGTTCCTAAGTGCATCTGCTCGGGAGCCTTCTGTCCCAAACCATTTGGAAGGAGTCATCAGAGTCTACCAATGACTGCTCTAAAAGTCTTTAATGCTAGAATGGCTGACAGCCCCTCATTGCAGAGGTTCTTAGGGTTCTGAAGCCTTTGTTAATGTAACTCTGCAATGTGATAACTGAGGCAGATAAGCCTCTGCCCTGGTTGTCTTGGTGATTTTTTTTTCTCCATGTTTAAAGAAAAAAATGATCTGGTTAAATGTAATGTGAATAAAGGCTTTTCAATGGGGCGAAAGTAATTGGCTCCACACCTGTGTGTGTGTGTGTGTGTGTGTGTGTGTGTGTGTGTGTGTGTGTGTGTGTGTGTGTAATTTGTGAACTATCAGGCAGTATCCAGGAAGCACTTGGTTATAACAGAGTAGGATACTGAGAACAGAGGGGTGGGAGCTGCTGAGTCAAATTTTACACCTTCTGCACATGATTGGAGCAAAAGTGTGATTAGAGAATAAGGCAGAACTTCACCTTCATATACATCTTTCTTTGTGCTGACTCACATTTGGTGGGAGTAAAAACAAGAAAAGAAATGAATCTGGCCATAGTAACTCATCACTCAGGAGAAAGATACAAATAGTGAGTTCGAGGTCAGCCTGGTCTACATAGTGAGTTCCAGGACAGTGAGGGCTATGTATAGAAATCCTGTCTCAAAAAGTGGGTATGGGGGAAGGAAAGGGGAAGACAAAGGAAGAGAGATTGAGATACAAGGCAACAGAAGAGACAAGACAGGAGAACACACAGAAAGTCATGGGCTCTTTACCTGATGGCTGGGGTGGCCGTGCCCACTCAATAAAAGGGTGCCGATGTTGAATGATGGCTCTCTGGCACTTCTCCACATCCCCATTCTGCTCAATCATGTCCACAATTTCTTGAATCCATGTTGTTCCTGGGAGACAGGGAAGAGTGAGAGTCCTAAGCTCGTTATTCTTTTCTTGAGCATCCTGAAGATGGGATCTGGGGCTAAGTATTGACTTCAACTCACACTTGGGCCAGAACTGTATTAGCTGTGGCAGAAAGACTTTGGATCTCTGTGGAGAGTAAAACAGCAGAGACAAAGCTCACCTCTTCCCAGGAACAGTGAATGGCAAAGCAGAGTGAAGGTATCTCGGGGCTACAGGCATTTGAGATGGAGCCCACCATGGGACAGAAAGGGGAAGGTTTGC
Organism: Phyllotis vaccarum; assembly: GCA_033318265.1. Lineage (NCBI taxonomy): Eukaryota > Metazoa > Chordata > Mammalia > Rodentia > Cricetidae > Phyllotis > Phyllotis vaccarum. Next base: position 78,991,035 of record JARWLC010000010.1, read on the forward strand.
CATTGCAGGGAGTTCTGACTAAGTAAGGAGTTTAGAGGGCTAAGAGGGTGAGGCTGGAGATGTCATTCTGCTGAGCTACCTGATTTAGGATAAGTACAAATGAGGAGGTCGTCTGGCTTGGCCTTGAAAGTCTGAATCTGGCTCCAGTTGTCCACAGTTTCGGGCCCCAGGGGAATCCCTGCTATCTCATTCCGTTTTGCTTGTTTGCTCAGTTCTGAGGTCAGGGCCATGTCTCGGGGTGGAGGGTCCAGTCCCTGTGAGAAAAGAACAGAACAGAAAATTTAAAAATACAAAGCTAACACAGCATGGAAAGGACTCTTCACTATAAGTGTACTGCTCTGTGGCGTTAGGCATATTCCCACTGTTGTATGGCCATCCCCCCTTCCATTTCCAGAATCCTAGGTGCCCAATAATGCTAAATCTCTAGACTCTGGTCTTTGGCTACCACCATTTCCCTTTCTACCTCCTCAAACTCTAGAAACGTAAGATAAGTAAACTTATTTTGTCCTTTTGTAAAAGGTTTGTTTTATGTCATTTAATGTTCTTAAGAACCAGCTATGTTGTAGCACCCCATCAGATTCCCTTCCTCATTTGATTGCATGCCTTGGGGATATAACTTAAAGCATAGTTGCAAGATTGTCAGTTTGTATTTTTTGAGAATTTCTCACAGCGCCTTTCTACAGTGGCTGTATCATTTGAGATGTTCACCAGCAGCATTAGAACTCTCTAATTATCACTGACACGTAATGTAATGGGCTTAAACATCCATCCCAATATATTTATTTTGCATATTCTTCATGGCTAGTGATGAATATCTTCCCATGTACTTCTAGTCTACTTTGTCTCTTTTGGAGAGATGCACGTTTTGTACTGTTTGTTTGCTATACCTCGAAGATTTGAAAATACGCAAAAAGGAGAGTAGGAAGAAGGAGCCTTTGCTACTCAAAAATAAATAAATATTGCAATTCCAGAAGATATTTACCACTGCTGCTCAGAGGAATAAGAAGGTGACATTCAGTGACTTCTACAGCATGCTGGGCTGAGTATCATTATATACCAACTCATTTCTAATTCTTAAGTAACTTGAGACACAGAACATTAAAAGGAAAGAGTCTTTATGGAAAGGAATAAATAATTGCTGGAAATTGAATAAAGAAACCTAGTTGGGCCACTCCCTGTGCGAGAGAAGGAGCAGTGTGCCCAGTCTGCCCATAGCAGCTTCCAGGGTGCTCAGACTCCCAGAGATAGCTGAGTTCTCTAGAAAGACACAGTACCGTTAGGAAATAAAAAATCAATCATTCTTGAAGACATTTCAAATGTTAACACTAGCTATAATAGTATGACAGAGTGGGTAGTGTAGTCTCTAAGAGACATGCCCTCTGAACTCTGACATCAAGCCACATCCTCTTCTAGGTTGTGATATCAAGCTCTTTTAAAAGCAAGACTCCTCTCTCTCTCTCTCTCTCTCTCTCTCTCTCTCTCTCTCTCTCTCTCTCTCTCTCTCTCTCTCTCTCTCTCTCTCTCTCTCTCTCTCTCTCTCTGCTTTTGTCCTTGCATGGGAGCTCTCATTTCTCTCTCTGCCTCTTCTCTTCCTTTTTTCTTCCCTTCCATGTCTCCTTCTTCTTTCTCTGCCACTATAACCATAATCCCCTTGTTAGTCATAATCATATACAATAAGAGCTCTTTTCTACATAGTAACAGTCACTAAGAGTCTCCTGCTATCTGCCGCTTCTTTCTGCTGCGTTTCCCACATCCTGCATCCATAAAAACCTGCTGCCAGACAACTGGGTATGTGAAAACCATGCCCATATATGCTCAAAATCCTAACAGGTAGACCTTTGATGACACTCTGAGATGTGTTGTAGTCAGCTTCGGCAGAGGAAAGCAGATTATTCCATCTCTTCCTCATGCATCCCCTTTTTGGCAGATAAGAGTGGGACAGAATTTTTCCACGTATTTCAAGATGCCTCAGAACTCACTGTGTATCCCAGGATGGCAGTGAATTCACAGTCCTTCTGCCTTAGTCCCTTCTGTGCTGAGGTGTAAACTACCTCACTCGTTTGGAGCATTGATACTCCTCCTCATGGGCCTTTATGTTAGGTCCTGCCCAAAATGCCCATTCTCTTTTAGTTCACATCATAACTTTAACAGGAAGAAATAGTTATCTTTCTTTTAAATATGGGAGAACTTGTGGGTCACAGGATCAATAAATTGCTCAAGACCTCAGCTAGTATCTGTGTACAAACCTCATTATATTTCCTTTAAAATAGCCTCATTTTAAGTTGTAAGTATAGATATGTGCATTGCAATTTAAAAAGCCCTCTCAATAATCCCATATGCACAAGAAAGACTTTATCACCCAGGAATGGTTATCATTTCATGTATTTTGACCTTTTCAAATGAAAATTGTGATATGTAATATGATAGCTCCCAAAAATGTTCTCGTCCTAGTCTCCAATAGAGCATTGGTGGGAGATGTGAGAGCATTCAGAGTGTAGATAAACAATGTTGCCATTGCCAACTCAGAGACAAATGGGAACAGAAGCCAATGCCTCTAAAAGCTGAAGATGAAGCCTTGACAGCAGCCTGGGTTCTTCCCTGGCATAGAACTGAAGGCCACTGACCAACAGCAGGAATTTTCTTTCAGATTCTCCAGAAGTGCAACTTTGCACCTTGATTTTATCCAGAGCCTGTGATCTTTCAGGCTTATGACCTCTAGAAGTTAAAATTATCATCAGGGTATGAGGAGGAAAGTTAGGTAGGATGACTGCATGTTGCAGTGGGGTTTCTTGGTCCCGGGAGGCCAGAGGCCCAAACCTACAGTCCTACCACGCCAGACCCATAGCTGCCCACCTCTGCTGCTCAGGCCCCCAGAAATGACTCAGATGCTTATATTAACTTCATGCTGCTTGGCCTATGGCTCAGGCACATTGCTAACTAGCTCTTACATCTTAAATCAACCCATTTCTATTAATCAGTCTGCCACGTGGCCCGTGGCTCACCTGTGTTCTTTACATGTTGCTCCTTGGGCGACTTGCTCAATCTGTCTGACTCCACCCTGATTCTCCTACCTATGCTCTGATTTCTCCTCCTACTTCTTTTATGGTGCCTGTCATGACCCAAAACAGCTCCTTTATTTAAAGATTGAGATTCACAGCATACAGAAAGGCATTCCCACATTCTCCCTTTCTGTCAAATCAAAAAGGAAGGTTTCAATTTTAACATAGCAAAATTACATATAACAAAACAGCCATCAAGCAAGAATTACAGTTATAATATCTAGTCTATTTGTATTTAGCAAAATTAAAGAAAATACTCTTATCATCTACCTTATCTTTATGAATCTAAAGTTTCATATCCCATATACTTTTTAAATGACTAAGAAAAACTGTACCTATAACTATCTAATCTTCAACTACATCAAAGACCACAGAAGGATATATTTACCCAAGTAAACCAGAAGTGCAAGTGACTTCTAAAATCTGGAAAGGACAGAGATGACACCTATCTGCCTGGACAGTCACCCAAAGTTCTTTTACAAAGTTGGGGCATCCATGTTCAGCCTACAGGCCCAGAGTCTCTTTTCATTTCAGTGAAGCAGGAAATCTGCTCTGTCCATTCTGGCACAGTTCATCAGTTGCTTTTCCTTGAGTCCTGAAGAATTTCTGACAGTTTTCTCTGTAAAGCAGGAACCTGAATTACCATCTCAGCTTGTTCTGCCAAAGTTCAGAGGTCATCTTCCTATGGAAACTGCATGTCCAGTTTAAACAGCATACTGTCAAGCAGTCAATATAAGAACAGGTTCTTGTCCAGTGGCTAACCATTGCCATAAATAGACTCCATATGGAATGTCTTCGATGCCCATTTTTCTCTTGAAGTAAATTAGTGCTGCCAGGAGCAGACCTGTCTCACTGTCCAGAAAAGTTTAAGCTCTTAAAACATTTTAAATGCCGTATTCTTTAGGTCTTAGGAGTATTTGAAGATTACCTATCTAATTGAAGTATATCTTTGTATACCTAAAAATATAACTAACATGCATTTTTTAATTATACATTATAATTTTAAATCAGTTACATAAACATCATATCTTAAACAAGAGTAGAAAAATACATACAGCATAAGAGAATTGACCTTAAGTTTGTATCAATAAACCAAAATCCTTATCAGTGTAAAACATTTCAAGATTAACAGCTGATTTCCTGATCTAAGTATCAGAAAAGCCACCTGGTGTGAGACAGAAGACAGAATATTTAGGGACCAATATTATTGTGACTTCATCTTAAACTTTGTTTCTCTCTGTATCTTTACCTTTCAAACATCCTGTCTGCATACAGTCTCCTGAAGTCATAGAAGATATGAATATCTGCTTTGAGTATCAACAATGCTTAAGTTTTCCATTGTAAATAACATTTCCTCCTATCAGCTATCTACAAAGAATCTGGAACCGAGATGGGGCCCCCACCGCAACAACTCCTACTAGTGAAACAAGAATAAAAGAGAGAGTATGAGAGAGAGAGTAAGAGACAGGTAGACAGACAGAGGCAAAATTAGAAAAATCAAGAACCTGGTGCACACCAATCAATGATTGTTTTCAGGAAATAAGACTATTTAAAAATGGCTGCAAGATAGCTCTCTATGATTATCCTTCAGATCACACCTCTAATTAGAGTTCCAGATGGAGTTAACCACTATTCTGAGAGTGGTTATAGATGTATATAGTCAGTTCATTAAGATCTAACCATTGTTTTAGCTTTTACAGGATCCCAAAGAGATGCCATTACCCTTAAGTCAGCAGGAAGCAACCTTATGAAAGATTATGCCTCCTTTCCCAATAAGTTTTGTGTTCTGAGGGTTGTGGGTAATTATTATTCTAATAGAATAGTTATAAGTTAAAGTTGGGTGAAGGACAGAACTATAATATAGCATCAAAGATCTCTTTCGAAGAAGAGAAAGGGGATAGATAGGATAGATAAAGGTAGATTGTTCTACCTACCTATACACCATTCTAGCTGAATGTATGGGCTAAGCTAAAGACAATTTGCACTGGCATAGATATTTGTATATTGATACAAATGTGAAATCATTTTATATGTTTTATTGTGATAATTTGTACATTGATACAAAATTTAACCTGAAATTGCTTTATATAACCAAAGCAACTTGTATTTCGATATAAATCTGAATCTGTAACTATTATGTAAAACTGAATCTGAAGTTGCTATATTTTATATATGCTTCTACCTCTGTTTAAAATATTTGCACATCATTGTCATGTACATTATGCAATTACTACCTTCATTTAACTATACTAGATATAATGTATGATTGCACTAGTTATGATATATGCACAAGATGTTTTATATACCGCTGTTTAGATGATATATATGTATATACATGTCTAAAATGCTGTGGCCACTTTACATGGTAATATACCCCTGGCTAATGTTTGATAGTCATACTAAAAGTCATTGTTCAGGGATTGTACACCCCTTATATAGGTATTCTAATTTTTAGTACAGGGTTTATTCCTTAAGACGATAAGAACTGCAGTCAACATTACTTAAGGTACCATATCCCAGTCATCTCAGATACAGGTTAGAATATCATAGATAGACAGGAATCTTCAACCATTTCATAGACCCAGAGAATATGGCATTTAACATTTGAAATTTGGCCACGAGAGACACGACGACTCCTTGTGTCACTGCTCCTTTCCTGAGATGGTGTTGAGCATCAAGGACACTCCTTTGGAGTTGTCCTTTTGGCAGAGAATGGCCGTTTGAGTAAGGAACTGTCCTTACCTTGATTGCTGACAGTACACACATGATGTCCAAGCTAGATAAACAAGTTGATGGATGGAGACTGACAAAACCTGCCTGGACAGGATAAGACAGTCCCTCCAAAATTGCCCTGCTTGTGAAAAGATCTGTCAGACACCATAGGCCTATAGCCAATATGATAGATGCTCCAACGGCACACAAAACCAGAGGTGATTGTCCAGGTAGCTGTGTTGCTGTCCTCTCCCAAATTTTGGAAGCCACTACTTCCATGTACTTCTGACTTTCAGGTGATACATCTTCCTTCTCAGGTCTTGAAGGGGTTGAAGAATAGGTATTTAAGGTTACTACCCTATTATCCTTAGAAAGGAACATTCAGGTGTTGAATTTTCACTTTCCCAGATGAACCTTTTGAAGTAATTTACACACCCTACCATCTACTAATATTCTAAAAATATATGATGTACTTTATATATGTTAGGTTTTGGTTGTAATTTGTACTTTATCCTCTCCTAGATACTACTTCATAATAATTCCTATTGTACATAGTCTTAGTTTAGAACCTTCTTAGTTAGACAAAAGGGGGAGATGTGGTGGGATTCAGGTGTCAGCTGATAAGATCTGAGGATGCTTACCCAGGGTCCTGGGCCCCTGAAGGGGGCGTGGCCAACCCCATTGATAAGGGACTGCTGGGACCCTGGATAGCCTGTTTGCCTGGTTCCTGGCTGCTGGAGAGACCGGTTTGGAATCCATTGTCCATCGTTCCAGACTCCAGTCCCTGTTCAGGCTCCACTATAAGTTGTTACCTGTATTGTGAGTGTTGGTTTATATTTTAATAAATATTAATCTTGGACTGGTGCCTTGTAAGTAAAACTCCGCCTACAACTGCATGTTTGAAGCACAGTATGACTCTGTCTTGAAATACCAAAACAAAACAAGAGCAATATTAAATGTTAATAAAGCCAGGTGCTGTGAACCATTTCCAGTTATGCATGAGTCCCTGCCGAATATGTAAGGAGCCAGCAGTCAAAGAAAGCGAGCCAGTACAGAATGGTCCAGAGAATCGTGTAGCCTAACTGACTAGCAGTCAGAATGCTTCTTAATTTACACAGAATTTAGTATTCGGGGATACATTCATAATGTTCAAAAAACATAGATGTAGTGGATTTATGATGTTACATTGTAAATAATTGTCCCGCCTATGAGTTTAATAAAAAACGCTGATTGGCCAAAGGCAGACAGGAAGTGTGGTCGGGGCTACCAGACTATGAAAACTCTGGGAACAGGAAGAACAGAGAAGAATGCCAGAGAGAAGCCAGAAGAAGCAGAGGACAACTATGCTGCTCTGAGAAAAGGTACCGAGCCGCATGGCTGAACAGGATAAGGGTCATGGGTTAGATTAAGGGTAAAGAGCAAGTTATATGCCTGGGCCTTAGATCAGCCTAAAACCATTGTAAGCATCTGTGTGTCTCTGCAGATCTGTGGGCCTAAACCTTGAGGCTAGGCCTGAAAGTCAGGGCCAGAAACCTCCTACTACACATAGATCATAACATTTTTGTTTGGACATGTTACTCCCTCCCTATTGCTCATATTTTAGTCATTATTGACAAACTATGAAAGAACAGAGTTATCATTTCCAATCACTTTCCCTAAAATTTTGACATCATTAGTAAACAGATTTATCATTTTAACTCATTAATCTTATCACCCAATTTTTAAGAATCTAAAGGCATATATGACAGCCTCAAGCTGGCAGCTCTGGTTGCTTCAAGAACACTAGACCAAAATAAATTGTCAGGTAGTGTATTATTATCTTTTAATGATAAGAGTGCTCAGGAAAAAAATACTCAGAGGCCAAAGCTGCTGCAGCTATTATTCAAATTCTGGCATAATACAATGTTCACATTTATATTTTTATAAAACTTGTTTATAAGTCTAATTCTGGCATTCTGTAGTTCATTGGTCTTATGTCACCTTAGTGGCTTTACCTGAGCTAAATTTTCTAAAAAGTGGAGGCTTTGACATTTCACAGTCTTAACATCTTTCTACATCATTCTTTGCCCATAAGTATAAATCTCTGTGTGGGGCAAAGGTAACTTCAGTTAACCTGACTTTGTTGCTGTGTATGCTAAGGTAATTGTCTGAGTGTATTATAATGGTAAGGGGCTTGTAATCTGATCCGTGACTAACTCCTCTGGCCCACCGAATCTTGTTGACCTATTTGAGTTTACTTTGTTATAAATATCCTGTTTCTGAGTAAGCACAAAGACAGATGGTTTTAAGTATGCCTCATAGCCTTACAAAGAGACCTCTGACTTCTTCATGTGTGTTACAACCTCCAGGGCATAAGGAAGACCTTCAAGTATAAAAAGAAAAGATTATCTCCTTAAAAGATATGGGAGGATTGGAATAGTATGTTCAGAACTGTCCTGGAGAAACTTAGATCAAGATTCCTGGGAAATGACACATATTATTCATAAGAAAATTTTCATCAGTCCAATATCCCAAATTGTATAAATATTAAGGTTCTCCCAAGTATGCAACAGATGAAAGCCCAAGGTGGCGCAGCAGCCGTCATGTGGCCCAGCTTTGCTGGTCTTTGTCAATCAGCTATGCTGGCTTTATGACTTTTGCCACTACATTCAGATACGACTTTACCACTTAGTCCTTTCTTTTTTCCTTCAAAACAGGGCCCTCATATGTATTATCATGTATACCAATTTGGCTCCAAACTTGTCAGAATTCTTCTGCCTCTGCTTCCCAAATGCTGGGATTACAGGGATGTGTTACCACATGTATGACCACATGTTTGTATCATTTCAAATTGTCAAATTTTTGGGCAACAGAAAACAATTTACTTATATTTATGTTGCAAAAGCATTACTGGATACAATGGGCTGAATCACGTGCCTTTAAATTCGTATGTTGAGCTCTAATCTCCATACCGTTAACAGTGACTGTTTGAGACAGGGCCCTTAAGGGTTGATTAAATTGATATGAGGTTTTCAGGGGAGATTCTAATTCTGTCATACTTGGGGGGAGGGCGGTGTTCTAAGATATAGGCCCACAGAGAAGCACTGACGGATTCACAGAGGAAACATCATGTGAGGACATAGCAGAAGATAGCCACCTGCGTAAGCAGAGGCCTTGAGAAAATGCACCACCTAATGTAGTCAGTAGTTTCTCAGTCGCAGCCAGCCAGTCCTGCAGACACTTATGAAATAATTACTCAGAGGCTTAATATTAATTACAAGCTGTTTGCCATAAGGCTCAGGCTTATTACTTGCTAACTCTTGCACTTTAAATTAGCCCATGTTTCTTACATATGTTTAGCCTCCCACATGGCTTGGTACCTTTCCTCACTGCAGCATTCTCATCTTGCTTCCTTCGCTTCTAGCTGGCATCTGCTGCTCTGCCTTTCCTCTTTCCAGAATTCCCCTAGTCTGGTTGCCCAGCCTCTACTTCCTGCCTAGATGCTGGCCAATCAGTGTTTTATTAAACCAATATGAGTAACAGATCTTTACCGGTGTTACAAGAGCATTATCCCACAACCTAACAACTTGATCTGGGACTCCTTGACCCAGAATTGTGAAAAAGCTGTTTTAAGTGCCAAGACTATTGGACTTGGTCATAGTGGGAAGAGATTGATCAAGCTCAAAAACCAGCTGTTCTGTCGAACATTAGAAAATAAAGGGAATTGATCATTTGTCTCGACTTTCCTTTATTCATTGATCAGATAGTACTAGAAGGCTCATTTCTATTTATACAATTATTCTGATAAATAAAAAATAAATTATGTAAATACAGTGCCTTCTTGCAACTCTTGATGAATATAACACTTGAAACTTAACATTTAATAAATCACAAAAGAAAGACAGACATTGTTTGTCTCTTGATGGAGAATGCTTTCCCCATAAAATGGTCCTGTTAAATTACTGCCACTCCATCTAAATCCGAATAAGATGCTCAGGAAGTGCAGAAGACTGGATCATATGAAACTTCAGGACAAGGTTAAACCAGCTGGGTGCAGACCTGCATGAGTCTGCAGGAGGGTGACACATTTCCTCCACATAGACGGCAAGAAAATGTTTAAAGGGTAGACTTGGAGATTTAAAAAAAAGAATTATTAAAGTGTGGAATGTATAGGCCTTAGAGGCTTCTAAGGGCCTAGAGACCAGCCTGGCCTCAGCAGACACAAAATGGTGATAACTGGTACCTTAAGGCATGTGCTCCTGGTACTTCCTCATAAGCCAACCTAGGGTCTGCCTGGGGCCTTGACAATGAGGGCAGAGTCCTAACACAGGAGAAACCACCACACCACAGCTGCCACAGCCACAGAGACCAGCAAATCATAGTCTTTTCCTTTGGCTGGGAGGAGGGTCTGGGAGAAAGATATTTAAGGCTTTCCCTCCCTGGATAAAATTGGACTTGCTTGTTTCAACTTGTCCCTGGAGACTGTGTCATTGTCTCTGTAACTTCTTTCCTTCTCCAACAAGGGGAACTAACAGGACCCTAAACATAGAACAACCCCAGCATCTGGCCTTGAACCAAGTATACTGCAGCATAAAAGGACACACTGAAAGAGAGCAGAAAGACCAAGCCCAGTTATTGACGGTAAAGATGTTCAGCACTCATATTGATAAATTATTTTAAAATAAAGAAGGCTAGGAGTGTAGCTCAGTGGGAGAAGACCTAACTAGCACCTGGAGGTTTAATTCCTAAAACAAAAAAGAAAGTAAGTGTTCCTTTGAAATATTACCGCAGTGGCTGCTCTTAAATGTGGGGAGAGACAGAGGCAAAATTGGGTGAAGAAAGCATATGGAAGGCATCCTCCTTATTTAACAGGTTTTTTCCACCCTCTTGGTTTGCCTGAAGGCTTGGAGGTATACCTTATAGTCACATGTTACTTTATACATTGCTTTATATTTAGCAATACAATATATAACTCCATACTGTGAAATCTAGAGGGTAGTGTGGGACAGGGTTAGTGTATTGAATAGAGAGAAGCAAATGCAGGCTGCACCAGAGTTATTCGCCTGAAACCACCAAGTCAAGCTTTCTAGAAAAAAGAGCCTGGGCATGGTGGCGCATGGTTGTATCCCATTTAATTGAAGCAGAAAGGAATAATTTGAGAATAGATAACACAGTGAATCTGTCTCAAAAACAAACAAAAAGAATAAGAGACTTTTATTTTGTCCATAGTTTTAGAGGCTTGAAATCCAAACAGGTGTGCACAGGCCTGTGACATCATCACATCAAGTGGGATCTTTCCATGGGGATGTATTTATTGAATTAATTCATGTACAAAAGCCCCACTTCTAAACAGCAAGGTAGGCTGAAGTTTCTATCCTTTAGCATTAATTGACGTATGCCTGGTGGCTCAAGCTTGTTCAGGAGTCTGGGAGGACAAATCTCATTTAAACCATAGCTAGGGTTCATCGGCAAAACAAAGCTAGAAATACCTTGGTAGAAAAATCTCTAGGGCTTAGAGCTTTAACATTGGGTGTGTGGAATGGACGTGACTAAAAAGGTAGGTAGGTGGATATTGTAAAGATCTTAACACGTGTGTTTTATCCTGCAGATGACAAATAGAGTGAGCCTCTGCTGGGTTTAGGAAGGTTTAGAGTTGTGGCCTGGAAGTAATGACTTGACAGTCTTCAGAAACAGAGATAACCAACCATCACAGGCTAGCAGCAGACAGGCAGAGCTGAGGGACTGCGTGAGGCTAGGAAAGTGTGTGAACAGGCAAGGCCTGAGGTGTAGTTCAATAGTAGAGGTTTACCCAGCGTACACCATTCCCAGTTTGGTGAGAGTTTGCAGCAGGGAGGGGGAAATCATAAGTGTTTGATCTTCGATAATACAAAAGCTATAATTTGGATCTGTTCCCAGACTTGCAGTTAAAGTGTCATGCAAACCTCCCTTCTGCTGCTGGGCAGTGTTCTGGTGGACGCTCCACCTCAACCCTTCACTCCATCTCTCTCTCCTCAAATCCTGCTTCATCTCAGAAAGCTCACCAAACAAGGCTCCTCCCCAAAAGATGCTCAAGATGGTTCTGACAGGATATTTAAACTGCCTCCCCACCCCCCAAAACAGCCTCTTTTCTACAGAGTGATTTCCAGACAGCCAAAGTGGAAGGATATGTATTTCCCACTACAGAGGCCCTAGGCCTCAAACTCACAGAGATTCATCTGCCTCTGCCTCCAGAGTACTGAGATTAAAAGCATGCATTCCACCAATTTTGGGGCTGTCTTGCCAAAGACATGGCGGTGACAGGCCTGTGACAGCCCTATGACCCATTATCAGATCAAAGACCTGCCTTTTTTTTCTTTACCGTGGGACTTCTTTGGAAGATGTTCTGTTCAAGGGCATATCCCGCAAAGACCCATTTTTGCTTTCTTTGTTTGTTTTTGACGCAAAGCCTATAACAGTAGATGCATTACATTAGGCTCTAGGTCCCAGCATATATTTGTGAAATGAGCATCTGCAATTTGAAGCCGGATTCCCAAAAACCCTTGGGATATCTTTTGCATAGTCTATTTGAATTGGGGCTGATACCATCTGTCCTGAAGCCTGATTTCTCTAAGCACTAAGGCCTGGCTACAATACACTCTTGATAGCCAATCAAATGGTCACCAGAGGAAACCTTTGAAGTTTCCATTTTCTATAATCTTGAATATTTTTGCTAGCATAGAGATAAGGGGACAGAACTGTCCTGCCTCCATTTTATTTGTTTGTTTGTTTGGGGGTTCTGTGTTCCCATTCTTACAGTGGCCAGTCTTGTTGGCTAGAGTAACTAATAGTTCCTCCAGATTCCCACCTATCTGGGAAGAACTAGGACCCTGAAAATTCTGCCTCGACCATGCTGCCAGAGACAGTGGCCCCTTCCCCACTCCTCCAATCCTGCTTACCCATCTCCTTCCAGGGTCACATCTTCCTTTTAGTGGCCAGCATTCCTCACATTCCTCCCTTTATCCACCCTCCCCTCTTCCTGCCCCCTCCTGGACAAAGGTCAAAGACCAAATCTCTCTTCCCTCTGGCTTTCCTATATTTCCCTACCCTCCCAAACCTTCAATGCACAACCTACATCCTGGTCCCCTTTCACACAGTGGCCTAGCCCCCTACCCAGAAGCCTCCTTGATTCCTTCCCATACCTCTCTGAGAGGTAGCTGGAGCTGATGGGATTGTTTGAGCCCATGTTCCCTTCTTCCTTCAGGACCTTTCACAGTTAGAAAAGCAGTTGGGCTTCTTCTCCACTAATCTTTCTGTTTATCTCAAGGAGCTACATTATTTGTCCTGAGCCTACGATTTGACGTGGCATTAGCTCTATGGCCTCCACTCTTATTCCTGAGCAGCAAGGTCAAGTTCAGGCAGCCGCTAAACAGTGTACGGATCATACCCACCTAGTGAATGATATAGGCTCTGTGGGGGATGTGGCAGTATCTGCTACAGAGCCCTACTGGGACTACCAATCAGGTCAAAATGGCCACGAGAGGAGACACCTCATGGTTCACTGCCTCCTTCAGGGCATGGAAATGGTTTCAGACAAAGTGTTAATTTTTATAAGCTCCAAGAGATTTCACAACTAACTGATGAAAATCTGGTCATTTTTATAAACCCATTACAAGATACCATGGCTTAGTATACTTGACGGGAGCCAAGGTCCTGGCCAATTATTTTATTTCTCAGTCAGTGCCAGATATTAGAAAGAAATGTGCCTGGCCGGTTAGGTATATCTAATGCATAGAATGCTGGCATTTCCCACTTCTGATAACCTCATGGGACGTCAAGGAGCACAAAGGTGGTCTGATGGCCACAGCATGAAGGACTTAAGAGAAAGGTAGCCATCAGAACCTGTTGCTGCTGCTGCTGAGGACCAGTGGTGGATTAAAAGTACTTGCTGCCTAGTGCATTGTGTCCCCACCTGTTGTGTTGGGGTAGAACTTGGAAGACGCTTGGAAAAAGGAGGTACAGCAGGAGTGTGGGGGGGGGGGTGCTAGAGAGGGAAGAGTGCTGTTAGTCCCCAGAGAAATTTCAAGACCTTGTCACCCTCTCTTTGGCCTCCACTTAGATGCTGCATCAGCTATGGTCCATGCTATTTTTAGAATTGGGCAGATAGACACACAGACTTTCCCAGGCAGAACCTTTTCATCCTGTCAGGCTAGATCAGAGTGGCTTCCTTTGTAAAACTCTGTGAGCAGGAATCAATGCTCTTTTTCATACAGTTAGCTTTGTGTTGTTTTCTGAGAAAGGGTCTCGCACTGTCCTCCAGACAGACCTCAGGCTCACAGCAATCCTGCATCCTTACCCTCCAGCAATGGATCTTACACTGCCTGTAAACTTTGAAAATCCTTTGCCACAATGCTATGCTTTCTTGCTTGTATAAGTAACCACCTTGAGCAGAAGACCTGGTCAAGTCCTTTTCATAGGCCCAGCTTGCGTGGGGGCCAAGGCTGGGACAAAAGGAGAGCCCTGTGGGGAGAAACAACGGTCATAGCCAGAGAAGTCTTGTTGGCCGGCAAGAGGAGAAGCTGTCAGGAGTAGTGGGAAGGATGGTATTATGGGAAGGAGTGCATGAATATCTAATTTGAACACAGCCTATGTTTGTTTCATGTGCCTTTTATTTTTCTCAGAATTCTTCAGATTTGGATCTTTCTGGCTTGAGCTAATCTACTTCTACATTAGCACCTGACTGAAGATTAAGAACACACATCAACAAATTAGGCCAAACATTTAAGATAAACTGTGTTCTTACCTTCAAGCTCTAGCTGTCAGTAATCCCAAGGCTGGACTGCTTCTAAGTTCAGCAAGTACAAAAGTACATTTAGAGGCAGCAGGAAAACATTTCCGGGGTATGGCAAGTACAGAGGCTCAAATTCTACTGTGCCAAAAAAACAAACCTTCAGCAGGTAGTAAAGTATCTAGAAGGCTCTGCTGTCAGTGTGGTCAGCTACCGCCTTAGCCAACAGAGTCAATATTGCAAGAAATAAACCTTGGCATTTGCCCAATGAGGAAGTAACTCATTGTATGGTTATTGCTGAAGTATAAATCTCCACAACCTTGAGTACCTCCCTTACTCAAGGCTGTTTAGATCAATGCATGGAGACAAATACCCTGTTCCTCCCTCTCTGTGACCACCTAGTATTCCACCATGCTCAGGCTCCTGTGTTTGTAGCAGAGCTCCATGCTCTCACTGCTTGGGTTTCTCCCCTCCCAGTGTGACAAAGAATCGAAAATGTACAATGACTAGATGTACTCATGCTTATGGTTAAGAAAGAAAGAACCCCCAAGCCTCCATGTTCTTCAGTTTGCTTGGAAGCAACCCATGACTGGCTGAGTGTAGTCCTCATTAGTTATTCAAACTAGCAGCATGAGGCTGATATACATGCCTCCCTCTATACATGCCACCCTTCAAGAGTGATGATGCTAGCATGTACCAGACCAACAAGTATTAGTCACCAGGTGTAACTAAGTAAACTAACTTCCATCCTTCCTCTTGTCTATAGTGAAAAGAAGCTTAAAGCCTGTTTGAGTTTAAAAGGTATTTCAGAACACTAGTCCATTATCATAGTCTTGCTGCTTTGCTGAAGAGATCTTTTGCCTTTCCCAACACCTAGTCTTTATAAGCTTAGGTCCTATTCTGCTGGCAAAATAATTGACTTTGGCTTAGTAATTAGTAAACTAGAAAGCTGCCTGCAAGGTCTTGGGCATCCACCTGAGACGTCTTTGAGATTTACCTTTTACATCTATAAAATGTGTGACATGCTATATTGTTAGATGAAAACAAGGTGATGAGCACACCCACCTAGCACAAAGTTGTTACGAATGCTGGTTCTTTTCCTTTCTTTCCAGAGTATATTTATCAACAGCCACATGCAGAAGGAATGGAACAAAAGTCTAATACTAGAGCTTATGCTATTTGTCCTATCCCATGATAGATATATTTTCGTGGAGGCAAATTATATTCTTTGGTGTCCTTGGCTTTCTTGGAAATCAAAATGATCATGTGTTAATCTCGTCTGACAACTCCCAAACTTGCTTTAGCTGCTCAGCAGAAGTTTACCTCATCACCTTTATCCTGTGCTTCTTAAAACCTCGTGGCTCACATGTCTTTTGCCACCTCTTTTCTAAAGGATACTAACTTTGTAGACTTGCAAGTCACAACTTCCCTGTAGCAAAAGTCCCTGGGTCCAGGTGTTTGTGTGGAGGTATCATACAATGCTCCTTTCATACCTGAAGCAGAAGGGGAACCTTAAACTCGTTTCCTCACATGACACTGTCATTTTTAATCGAACAGGTATTTATTGAGGATAACTGTAAGTGAAATAAATCTATAGTTTGTTTCTGTTGCCCTGGGATAGGTATCTAGTGAGCATTGCTTCCAGCTTCTTCTGTCAAGGTCACGGTGATGAACTGCGATACTGCTAAGCCCTCCAACAGCTCTGTTTGCCTCAACTCCAAACACCAAATTATGAGCCACCAACCAGATGCCAGTAAATGAGAAAACAGGAATGTTAAACAGTGTACCACTGTGGAAACAGACTTCTAGAAGCTAGGGCAGAAAGAGGATGGGAAATCCTCAAATATTCAGTACAATCCTAACAGCTTATGGGTCAAATAAG
This sequence comes from Phyllotis vaccarum, assembly GCA_033318265.1. NCBI lineage: Eukaryota > Metazoa > Chordata > Mammalia > Rodentia > Cricetidae > Phyllotis > Phyllotis vaccarum. Next base: position 79,007,431 of record JARWLC010000010.1, read on the forward strand.
GGGGGTCGTGAAACAAACGTTTAAATATTAAAATATATGTGCATCAAACACAGCCACACTCAATTTCATAAGCCAAATACTGTTTATTAGATCTAAATCTACAGATTAACCCAACACAGTGATATTGGGTGACTTTAGTGCCCTATTTTTACAAATTGATGGATTTTTCTAGACATAAACAAAATAGAAGCATTGGAATTGAATAAAACCATAATTCAAAGGAACTGAAAACCGCATTACATTTACCTGAGCATTAAGAATACACTTTTTCCTCATGAAACAAAAAACTCCAATACTGACTACATACTTGGACAAAATAACTCACAACAAATACAGGAAAATTAAAATAATTTCCTGTATTCTACCTGAAGACAATGAAATATTATAGTGTTGACCACCTAAGTAAAAAAATTCAGAGATCTAAACTCAATAACATAATGATAAACTCAAAAGCCTTTGAGAAATAGGAACAAACAAAACCTAAAAGTGGTAGATGGGAAGACATAACCTAAAAAAGGCCAGAAATCAAATAAATAAATAGGAGCGAAAGAAAGTTTACAAAGAATCAATTACATAAAAGATTGGCACTTTGAAAATCAAAACACTTTGGCAAGCCCTTATTTAATCTAATCAAAAGAAAAGGAATGTTCTTGCAGCCCTAAGACCTAAGTGAATGTGTGTGTGGACAGATCCAAATTTAAAAAATTAGAAATGGAAAAATGAGATATTGCCACAGATATTAGTGAAATTCATAAAATTATAAAGATATACTTTAAAAGCCTCTATTCCACTAAACAAAAAGTCTGAAAGAATCAGATGAATTTCTAATTTTTTGACTTATCCACTTATTATGTATACAGTAGTCTGCCTTCATTTGTACCTTCATGCCAGAAGAGGACACCACCAGGCCTCATTGTAAGTGGTTGTGAGGTACCATGTGGTTGCTGGGAATTGAACTCACAACCTCTAGAAGAGCAGCCAGTGCTCTTAACCTCTGAGCCATATTGCTAGTCCCCCCAAAAAAACAGATAAAATTTTATAGACACTTGACATATCAAGATTAAACCAATAAAAACTAAATAAAAACTAAACAGCGCCGTAAGTAGTAAGGAGAGTGAAGCTATAATAAAACCTCTCTTAACTGAGCAATGCCAAGGACCAGATAAATTCACTTCAGAATTTTAGCACAGTTTCAAAGAACTAATCTGAATGTTATGCAAATTATTCCACAAACTTGAGAGGGGAGCTGCTTACTGGCTTGACTCCCATGGATTGCTCATCCTGCTTTCTTATAGAACCTAGGACCACCAGCCCAGAGCTGGCAACAACTAAAATTGGCTGAGTCCTCTCATCTCAATAACTAATTAGGAAAATCCCCCATAGTCTTGCCTGTCTAAAGCTCCGTCTTATGGAGGCACTTTCTCAATGGAGGTTTCCCAGGCCAGAAAACCCTAGGTTGTTTTAAATCGACATAAACCTAGCCACCATACAGTGACTTGAAGGCGATACTGGAACCCCAGGCCCTTCTTTCTTTTACTTCCTCGTAGCCATGGATAGTCAGCCTTCTCACCAAATGTTCCTTTTCTGGTTCACTGGGCCTCCACAGGTCCCAAAGTCACAGAGTAAACTTAGTACAGACGGAAACCTCTGAAATTTTGAGTTTGTACAACTCATTTCTCTTCCAGAGTTTATCTCAAGTATTTTGTTACAGTATCCCAACGCTAAACCTCAGGTTCCTTTTCTTGAAGCCAAACCCCCAGGATATATCTCTACAAGTAAAAGGAATCTTCCACCTTTGTATGAGTCAACCCAACAATGATGATCTTTTGTCTGAGTGAGATTCTAGCTACATCCTATAAACTTTTTTTTCTTTATAAGCATCATTTTTTATACTTGGGAATCTCATACTGATGGTCAAAAATCAAAAATCATCTGATGGTTCAGAGTATGGAAGTGTGTGTGTGTGTGTGTGTGTGTGTGTGTGTGTGTGCATGTGCGTGGTGCTTGAAATGGACCTCAGCCATGCTACTAAAGAAGCTCATCATTTACTGATATCTTCGATTAGTCTCACTTTTAAAACATATTTCTTGGGGGCTAGACAGATGGCTTGGTGGTTAGGAGCACTGGTTGCTTTTATAGAGGGTCTGGATTCAATTATCAGCACCCACACAGTGACACAACTATCTGTAAGTTTCAGACAACCCATGCCATCTTCTGACTTCCATGGGCAAAGACAAAACATCCACTCATAAAATAAATCCAAAAAAAATTAAACAAAGCAAATAACATTTTTCTTGTTAGTCAAGGTCACTTGAAATTTGTTCTTGTTTTTTTAAAGAGCTGAAAATCCCACACATCTTGCAAAATTAGTAGCATATTTTTAATTTGGGGTCTAGCCTTTAACTGCTGAGCCATCTCTTCCGTCGTAATTGTATGATTTCTATGCAATGTTTAAATCCATTTTACTTAAAGAACTAAGTAAAGTCAAGGCTATAGACCAGCAGTTCTCAAGCTGTGGGTCTCAACCCCCATCAGATATTTCGCACATCAGATATTTACATTACTATTCATAACAATAGTAAAATTACAGTTAAGAGGTAGCAGGAAAATAATTTTATGGCTGGGGGTCATGAGGAGTTGTATTAAAGGGTCACAACATTCAGAAGGTTGAGAACCACTGATAGTCTTACAGTACTTACAGTTGGTGTAGAAAGGCGAGCGATGTGTACCAGTAAAGCAGGGAGAGTGCACGTCCTGTTTTTCTGAGTCTTTTAAAAGAGATCTCCCTTCAGACTAGTGAGTGCCTGACCTAAGGTATAAAAGTGGCAGTACAGAAATCCACTCATATTGGCCCCATCCCAGGAGGTGTGGGTATATCTTGGTGTGGTTCCTGTGGCTTTCTTCAGGAAATAACTTTCCAGAATTGTCATATCAGGTTCTGATTAATTAGCTTACTTTTGATAGTATTGACCACACGTAGGTTTGAAGCCAGAGTTGTATTTCTATCCTCTGGAGAAAAGGGCACACAGATTGAATGATTTCTCAATGTGGTAAGAAGTGACAGAAGAATACTTCTTAGAAACTGGGATTCTGTGCAGGACAGTGCACTATTTGTGTCTCTGGTGAGACTCCAAGGGACCACTGGTGGCTACTAGCTTCTGACATCGTGTTCTATTAGAAAGCACAAAGGTGCTGCAGATAAGGGGTGTCTATGGATTCTACAAAAACATGGAGACATGTTCAGAGGAGTCCCCCTTAATAAATAAAAGAGAAGAAATGAGATTCTGAGATTGCTCATGACTGGTGATCACTACCATTCATTCATTTATTCATTCACTCATTCACTATTGGTTGATCACTAGGAACTGTATTAGACATGGAGTGTGCAAAGAAATACGTCTTTATACAATCTTCTTATGACTTTTAAAAACTTAACACTTGTCTATTTTGCTACTGCCCTCAAAAATCTCAAGACAAACAGCTTGTAATCTTCTGGGCTGTGTATAGAACTGAGCAGAGAGAGCCTCTAACTCCTGTCTGAGCCACCTGCTTCTCTAAGAAGATGGAGTTGTAGGGGCAGGTGAGATTTAAAAAATGTGATCCCTTGGTCACATGATCCCATTCAGATCTTCTTCCTGGCTGGTAACCATGGTTGCCTTTCTAAAAACCTTCAGTGGTGGCACAGCTACATAGCAAGGGACTTAGTTTGTTTTCTCTTCCTATAACAAAATAGCTTTGGCTGGGCGATTTATCAAGAATAGAAGGCCTCAGGCCACATCAGTAACAAGGAAGAGGCATCTCACTGTGAATCAGAGCTCTATTGCCTTGTAAAGCTTCTAAGGCACCCTTTTTTTTTTTCTCACCCAATGCCATTCAATCCCCAAGGTCCCTTCTAAATAGCATTAACACATGAATAAAGGGAGATTATTAGTATTAGTATTTATTATTATTGTTATTATTATTATTATTATTAGTAGTAGTAGTAGTAGTAGTAGTAGTAGTAGTAGTAGTAGTAGTAGTAGTATTTCCAGCTCATAGACTTCAGTATAAATTTCAGATTTAGCTGTCAAGACCAGACATTCATCTTTGGGCAGGACCATATGGTAAATATTTTATGATTTATTGACTATATGGTAAGTTTGCAACTACACAATTCTCCTTTGCCTATGAAAGAAGCAACCATAGCCCACCAAGTAGGTGGGCTTGGCTGTGTTCGAATTAAACATTATATACAAATAAAGATAGTAAATTGTTTGCGCACTCTGGTATGCAAAATAGAGGAAACTCTTGCACTTGAAACAACACCCCACCCCTTCAGTAAACATTTCCTTACCCACACCTTGCAATCTCTGCCACTGTTCTCCAATGTCACATTGCCCTCCAGCCTTCATATGAAGGCCTTGGTATTGCTGTCTTATCCACATTTTTTTTTCCTTTTTTGGACACAGGTTCATGTAACTGAGGCTATGTAGCCTAGCCTGACCTTGAACTTCTCTGCTTTCACTTCTTAAAAGCTGGAATTATAAGTGGTTTCCACCAGATTTTCGTCACCTATTTTTTTCTTTATGAAAATTTCATTCTACATTGAATACCATGTAGATAATGCATTTAAATGGTGCGATTTAATTAGTTCTAATCACTTCCTTTTGAAAACTTTCATTGTCTTCCATAAATTTGGTATGTCATGTTTTCATTTTTATTCAGTTCTAAATGGTCTAAAATGTCTTCCTGATTTCTGTCTTGACCAAATTCTTATTCAGTAGTGACTGGTTCAGCTCTCATAAGTTTGTGTAACTTCTGTTATTTCTATTGTTGATATCAGATTTAATACATGTGGTCAGATAGGATGCAAGATGTTATTTCAATTTTTCAATGCTAATTATGACTTGTTTTATATCCTAGTAATGTGATTATTTTTTTGGAAAAGTTCCATGACCTTCTGGGAAAAAAAATTATATTCTTTAATGTTTGGGTGGAATGTTCTGTAGAGGTTTTTAGATATGCTTGATTTATGGTGTTAATTTAACTCCAGAGGTTTTCCTGCTGAGTTCTCGTCTGGGTGACTTGCTTATTGGTTAGAGTAGGTATTTAAGTCCTCCACGATCATTGTGTAGAGGTCAATATGTGATTTTAGATATAAGTAGTGCTTCTATTATGAAATTGGATGCCCTTGTGTTTGGTGCAAAAATGTTTAGAATTGTGATAACCTCTTTGTGGGTTTTTCTTTTAATGAGTATATAGTATGCTCATTTATCTCTTCTTATTAGTTTTTGTTTGCAGTATATTTTTGTCAAATATTAAAATAAACATGCCCACTTGTTTCTTGGTGTGATTTGCTTGAATATATTTCTCTACCCTTTAATTCTAAGATGGTGTCTGTCCTTGATGGTGAGGTGTGTTTCTTAGAAGCAGCAGAAAGATGAATCCTATTTTCTAATCCCATTTGTTAGTCTGTGTCTTTTTATTGGGTGAATTAAAACCATTAATATTGGCAGTTATTATTGAGAAGTGCTTATTAATAATTCTTGTTATTTTATTGTGCTGATGTTGCTGTTTTACCTTTTAAATACCTTTTGGTTAACTGGTTTGAGGTTGCTATTTGTGTATTTTTTTTGGTTTATAACTAACATCTTCTATAGAATTGGATTGGTGGACAGACATTTTTGGAATTTGTTTTTTATAGTAAAATGTGTTTATCTTTTTATTATTTTTGATAGTTTTCTAGATATAGTAGTCTGGGCTGGAATCTGGTCTTGCAGAGCATCTAGACTATCTACCTATCCAGATCATTCTGACTTTAAAGTGCCTATATAAAAAACTGAAAAGATATCATATTAATAACTTAATAGACATGAAAGCTTTAGGAAAAAAAAAAAACAATGAGAAGCAATACCCCAAAAGAGGAGACAGGAAAAATAATGAAATTCAGGTCTGAAACTAATACGATGGAAATAAATACGAAAAAAGCAATACACAAAGAATCAATAAAATTAAGAACTTTTTAAAAATGAACACGATTGATAAAGCGTTAGTCAAATTAACTAAAAGGAAGATCCACAATAATAAAATCAAATATAAAAACGGGGACATTAAAACGGCATGGATAAAACTTCATGAATCATAAAGACATAATCTTTATTTAACCAAAATGGAAATCCTAAGAGAAATAGATGACTTTGATGTACACAACTAACCAAAGTAAAAATGAAATGAAACAAACGATTTGAACAAACCTCCAACTGCTAGTGGAATCCAAACAGCAATATAAAAGTCTCCCAATTGAAAGAAACCCAGGGACAAGTGTTTTCAGCTTAGAATTCTACCAGGCTTTCAAAGAACTATCGCCAATGCTCCTTAAATTATTTTTAAAAATAGAAACAGAAGAAATATTACCAAATAATTTTTATGAAGCCATTATTTCTCTGACACCGAAACCACATACATATTCAACCAAAAAGAAAATTATAGACCTTAAGAATATAAGTAAAATCCTTGCAAACTGAATCCAAGAACACAACAAAAACATTATCCATCATGATCAAGTTGGCTTCATCTCAAACATAGAAGGATGTTTTAAAGTATAAACAAACCAAAAGACAAAACTACATGATCATCTTATTAAATGCTGAAAAGGTCTTTAACAAAATCTATCTCTTTATGATAAAAATCCTGGAGAAACTAGGGCTATAAAGGAAGATCTTGGCATGATGAAGATCATTTACAGCAAGCTCATAGCCTACATTAACTTAGATAAAGAGAAATTCCAAGCATATCCACTAAAATTAGGGACAAGTTAAGAATGACCATTCTGCCTTTTCCTGGTTAACAGCACAAAGTCTTAGCTAGAGCAATAAGATAACTGATGGAGACCACTGGGATACAAATAGGGGAGAAAAAAGAAGCCAATGTATATTTATTTGCACACAATTCAAGATGTCAACAGCTAATAAGTACATTCATCAAAGTCTCAGGATACAAAATTAACTCACAAAAATCAGTAGCCTTTCTATAAGCAAAGGACAAATTCTACTGGAATCAAAGGTGTGTGCCATCACCACCTGGCTCTATTTGACCTTGAACTCACAGAGACTTAGAAGGATCCCTGCCTCTCCCTCCCTAGTGCTAGGATGAAGGATGTGTGCCACCACATCCTGACCTTCATGGCCAGATCTGTGGCTGACTCTGTCCTGTGATCTTCAGGCAAACTTTATTAGATACACAATATATTACCACATATGAGGCAGGAGATTAGCCCACCACCTGCGACCCCCTTTCCTTTCCGCTAAGGACTCAGAGGCATTTAGTTGGATATTCATGAAGAGTGACTGGGTGAGAAGTGGCTGCGGCTTGTTCCACTGTCTTTCTGATCTTTAAGCTTTTCCCCAATATCTGACACCAAATTTTATTATAATAACAATTAGGATTCACGCAATATAGATTATTTTCTCTCCAACTTGCTTTTTTGGTCATGGTGTTTTGTCCTTTTACAATAACCTCAGAAATATCTTAGAATAACTCTAGCAAAGCAAATAACATACATGTAAAATAAAATGTTAAGACCTGGAAGAAGTACATTAGAAGATATAAATACCTTCCATGCTCCTGGATTAGTAGGACACAT